>WEIU01014322.1:409583-429583 GCA_013389925.1 Aegithalos caudatus
AAAAAAAAAAAAAAAAAAAAAAAAAGACCAGAGCTGTATACAACAGCTGTAGCCCTCCTAAGCCTTTCTTTTTTGCAAATGCTTCCCTTGGCGGCTTTATTTCATTTTATTATAATAAACTTCAAAAGGTGTATTTGATCTGCCAGCATTTTTTTCCCTGTCCACCAGGAGTTCATTTCAGCTGTGCAAGGCAGCAAATACTGTACATTAGGTTAATTTTCATTTCAGCTGTACAACATACATTATTGTTTCACTGCTTGGCTTAAGTGAACTCCTGGTGGATCCAGTCAAAACCATACCAGCAGATCAAATGCACTCTTTGAAGTTGTCTATAATGAAACATCTTTTTTAAAAAAAGGAAAAAGCTTTTAGAAAGCTTTAAAATATCCTGAATTGTTTGGAGCATTTTAATGTTTTGGCTTGTCCCTTCTAAACCCAAGTAATGAGAAATTTCATGCTGTCCATCATCCTCTCCAGCTTTTACTCCCAGAAGTTATATTATGGATGAAGTATAAATTAATCTCTTTGCTGAATGGTTCAACTTAAATGAGCTTGAGGTGATTACAAACCACATCAGCAGATGCTGTATATGGTGGCTTTAAAGTAAAAAGCCCAAATCAACTGACAGTAGCATGATTTGAAGGCACGACTCTGAAGTCTACAAACCATCTTCAACTTCAGGAACAGCCTAAGTTTCATTATAAATCTCAGTGAGTAGAACACAGCCTTTGAAAATGTCTCTGTGAAATTCCCTCATTGTCACAAGGCCTCCCCCAGTTCCCCAAGGATCCTACCCTTTCCCTTGTGGACTCCCATTGGTTAAGTTGAATTATCCTTTTGTTTTCTTCACCCCCACAGCTTATCCTGACTCATTTTACTGAGCCAGCACAGAGTACAACCCATGAAAGGGCACCAAAGTACACATGGGAAAGGCTGGAAGCTCCTACACCAACTTTACCACCAGTGAACTGTGATATGGAACTGCATCCCAATGAACAAAGTCCTCAGCACTTGGAGGAGGTGAGCACCTGACCCTGACTTCAAGCAAACTGCACTCATTTCTGATTTGAGAATACGGAAGGCTTGTGATTAAATAGGATTAACCCAACAGGATCAGGTCTCTAGAAGAAAGTGGTTTCACTAACAAGTTCTTACAGAAAAGCCCAAGGGCATTTGAAGGCTCATGGATTATCACCAATGGAACAAATGTCAGAGGTGTTCAACCAGTGCCAGGTGAGCTCAGTATCTGTGGTTTGGGGTGATTTCCCAAGTGAAAGGAGTGCAGTGGTTTCAACATCCTGGAGGTACCCTCAGCCCAGTGCCCCTCCCCAGCAGCCGCCTCCCCTCGCCTGGGGGTGCTCCCAGCAGCTCCTGGCCACCCCTGCTGACACCCCGAGGGTGTTCACCCAGTCGGGAGCTGTCACCAGGGCGGACAGACTGTGAATGGCTCTGAAATCCTGCGAGCCTTCTGCCAGGGATTCACAGAGCTGTGCCTCCCTCCTGTTATCTCACCGCCAACATCCCGTTTTGGACCAAGTAATGAGCACTTCAAACACCCCCCACAGAAAGGAGGAAAAACAAGACACTGTGTACGCCATTAGTTTTATGCATTTTGCAAATGCAGTTCCCCAGCTCGAAAATCTCCCACAGCTTTTGCTTCACTTTGAACAAAATCACGTTGGACTTCTGATGAATAGCTCAGCTCAAAATACACTTGGAGGCTTTTCCTTGAATTCTGACTTGGGAGTAAATAACCTGCAGTGAAGCTAATTGTATTGAAAATTCAGAATATTGAGGAAATGTTATATGTGATAAATATTTACCCTAAAGGAATTCAAAGGGAGTCTGTAACAATTTATTTCTAACCAATACGAAGTAATATTAAATTGCAGGGAAAATGCAGCCCCAAACCCTATATTTTTCCAACTTGTACTAATGATTGTTCTTTGTGAAAAATGCCAGACAACAATATCCTTCAACCATACACAACCATGTGGGTTCATGCTCTCCCTTAGCATTTGTCATCCCAACATCCCCTGCAAAACAACGGATTGATGCTGCTTTCACTTAAATTGGTGTAACTAATTAGACCCAACTAGAATTACTCCTGATCCTATTCATGTAAACAGTCTTGATGACTTCAGTGGTGCTATTAGTGAAAATAAGGACTCACACAGAGCAAGGATTTATGGGCTCAAATCCTCTCTATTTGAAGCCTCAGTAAAATGCAACCAATTCCAATGCAGAAGGAGAAAGCTGAGCTGTGCACAGCTAAGGCGTGGAAGAGTAAAAAAGGGGGAACATTTTTGGCCAAATAAATTGGGAGAGAAATCACTCTGTGAAAGAACTGTCAAATAAAAGACCTGGTACAGAGATTTTCAAAAGGGGCACCTGGAGAGAGGCAGGGAAATTCAGAAGGCACCGGAGGCTGTGAGCACTCAGCACCCCGCAGCTTCCACAGGCACTCTCGCTTGAGAAAGGTATTTGAGAATGTTGATCCACACAGGACTTTTCCTTTAAGCCAAAACCAGGGAGGACACGCATGGAAATGTAAATGGTTTCATTCTGAGCTTGAAAATTCAGATTAGCTTCATATTTCAGATGAACAAGTTCATCCAGCCATTGCAGTGCCTAAAATCAGTCCCTCGAGCTAATGCTAAAGCAGATGATTATGAAATAAAAGGTTCTCCTNGAAACTATATTAATCATTACCAGAAAACATCTGTTTTTAAATGAGGTGTTTTTGATCTACACTGTTTGTGATGCAAGAGGAAGGCTTTGCCATCCATATGACAACCAGATCTTCATTTTGTTGGGATTAGGGGTCAGCACAGGGGACTGGGGGAGGGAAGGGAGTAGGGGAAAGATTCCTGTAATAAATGCCAGGACATTTACTCTATAAACATGACCTACAGACCATGAGCCACAAGTCCACTCTAAATGTTTCTGCTTGATTTATATGAGGATGGATCAATTAAAAGTTGAAGGTTTTTACTCATTTGCAGATACATGAGAGGCTTCTCTTCAAACACTCTTAATTATACACCAAGGGTAGATTCAAAATGAAGATGCTGCAAACACAGACACTTAGGAATTGTCATTTCACACACAGAGAAGCTCTGCTTCTGTTTATCATTTCTGTAGCTGAAACTGTTTCAGAAAGGGTCTTTGACAAGAAAAAAACATCATCAGGGTCTTTGCTCCATGACAGCAGGAGAGACGGAGCAGAGACCTGACTCTGCCACCAGCAGACCAAGAACAGAATTGACCAAGTCTCCAAGTCTTGTTCCCAGGCTTTTAAAATAAAGTTAAATGGTCTGAAGAGAAAAAAAGGGAAGAAAGGGATAGTCTTTTACCCAAGAATCGTGTCTGAACTCATTCTGCAGCAAGTGAAGGTCATCATCAAATGGGGAGAGAACTACAGTGCTGAGACAAGCAGGCTCTGCACCAGTTGCTTGTTCCATCTTCATTCACCCATGGCTGTGGCATTTCAGCTGCCACTGCTTCAGGACTGTCCTCCCCAAAATGAGGAATTCCCCTGGAATTGGCTTTCTGATCTGACAGAGTAAAGGGGCTCTAAACTGCTTGAATATCTTCAGGTAGTAAAGTATCTTAAATTATATTCCTGCAAGGACACTTGCTATACATCCTAACTTGGCAGCCATGTCTGTTTGCCTGCTGTGCCAGAAACTACATTTAAAAAATCTGGTTTATTCACACTTATGTATAAGTTCCTCCCAGCTCTGGATCCCATGGAAAGCAAGTACCTCAAAGCACATTTCCTTGGAGGATTTTGTCTTACCCACCCCTCTTGTTACCACCTCTCTTGTAGGATTCTCTCTCCTCAACACAGCTGAAAAATATTGCCTTAGAAATATCTTTGTATCATTTCATATTTCTTCATCTTCTCATTGCTCACAAGAAATTCAGAAATCACATCCAACACATGAAAGGGAAGTTTCAGATTCCAGGAAACATGAGAAACACAATTCAAGCATTGCATTTCCTCCTGCATCATGAAAAAAAAAATACAAGGACAGAAGTTTATTTTTCACTGAGAGTGACACAAGCATCTGACAACCTGCATTATAATGAACATAATTATTTTAATGTTGTGTTTAACATTGCTCCTTATCTTTCCCAGTACACACAGCAGTGTATGGTAGGGTGAGCAGGGTAAGTGAATACATCACTCCTTCCCTCCTTCTACTCCCGTTGCGCTTTAACCGTACACAAGAGCGCACGATTAAAATGGCTTAATTAATCCTCAGGCTTTAAAGGATGGCAGCAGCAATGATCAACTCCTGTACAAATGCATGCAACCACTTCCAGAGGAGATACTGAGGATCTCCTGAAGTGCCTGAAGAAGGAAACTCCACTGTTATCTTTGTACCTGCACTCAAGGTCAGGGATAAGGAGCGGGGTCCTGCCAGGAGCCCAAGGGCACCACAGACTCTGCTCATGTTTTGTGCCCAAGGATCTCTCCCAAGAGACTGGCCAGGCATACATCTATGGAAGAACAGAATTCAGACAGCTTTTCTGCTAAATGAGTTACATGTTCTTCCTATTTACCTCTCGTTCCCCAGATGACTGGCAGCCACCCAGTTACACACCTTAGAGGCCAGGATGAACTTTGCTATTTCCATTTTGTAATAAAGGCCCAATCATCCATTTCAGATCCTGGACCCACCGTGGATGTCCTTACCTCTGTCACCTGCTGATTAAAGCTACAACAACATGCTCTCTGTGGGTCAGTTGGAAATTTGAGCTGGAGGAAAAGGCTGCTGCCTACTCATTAAGTGGTGTGTCACCGGGAAAGCTGATTACAGCCATGCTTCCAAATCTGTGTTGGCTTCTGATTAGTTTTCTGGTAGAATTAAGGTTTTGCTTTTGACCTACAAAGCAGTGAATGCTTTGGGCACTAATTACTTAAAAGCTCACTCCTCCCTCCGCGCAGTAACATGACAAGCTGTGGTTAGTGGGTGTTCTCGAGCTGACAGTCCCTTGGGGGCTGTTTCACTGCACAGTGAACTTAAATAACTCAAGTCCTATCAACACACAGGAGCCCTTAACTCAGAGCCCAGACAAGCTCCTTAATTCTTTCATCCAGGGACATAAGTTAAGCCTTACAGACCGCAGGCACTGGGGCTGCTGTGACAGATCCATCCCGTGAGCAGCTGGAAGGGCCGCGCTGGGAGTGGCTCGGTGCTGTCACAGAACTGCTCGGGCTCCCCAGGGACACACGAGTGCTCCACCCTGAGCTGGGAGCTTCTGCTGCCCAAGGAGCATCCCCTGGGCCAAGGAGGGATTAAAGTGGGAAGGTCCCAGAGCAGGGATGGCCACAGTGTGGTTCTGAGCTGTCACAGGTTACTTCTGTGAATTCTTTAGAGGGGACATAATAATGAAAAGTCTTAGCCCGGGTGGTGCCAGCCTTGACCAGGGGCACCTCTTGCTCTAAAATTCCCTGAGTTTATTGGACCTTCCTGCAAAATCCACCTTTCCTCTTGGGATCAATCAGAGACTTCGGATGGCTGCTTATGATAACTGTGGCTGCTCTGCCCCTCCAGCTCCTGCTGCCAACCAGGCAGATTAACTTTCAGCACAGCCAGGGGATAAAAGGCCAGCAGTAATTTGTATCACTTTGTAAATTTTAAAAATATAACACAGTTTCAAGGTAACATTACATAACATCCATTTTCAAGTAACATTATTTCCAGGTCCACCAGGTGTCCATCACCTACCCAGTGGTAACTCAAGACTGTTGTCACAGAATCCCAGAATGATTTGGGTTGGAAGGACCTTAAACCACATCCCATTCTACCCCCTGCCATGGGCAGAGACAACTTGCACCATCCCAGGCTGCTCCAAACCCCATCCAGCCTGGCCTTGGACACTGCCAGGGATCCAGGGGCAGCCACAGCTTCTCTGGCCACCCCGTGCCAGGGCCTCCCCACCCTGACAGGGAAAGATTTCTTCCTAATATCCAGTCTAAGTCTCAGATATAATTCCTAAACCCCAACACTGAACATTTGTCATTCAGTAATAGCTCTCAGATGTTGACAGTACAATGCAATCCAGTTCACTTCTGAGGTTCAGACAGGATAAAGAAAAATCAGTTTAATCATGAGAACCTCCTGTCTTTGTTTCAAGTCTGATACCAGCTGTTTATAAAAAAATAAGTTTAAACTTCACACTTCATTCAAAGAGAGAAAATATTTCTCTGTCATCAGTTTGTGCACTACAATTACTATACTCAAGGATAATGAGCACTAAGGATAATCCAACACTTCCAGGTTCCATGGTACTGAAGTGTGTTCTCTCTCTAGGTTTTCAATCCCACATATTCAAGATGGGAAAGCTCTTTTCTTTTGTTCTTCATGCTGTCCTGGGCTCTGCTGGTGCTGTCTTATTAAAATCAGGTTAACACAGACTTATTTCTCAGAGGCCACTTGTTCATTACGCAGGTGTCACATGCTTTGCTAAATTTCACTGCTCCACTTCTGACAGTATCCAACTCCACAGGCCAGAGCAGAACCTAAAAGCACAGATTTACTTTTTATTCTGAGCCACTGCGTCATCAGCTGGTTATTTAAAACTTTGTTCCGAGAGGCCGAGCCCAAGAGGCCAAGACTTTCCACTTAATAGGACTGAACAAACTCCTCAGGTTGTTATTGGGTGCCTACATCATCATTAGCAATAATGATTTATAGTTCAGAAAGCCTCTCTGTCCCATAAGGTTCCTATTTTCACTCCATCACATGTAACTCACATGCAGGGCAATGGAGGCATCCGTGGCACGGAGAGCCACAGGAGCTTATGAAGTATTTATCAGTAAGTGGTACAAACTGTAAAACTTGCAATATGGATGGTAAAATACTATTAAAAAGAGCTATAAAAGTAAGTCATTGTAATTTGAGGTTACTAATACTGCAGTTACCCCTGGGTAGTGCTCTTGGCATTGTTAGGTATAATATATAGAAGCTTACACACCCTGGCAGAATTAAAGACACACAGCTTATGGACTGCAGAGGAGGTTCTCAGGAGAACCAGTTTTGATGAAAGAGTTCTGACTCTTTCCAACCCTGAACTTTTTCCTCAGGCTGTAACAGGCAAACAAACCAAACCTTTCAGCTGTTTTTTGGGCTGTGACCCACACCCTGACATTGCTCAGCCCCCACTGCTCTCCTGCAAGCTCAGCCCTATCATGTGCAGCCCCAGGGAAGGTTTGTCCCTGACACTGCCCTGAAGGGTGAAATATTTGTCACCCTGGGCAAACAAGTGAAAGAGAAGACTGTGCCCATCTCACCTGGGCTTGTAAAGTTTAAATGCTCTGTTAAAAAGTCACAGTAGCTTTGGATTAAAAAAAAAAAAAAGGCAGGTCTGTTCAGAAAGGAGTTTTTCTCACCTCCCCTCTTCAGGTCATGCCTTTAGAAAGCAAACCCCTTGCCTGCATCTCCAAGCAGTGTCTATAGGCTGTGCATTCAATTCCTTACTGAATTCCACTATTATTCCCCTTTCAGCTGTGACTTCACATCACTTAAAGTAACTCCACAAAGACATCCACTTTCTCAGCACACTGGACCTTACTCCAGCTCTCTTGTCCTTCTTAGACAAAACACAGCAAAATTGCTCGATAATTACACAAACTCTTAATTAAACTGAAGAATTTAAAGCACCTTTAATGTTTTTATTACCAGCAGCAGTGCCATTCTATCAGGATGACAGACTTACATGTATTACTGAGCCCCTAATTAGCAATTGCTTTCCTAGTTAGTAACTACTGAAATGCTCTCAGGAAATATGTTTAAAATACATATTGCCATGATGTTCTGTGTCAGCACCCATCAGGTGATGGGACAGCAGTGGCTGCAGAGGGGCCTCACCCCCTGTCCTGGAAGAGCACCAGCTCAGTCAGATCCTGCTCCTGCCTCAGCAGCAATCCCAAATCCTTGCACAAGGCAGGGGAGGGTGCTGGGATTCTCCTCCCATCTCAGAGCTGCTGGACCCTGTGAGCATGGCATCCTCCCAGCCTGCTGATGGGACACAATCCCAGCCTGTTCTCCCCCTGTGCCACGGCTCTCAGGAGCTCTCTGCCCTGGGGTGTTGCTGTTGCCCAGCTCACACCCTCCCCACACCCCAGAGAGGTGATGACACTTTTGGCTGAGCCAAAGGACAGCCACACTATCAGTGTCCAGCAGGGGAAGGGCACAGCTGGCTCCTGTTATCCCACTGCAAATCCCCATGGAGCAGCACTTTTCTCATGATCTCCCACTGCAAATCCCCATGGAGCAGCACTTTTTTCATGATCTCCACGTCCATATTCACATGGTTATGGGAAAGCCTCGGTTTTCCCTCAAAGAAGGAAAATTCCTCTAAGCAGAGCCCCCTCATAGTTCCAAGGAGCAGTCTGAAAGCACAAAATGAGAAGCTGGACACCCAGCAGTGGATGGGATGGGGGCAGTGGGACCTGGCCTGGCAGTGGGACACCCATGCTGGTGGGTGGTGGTGGCTCTTCCCTGCACATGGATTCTCTTAGTCCTGGAAACTCCACTGCTGTGACAGAGTTAACCTGGATTTAAACCACAGCAGGAGCAAATATGACTCCAGATTCCTCACAGTTACTCATGGCCCATCCCCAAACCCACAAATTCTAATGTGAAGTTTTCCTTTAGTGATCACTGCATAACACACATACCACCAGCACAGACCTCTGGGAACCAAATTCTGTTTCATCTGTGGCCAGATCAGATCTTCCCTGGGGTTTTCCATGCCTGGAACAGCTAATTTTCCTGCTCATAAACAACATAGCACCTAGAAACACCCACTTAGAAACACTCAGAAACAATTTCCAACCTTTGGATCCTGAGTTGGAGCACTGATGCTTCCCTCTTCTGCATCCCATGGCTGCAGGATTAGTAATGGGGGTTCCTACACGATATCAGTTTGTAATTCAAAATTTGCTCCTTGCAGAAGATGTTTAGAAGGAAGGAAGAAGAGCTTGGGATGGAAGAAGAGGAAATAATTCCTTGTCCCTTCCCATTTTTTCTTGCCTATTAAAATAGTTCACAATAAAATCAAAATTATTGCTTTGGTATTCAAGAAATTTTATATTCAGCTTCCACTGGGGGAAATGCTGCTCTTTCCTATTAATCCAGGACTTTAAAATGACAACAAGTCCATTAACGAGGTGTCTGTGTAATAAAACCCCCACACTGATCAGGGATGCATATTTATATGGCATACTTGGGATGCTTCAGTTTTACTGGCAGGAATGGATGCCTGCTCCTTCCCAGCTTGGGTTGGGTATTTTAATGTAAAAAAGATGACAGGATGACACATTTCCATGGTGGCCAGGCCTCCAAGCCCAGCACTCCCTAAACACCTCTGAGCTTTGCTCTGGGAAACTCTGAGCAGTCAGGGCTCCTGTGAGTTTGCTGGGGAGAAGTTAAATATGGGCTGGAGTCATTTTTGCTGGAAAGGCAGGTGGGTGCCACACTGCATCCCTGTGGATTTCAGCCCCAACCCAGTGCAGCAGGGCCTGGCCTCACCACAAGGCAGCAGCAGCCCCTGGCAGAGCCGTGGTGCCCAGGCACAGCTTCCCTGCCACCACCATGCCAGGCTCCTGCCCAGGGCTGACTCAGCAGCTGGGGTATTTTGGGAGTTGAGGGAAGCTCCTGATGGGCACTGAATCCTTTTGCTTAGTCAGTCTGCTGAGAATGACTTTCAAATAACCCAGGAACACAACAAGGCTCTGAAAATGAACCTTATTTGTGTTTATTAGGTGGAGAACAAGGCTACTTCTTCAATCAGTGAAATTCTCTGTGTGAAATGGAGGTTTATTCACCCTTTTTTTATTGTCATTTAATAACCTCCTAAGTGAAGAATTATGAAACTGAGGTAATATTGAACTGATTTTCATATTTCCAGTCATGCAGTTTTTCTGCTTTGCTAACTTTTAGACACTCAGCTCATATTCTACCCACATCTTTAAAGGTCATTGCTCCCATTGGACTTTTGAGGGGGTGGTTGGTAGATAGAGATGCAACTGCAAAAAGGCTCATGGCTGCTTAAGTTCCTTCCTTCATCAGTGTTTCCTCTCCTTATAAAGTGAGAAAGCTGCTGTGTCTCTGTAGGAAAGGTTCTGAAAGGATTCTGGAGGCATACAGAGTCTTCAACAAAAGTTTCAAAGCAGCTTCATCATTTGCAGTGAATACAAGTTTTTGACTGCTATGTAGGAAGAAGCTTGAATAAGCTCAGATCTCCGAATTGAAGGTTTCTCTAAAGAAAAAGCTCTAGAAATGCTGCATTTTGATGGGGGGAAACGAGTGTGAATCAAGAACAAAGGCCCGAGACCCAGCGAGAGGGAATAACCTTTCAGATCAAGCTGGTTTCCCCACCTGAGAGAGTTCCAGCCTGCGCCTTCCCATTTGATGCAAATGCCTGTCAGAATGGCACTACTGGATAATAGATAAAAGATTATCTGTGACATTATGAAAAATGAAAGCTTCAAAATGGCTACAAGTTCCATGAAAAAAAAAAAATAGATAGCCTTCCTGAAAGGCAACAATAGCCCCTGTGGTTTATTCAGCACCTTGAGTTGGGCTCCGGTGCTCGAACACCTTTCCTGGCTCATCCCTGTGCAGCAGCTGCCTCCTCCAAGGAACAACCCCAGGTGTGTCTCTGGTGGAGCACCTCTCCTACCAGGAAAGGCTGGGGGAGGCTCCAGGGTGACCTCAGAGCCCCTTCCAGGGCATAAAGGGGGTTCCAGGAGAGCTGGGGAGGGATTGGGACAAGGGATGGAGGGGCAGGACACAGGGAATGACTTTAAACTGGAAGAGGGGAGGTCGAGATTGTATATTGGGAAGAAATCCTTCCCTGTGAGGGTGCTGAGGCCCTGGCACAGGGTGCCCAGAGCAGCTGTGGCTGCCCCTGGATCTCTGGAAGTGTCCAAAGCCAGGCTGGATGGGGCTTGGAGCAGCCTGGGATGTGGATGCCTGCCTATGACAGAGGGTTGGGACAAGATGGTTTTTAAGATCCCTTCCAACCCAAACCAATCTGTAATTCTGTGATTCCCTTCCCTCAACTAGAAACGGTGACAAATTCAGCTGAAGTAGCTCCACAGGCAGCACCCTTCATTTCACAGGAGAATTACCCATTCAAGGCAGGCATTTCCAGTGCTGGCAAGAATCAGATTTTCATACCAGCCTTCCCTGGCCTGCCCAACCATTGGTCCCTCACTTAGCAGAGCAGGCCCAGGTGGTGACACCTTTCCTTCACAGATCTCTGCCGTTCACCTCCCAGCAAGGGGAAGCTGCAGGTTCCTGTAGCAGTGGTGTCAAAACTCTCCCTGTGTGCAGCCCCAGCAGCTGCTCAGCTGGAGGGGCTCATGGCAGGGACCCAGCCTGCCCCAGCTGCAGCCAGGACTCCCACCAAGTACAGCAGGGAGACTCAGCACATCTGTGCAAGTGTTTGTCTCATTCAGCTGGTGTAAATTGGCACAATTCCACTGACATCAGCGAAGTCACACTGAGTTATATAAACTCATGATCTCACCCCTGTAATTACACATCATTTCCTATCTACAAATACTGTCCTGTACAGCACGATCCCAGTTACCCTGGACATTCCTCCTGCATGCTGGGAGAGCCCAGTCTTACTGGCCCGGGGGTACAACCTAATGGATTTACACCTTTACATTCACAGCAGTAGAGCACCTCACATTAAACACAAAGCTCAGCTTAACTAAGCCGAATTCACAGCTATTGTTTTCATTAAGTGAAAGCACAGTGCAGGTCAAGCAATACAGATGCTGCTCAACACCTACATTTCTCATTGCTCACTCATTCTGCGTGGTACTGCACAACTGACATTTGGGCACTCGTGTTGAAAAAGCTGTGAAATGATATTGAAAATGTGGAAAACAAGCCCTGACAGGCACTGGGATGGTGCAGTGACGGGGGACAGACTGCTAGCGAGACAGAAATAATCCTGCCACCCTGTGCAGCCTGGAATGATTATCCCTCTGTTCTGGCAGGAGGATTGATTGCTTGTGAGCACCTGTAGTAACAAAGCCAACGTGTGCCAGGACACACCCGTGTGCCTTCTGCAACAGTGCCACTGAGTGAGAGACCTTCAGCCTTCAGCACCAGCCTTAGCAAACCACCAGTTGCTGCAGAGTGCCTGCTCTCTCACTGGGACCACATTCCAGGACCAATTCTGTCTATCCCTGAGGGCCAGCTAAATCCCCTGGAGCTGCAGCAGCCAAGGGCACCCAGCACAGGGTGAGACAAACCCTGCAGAAGGGTCCTGCTGCTCAGTGGGGTTGGTTTACCTGCAGAGCTGGTGTGCCTGGAGCCCCGCTGCAGCCGGGGAGACCCAGTGGAGTGTGAACAGAGGCTGGGATCCAGCAGCAGCTGCCCACATGGCACTTAATTCAGGCAGATAGAGCCAGTCCACTGTTAAATTAACAACTGTGAAGGGTGCAGGGAATTGGGCTGAGGCTGGAGTTGTTGAAGTTTGATTTGGGCTGTCTCGTTTTGCTGGGCAGGGCAGCGTTCCAGTGCTGCAAGGTGAAAACGCGTTTGTGCTCTTCAGTAACTCTGAATAAGCACAATCACTTTTTAAATTGAAACCCATATCACACAATTCCCAGGGAAATGACAATATAGGAGAGCTACAGCTAAAACCCCTCAGTGTCCAGAAAATGAGCTCTCCATACAGCGAAGGGAGGAACTGTGCTTCCCTGGCCAATGTCTGCAGGGCAGAATTGGGATGAAAAGTTCCCCGTCCCAGGCTACAGAACTACCCAGAAAATGCAGGCTCACAATCCATCCAAGCTTTAATTAATACATCCTCAGAAAGCCACAGCACTCTGGCTCTTGTTAGAGATGCTGATTTTTCAGTGTGGTTGAAGGTTCATTTATGATTTCAGTAAAAGCTCCATTTTTTTCTTCTCTCTCTAGTTAAAAAATGAGCCTCTAGCTACAAATTGGACGATTACAGACAGTATTGTAGAGCAGCAGTAAAAAAGTGTTAATGAGCTGCAGGATATCAGAAGCAAAAAAGAAAGTATTTCCCCCGCAGGCCAAACAAAATTAATTTTAAAAATTAATGTAAACCACTAATGCAGCAAGTGCTTCCATTAAATTATGGGGCTCTGACATGTACAATGCAATATTTTTGCCATTGAATTTGTTATCTAAAAGGTGTTCATTGTTTATTATGGTGTGAAAAGCTGTTTTGCTCCAGATAGGCTGGTTCATTAAGGAACTGGATCCTTGCCATAGCCCTATTTCTTAGCAATGAAGCGATGCCCTGTAGCAAAAAATACAGAGAGCGGCTCTCTGTTTAATATCAGAAATGTAAATCAAAAGACTCCAGTCTGCTTTTTAAATGGCTTTTGGTCTTTACAGAGATGAAATTAGCCCCAAATATTTCACATTACTGGTTGGTCAAAACGGCTTCTCCAAATTCCAGCTCTGCTAAATGATTATCATAATAACAATCCCTGTCAATGAGGGGTTTGTAACACTCACATTATTAAAACACTTTTAATTCTGCTGCTTCATTCATCAAACTGTAACAGGTTTGATTTTAAGAAGGGAAGGAAAGCCATGTTTTAACTGCCTAAGGAGAAAATAACATTCTGATAAGAACCCAGATATGTACAATTACACAAAAGCTAATGGCTTTTAATATTTCAGGGTTGAAAATTTCACATAACTGGATTTTGACATTCCTCTGTGTGCTGAATAGGATCTTTTCCAGCAAAAAACTCTCAGTGGGGTCAACATTGAGAATTGGGGTTGGACCCATGGGCATGGGACCTTACTGGGGGAGCTGGAGCAGGCATGGCCTGAGGGACAGAACAGGTATGGCCTGAGGGACAGAACAGGTATGGCCCTGGGACAGAACAGGTATGGCCCTAGGGACAGAACAGGTATGGCCCTAGGGACAGAACAGGTATGGCCTGAGGGACAGAACAGGTATGGCCTGAGGGAATAGGGCAGGGCAGGGAAACAAGAACAAGGAAAAAAGAGCTGCTTTTGTTTCTTCATGTGGATAGGAAACATCGGAGCGCTTGTGTCTAAATAACAGTGGGGAGAGGGAAAACAAAATCTAACCAAAAGCCCTCTGTTGGCATATAAAAAATTACTCTATTTAGCAAAATTAGATACTTTGTTGGCCTTCATTTATGAGCCAAAACACCCTGAGGGGGACTACTTACCAACTTTAATTAGTAATAAAAAGATTACAAGTGCCAGGGGAGCCAGAACTGGAGTCCATGGGCCAAATCCTGCGCTCAAATTACATCAGTTTGAATTTGGGATCTTCTTACGTTCAAAGAAGTTTCTTTGTGCTTTCCATGGGACAGCTTGGTGGCCTCAAGTCTCACCAAAGCTGGGAGAGCAGTGCTGGGACCGATGCACTGGGAAATTGTCATTTGACCAGGTTTAAAATATTGTTGCCTGGAGATTTTTATGTTCTTAAGGCAAGAGCTGCTGAGTATGAATGGCTCTATGGGGTTTGCAGGGCAAGGTTTGGGTGCCAGGGGGGCTGCAGGGGTGGCTGCTGTGGGGAGCTGCTGGCAGCTTCCCCCATGTCCAAGGGAGCCAAGAGCAGCCAGGGCAGCTCCAAGGGAGATCCCTGGGGGAGCAGAGATCCCCCTGCAGCCCCTGGAGGAGCCCAAGGCAGAGCAGAGGGGGCTGAAGAGGCTCTGACCCCGTGGGAAGTCCTGGCAGGGCCTGTGGATCCACGGAGAGAGGAGCCCACCTGGAACAGCTTTGCTGGAAGGACTCGGGACCCCATGGGAGGAACCTCACTGGGGCAGTTCCTGAGAGCCCCTGGATAAAGGGATCCACACTGGGGCAGTTCCTGGAGAACTCTCCCCTGGGAGGGACCCCAGGCTGGAGCAGGGGCAGTGTGAGGAGTCCAAGGGAGGAAGCAGCAGCAGGGATGTGTGTGATGGACTGACCACAGCCCCATGCCCATCCCCTGAGCCTCTCAGGGGGAGGAGGGAGAACAAATCCAGAGCAAGTGGATCTTGCAGGGAGCACACTGATTTGCCACCTTGCCCAAGATTCACCTTTCATACCTCTGCCAATATATGGGCTTGAAAATGAACAGCATCAAAGCAATAAAGGTTTGTGTTCATCTGTGGAAATCTCAGAGATATCAGCATCTCTGTTTTGATGTTTACTGCAGCCATATTAGTTTCTGTGGTTAAAGCAGTAGTAAGTATCTGTGTATATTTATGTGCATGTGATATTCATGTTAAAAATTTCTACATGAACAATCATCCCCTAGAACAAGTAAAGGGACTAACCCTGCTGCCATATACTTGACTGGCTGTCGTTTACCTCTTGTTGACTTTTAGCAGCTAAACTCATAGGTGAGGAGATAATTTAGCTCAGCTTTCTTCTACTGACCTGAGAAAAGAAGTTTATACAAACCTTTCATGGTGAAATCAAAAGTCACATGAAAAAGCAGGCAGTGCTGAGGGACAGAGCCTAGACATGAGATCAGCCAGAGCATGACTTATCATAAACCTTGCATCTGACCTTCCTGTGAAATCGAATTTCAACTCTCCTGAAAGAAACTTTGCCAGTGCCAGACCCAGTTGGTCACTGATGGCCACAGCTGAGGCTCTTGTGGTCAGAGGTGTCCTGGTGCAGCAGGAGGGACCCCACACCCCACTGACACCTTCCAGAGCTCCTGGGCACCCCTGCCAGTGTTGGACCTCCAGCAGCTGCCCACGGAGAAGAGACACCTCTTGTCCCACACAACACCAACCTTTGATTTTACTAGAGAGGAGATGGTCAAAGGTGGAGAGACCCTGGCACAGGGCTGGACACCCCATGGATAAGTCAAAAACCCAAGTGCACACATTATTCCAGTGTGGTGCCTCTGCTCATCATGGGCTTCAGCAGCTCAGCTGAAAAAATACTTGGTTTTGACCCACAGAAGGGTCAGGAAGGAACAAAGAAGCAAGCAAGCAAAATCATTTCCTGCCCTCTCCATCAGGCAGGGGTCTGAATTAGTAAAAGGTAATTTCTGGACAAACTATTATACGTGAAGTAACACCAGATCTAGCTACCAAAATGCTTCCATTTTCCAGGCCAAAGAGAATTGACAAACAAGGCCCCAACTTTCTGCCCACTGCAATAGTTTTACAGATGGAAATTTGATATTGTTACACATATTAGTCAAAATTCCTTCCTTTTACAAGGGACCCAGAGAAGTCACCTTCAGCAGCAACAACACCCAGAAAGGGACCAAGGGACCAGTGTGATGGCTTTGTGCAGACATAGTGACCAGACACTCACAAGTGCTGCTGTTTTCTGTTCATTAGGTGCACTCATATGGACAAATAATAGAAATAACTGAGAATTTCACAATACAGAACAGTGTTTCACTGCTTCCAATCTATCCATTCCTGATGAACAAAAACAGGGAAAGCAAGAGGGGGTGGTACTTGATGGTGGTGTGAATAAGTCAAATTTGGTCCCAGCTACGCTGGTGTAAACCCAGCATTTGGGATAACTCTGGAATGACATCCAAGTCCCTGTTTTTGCCATCTGTATTCTGCCTCTGTGGATCTGACCTACATCATAGGAAGGAGAGGGGTAGCACAAGCATTTGGAAGTAATGCTCCTCTATTAGCAACGAGATTAATTAAGACGCTGCTGGGCACTTCTCCACAGTCAGGCAGGGCTGTTAATGGCCATTGATTTTTTTTTAAACAGCATGTACAAGTTTAAATGGTGTAAACTGCCCCAGATTCCCTTTCCCTACCTTTGTCTCCCCTGCTAGGGGTTAACCTTGCTGGAGATAGGGAAAAAACCCAGTTCCCTCCTTCCTTTGCCTGCGGCAGGAAGATCAGGAAATTCACTGCTAATCACTGCAGTTGTGATTTCTGATTTCAACTGGCAGCACGGAGAATTGAACTCCGGTCCCCCGAGTACAGCAGGCTGCGCCAGGCAGGCCTTGAGCTTGTTAAAACTGTGGTGCTGCCATGCGGTTATCAATTTTAAATTAATCTCTCCCTCCATGCACACTTATCCTCCTCCACCCTCTCTTAAAGTGGCTGCTAAAAATATAAACTCCAGGATACCTTGCTCTAAGACTTAACTAAGTAAAAATCGGGATACTATTAATTACAGGTTTCCTTCAGCCTCAGCACCTGGAAAAATGGATTTCTGCACTGTCTCAGGGATTTGCCTAATCCACTTCCTGCAGTAAAGCCAACCACAGCTCTGGCTGTCTTAACATCCTGCCATGCAAATCCTCCCTCCCACGATGAGCCCTTCTCCAGGATCCCCCTGTCTCTGGGCTGGAACAGCTGGGGAAGGGGAGCCTGGCAACAGAACACCAGCCAGCTGGGAATTGGAGCTCTGTGGGCTGTGTGTGCTCTGCACTCCACCAAATCTGCCCTGCTGAGACAGGCCAGAGGTTCAGACATCCCTTACTCGACTCTCCCTGTCCCCATGTCACTGTCACACTGCAGCAAACCTGTGCCAAGAGCGAGCATGAGGTGCTGTGCTGCACCCCAGGGACAGCCCCTGACTTCAGCCACCGATTGGGGTTGTAAAAATTACCCCCAAATCCAGCTTAATGGCTTGGCTCCTTCCCCATGCTGGAGTCTGAATGTCTGCCAGTGCTCAAGAGCAGGCTGGCTAAGGCAGGCCATGGTTTGTAAAGCCTTTGTAGTTGGCCATGTGCACCTGAAATAACAAATACCTGCACACTGGGGCACGTGGCAGCCCCGGCCCTTGAGGCAGGGCCTTGCAGCTTCATCCCCTGCAGCTGCAGTTGCTACCCTGGTCAGAGCACAGAGGCACCGAGGGGAGGTCACCTGGCCTGGAGGGGCTCAGGAAGGCAATCAGCTGGCATCTGAGCAGGGGCCACACCACCACCTCGGTGTCAAATGTGAAAAGCTGTGGAGGTGAGTTTATAAACGACTGCAGGCGTCAGCATCCAGTTTGGAATCTATAAACGTCTGAAATCTGTTAGTACTTTATTTGTAATGATACTGCCAACAGACTGCCCCCCCTCCAAAGGTCACAGCACACACTCAGCATTAAATTGCAGTACAACAAATCCTCAGCTATCCATAACCTACAAAATGATAGGGGCAGGCTGGAAGGGGAGACTGGGATAAAGCAGAAAAAGAAAAAAGTCTAGACACACTTTCCTAAAACTCACTGGGGAATCATTTTAAAATCACTTTATGAGGAAATAATTGAGGTTCTATATACAAAACTCCCTTTAAAAAAAAAAAAAAAAAAGAGTAACACGTTTGACAACCTTAGAAAGTCACAAGGTTGTTACCGAGAAGAATGGGCCTCTGTTTGGGAATTTAAATACTATGTGGCCCAAATTCATAAACATTTAAGATTTTTAAAGCTATTGGGAATAAAAGAGCAAAAAAGGCAAAACCAGCCAGGGCTAACTAAGGGAAAAAAAAAAACAAAAACCCAAAGGAACTGCCAAGTGAATGAAAGCCATCTCTGCAGTAAAACCCCCTTTCCTCTCTCCGGGATGGTCCAACCCTGAAAGCTGCCCTTCAATCCATCACAGAACAAACCCACTGTTGTGCACATGACACAGCACAAACCCACAGCATAAACCCACTACTGCCTGCATCCCACTCCACAGCAAGTGGAATGCATTCCAGAGCCACCAGATGCAGCATTAGCCCCTGAAACAGAGCAGGCCTTCTGCTGCCATGCCTGTCACTGTGTCGGACTGGATGTGCCCTGCCCAGGAGGACCTGGGCACCACGGATCATCATTCCACCTCCACATGGAGCCAGGAGGTTACCAACTCTACCTGTTTCAAGGGGAACACAAGATAGCTGAAAAAATCACTGCAGAAAATAATTTGTTATCCTTCTTATGCGTCTCTTTTGTTATTCTTCATGTCAGAGCTGCTTCTCCATGTCATTTGTGGAGAGAGGTCCAAGCAGAAGAATCACACAGATAACTCTGTGCTGAAACTTCATCAAGTTCTTCCTGATAACAGATTATTTCAAAAAATATCCCTCAAAATGTAAAGCCAGGAAGGGACTTTGGGAAATTCTGGCTGTGGATGGTCAGTATCTCCACAGGACTGAGCCAAACTCATGGTTCACCTATCACTCCAACTTCAGCAGAGTTTGGGTTCTTACCTGAATTTCACGCTCAGGCCCATTTCTAATTGTGCCTAAATATATTCCTCCGTGCTATAGAGCCTGGCTTCCTTATGGCCAATCTCAGCTGCCTTTTTGACCTGCACACCCCATGGAAGCACCAAGATCAAGAAAGTTGTGCCTACTGAGTGTGAGGATTAGTGAAAAAACCCACTCAGAATATCAATGAGTTACAGGCATCACACACTTCTGCCATTAAAATTCAGTAGGTTTTCTGGTCCTTCTGGCCTCAGTGCATTTGCATAGTATAGGGTCAGAGAGACATCCTGATCCCACTATAGCTGCACTGTTTAAAGGGTCAAAACGGTGACATATGAAAATAACCCAACTTTAATTGATACCTGGGCTGTTGAATTTGAAACTCTCCCTGGCCCCATCTCTTGTATATCTAACGTACAGTACACTCAACAGCAGATGTCAAGAAGGCAGCTTGGTCTCTCAGTTGCATTAGCTAAGCTTTAGAAATAATTGTTGAATTGTCCACAGGATGTCCACCCTACTTTTTAAGAACCTGGATCTCCTAATAATCACTACTGCGGCAGTAAATGCTCTCAGGGCTGGCAAGTTATCTAATTGTGAATCCCAAGTGTAGCATCTCAGGAGAAGGTCCCAGGGAGAAAAAAACCCCATGTTTTTTAGTTCAAGTTTCTGTTATTTTAATACTTTATTAGAGGACCAGTTATGACTCAAACTTTATCAAGAGTAGCAGAGATGTGGGTGTATTTATTAAATTCTTTTCTGGTTTTCTTGCTGCTATTAATTCCCAAATCACACAGACAAAGGAAAATTACAATTGACATCTAATTCCTAA
>WEIU01014322.1:434583-441803 GCA_013389925.1 Aegithalos caudatus
ACAGGACTCACATTCTTGAAGTTTGTCTGACACAACCTCACTGGCCTGAGGTCCTGGTGGTGGGAATACCTTGGGCATCACATGTATGTACAGTTATACCCACCCAGGCTCGTCTTACCTCAGGGATTCCCAATGGAATGGTTGCTGGCAAAACCAAAGTCCACCTAAAACTGGCATAGGATTAATAGCCAATACTTTGTCCACATCATCTTTGAATCCAAACCTTCCATTTTTTTCCCAACAGATGCACTAAAAATAAATGTAAATGGGATGGTCTGTAAGGTCCCTTCAAATCCAAACCATTCTGGGATTCTATGAATCTTCCATTTGGTAAAAAAAGCAGGAAGGTGACATACTATTCATGGTGGTCAGTAGCTCTTTCTTTGTCTCTCTCCTTGGCAGATACAAAATTTGATTTCCAAATCCTTTTATCTGCCTCTGAAGTGCCCTAATTTAGAAATGACCCAAAGCAAAATATCCATATTTAAACCCAAACACACCTTCTGCCTTGAAAGCAGGTACATTTGGAAATAACACAGACACGAGACAACCCATTTCTCTCTCTGGGAACCCAAGTGAACTCATGCACAGTCTTGAACAACTTAGTAAGATCTGCCAACAGGTTGAGCACTGGTAGCTTGAAACTGAACTTCATCATGGTGTCCTGCAGAAAAAACAACTGCCCTGCTCTAAGAAACAAGAAAGAATGTAGAACTCCATGAGGTCTCCGAGCACAAGCAGAAGCTGAGTGTGTGACACCTCCAACAGGTCCATGTCCCACCACTGCTGGGCTGAGTGACAGAGAAGGAAAACCTACAAGACTATGTCTCTTTTACTCTTTTTTTTTTTTTTTTTCCTTATTTGTCCTGGTGTAATATAAAGGGGCAGGGAAGAAAACAAACCAGCAGCCAGTGCATGTGGCTATCAGCTTAAAAATAGTCAGCTGGGCTGAGGTTTTAGCCTTTATCTCCCTGGCTGACCTTGCTAATACAGTATGTAGATCTCTTGCCAGCTAATCGGCGGACTGTAAAGCATGGTTTCAAGCTGTGGGCAATGATCTGTAACAGGAATGAATGAGTGGGTTTTAGCAGCCAGGATCTGTAGCCTACTATCTGTATCTGACAGCTGTCACCTCCCGACAGAGGCCAAGGCCCAGCCCTGCATTTAAAAGCAGCATGGCTGATCAGATTACTGGGACAGTGTGTCAGGACTCACTGCACTGAACTAGAGAGACAGAAAGTAAATCTATAAATAGCAGTTTTACTTGTCTCCATGAGCCACTGAAGGATAACCAATATTGAGCAGCAAATGCAATGTTTTGTCTCTCAAATCAGTGGAACACATCTCCTGTGAGATCCCAAGTGCTGCCTGATGATGAAAGGGACGGACAGGGGGAGCTCTGTGGGCTGGAGAGTCACTGTCCTGGCAACAGCATGGCTGTGTTTGCACAAGGAAATAAGACATTAAGTTCTCAGTCCTTGAGAGGCCGAAAGCACCACAGCACAAAGTCACCTGAGACCAAAGCCACCTCTGTGCAGAAGGCAGGGGGAAAGCCAGCAGTGCCTGGGGAATCCCTGAAACAGATCCTGTGATAAAGTGAGAACCTCTCCATTTGATACCAATCACACATGAGAACCAAGTATCCAGCCAGAATGGATGAGCTTTGAAAGGACCTGAAGGGCAGGATGTTGGAGCCATAGCTTCCAGAGGCCATGGTGATGGCAAAGCTTGGTTACTGTGTGGCAAGGAGCTACAAAAGCCCTGTCAGCACTCTGCAGAATGGATCAGCTCTCTGAGGAGCCATTCAGAACTCTGAGAAGATTCTGATGATTAAAATAGAATATCTGAAAATTTGTAAACAGCTTTGGAAACCCAGCCCAGAGGTGAGCAGAGAGCAATGGAGAGTGGGATGGTGAGCCAAGGCAATAGGAAACAAGGATGGTGAGAATAATGTGGGAGATTCCACACCACTGAGAACTGTCAGTTAATACTGAAGGCTTCTGCAGGCAAAACAGGTCCAGAAAGGTCTTGAATGACACGGAAACCAGGAAATAATTGCATTTGCAGTCTGCAATTGGGAAGGAGCATCTACTGCTCTCTCAGCCTACTCAGCTTCTGGTGATGAAATGCTGCTTTTTGACCATGGACAACCAGCAAGGAGAAACAGGACCATGCTTGATCTTTTGGTTACCCTGGTTAGTGCCAGCTGGACTCTTGCTCTGGCCCCCAACACCTGGCTCAAGCCTTTACCATGACTGTCTCCACAAGCTGAGGGTTGCTCAAGCTGTTGTGTTCCCCCTCCAGGAAAAGACACCCTTCCATCACACAACAGCAAGTACAACTGGAAGCACAAAGTATGCATTCAACTACACAGATTAACTCCATAAATTGAAAATAAAGGATAAATGATGGAACATAAAGAACTAGATGCAAAGAATATAATTTTACATTGCTAAGAAAAGAGAAAAAGCCCCCCTGATAATTCAAGGTACGTAAATGTGACTGTCTACTTAAAGAGTAGCTCAGATGAGTCAGACAAATCAGTGACACGAGAAGGCAACCAGCTCAACCCCGTCTCCTGCAGAGACACCAGCAGCACACCCCTGACTGCACACACTCATCCCTGTCTCCACATACTTCCTGCAGCTCAAGGACTTCTGAGCCAGAGGTGGGGCTTCTGTCATCTAAAGCTGGGCATGGATCTTTTCCCCATGAAGTTGAAAATAGGATGGAGATTATATTTATTCCCTAAACTGAAGAACAAATCAACATCTTTCCAGCCCATAAGTTTCAAAATAGCAATTTACTGGTACCCAAATGTCATGCTCACCCTTGGCCACAGTGATGGATTTCACTAAGAGCTGAATTCTTTTATCAGTGTGTTTTTCTCAGCTAATTTAGCACTGATGATATGGTCCTCAGTGACAACCCTGGCAGCTGCCCCCTCCTTGTGTCAGCAAACCCTGCAGTATCCTCCCCTGTCCCCAGCAAACACTGAGCCTGAGCTGCAGAAGCTGTGCCTGGGATGGGCAGGCAGTCCTGCCTCCAGAGTCCTGGCAAAGCTCAGTTTCTGCCAGGCCTGTCCTGAGCTCTGCTGTGGCCTTGCTGGGAACAGGGCTGGCCCCTCGTGGGCTCCTTCCACGCAGGTCAGGACAGCGTCAGATGGTGACGGCTGCAAACCAGTGACCTACATTGCCAGTCCCCAGAGCCATCTGAGACCCCACCGTTTCTCATTAGCAACAGATTCTTATTTATTTCAGATAGTCACTGGCTTCTGCCAACAGACAGCGCACTCCTAATTAAAAGCTGACTTCTTTCATAACCTACCAAGTCCTACTTCCACCTCTGCCCCAAGGTGCAGGGAAATGTGAGCTTCTGTGCGTCCTCCATTTAGAGGCAGGCTCCACAGACAAAGCAGGGATGCATTTTGTTGGGGTTTTTTTGGTTTTTTTTTTGTTAAAGACAGCATAAAGCAACAAAGTTTGAAGGACATTCAACATTTATGCTGTGTGCCCACTTAATATCACAGGGGACTTTCCATGGGAGCAAAGGTTTTCTTAATAAAGGGTCTCATTGGCCGGCTGGATCAAATCATGTATACACTGATATCTTGCTTCTGGCAATACCTTAAACCCCCAGTTAGGCGAGTGTAGAGATTGCAGTGGCCTTGAAACTGTAGCATGGTTTATACATGGTGTACACATCTTTGAGGATTTGGAGAAATCTACAAGGGATCTAATGCTTTTCCACCTATTGACATTTACAAAGCAGTTTAAATCATGCATGAGAGGCCTCAGGCACATGTAGTTCACAAAACATAACTCTGTGCTCCCAGGGAATTGGAGCTGACCACGGCTCTTTATTAGAACCGACAGTGAAAGACAGCTCGTGCAGAACCCGAACCAGGGGTGCAATGCAGAGATGACAGACTTAATGCCACTGGATGTATTATGCAGATTACCCAAGCCAAGCCTTGCTTGTTAAATAAGTTTCGTGCTTTCCTCACTCCTGCTGCCTCTCTTAGGAAATATCCTCCCTGGCTTTATCAAGGGAGCTGTTTCCTAAATTCCTTGATCAATCACCTGCTTTCCAGGACTTCAGACACACCGAGTTAGCTCTGAAGATAAGACAGCGATGCTTAAAGAGCAGAAAACAGTTAAACCTTTGCACCTATTAGCACAGCAGTGCCAGGCACAGAGCAGATGAATACCTTAAAAACTTAACAGCTATTCTGCTGATGAAAG
This sequence comes from Aegithalos caudatus, assembly GCA_013389925.1. Classification (NCBI taxonomy): domain Eukaryota; kingdom Metazoa; phylum Chordata; class Aves; order Passeriformes; family Aegithalidae; genus Aegithalos; species Aegithalos caudatus. The sequence continues at coordinate 438,828 of WEIU01014322.1, forward strand.
AATAGGAGGGATTTTAAGGAATCCATCATCCCTGACAAGTCACCTTGTAGCTGTGAATTCCCAGCGCAATGCAATTTTTGAATGTATGCTTTTGCTGTGTACATTCAAATGAAGAGCAAAATCCTGAAATCCTTGCCCAAGTTTTGACCAGTTTTTAATTAAGCTCTGAAACTCTCTAATACAGATTATCTGAGAATCAGCTTTTCTACCAGGAGAAAGAGATTTTTTTTTTTAATCATTTGATTGTATCTTAAAGCTTGTAAATGGTGCTTAAAACACAGCTGTACAGGAGAGCATTCAGCATTCTCCATGTGGAAGTGTCACTTGTGAAGCCCCTTTTTGGTGACCCCTGTTCAAACAGGCATTTTCACTGAATCCACCTGGACTCAGACACACACCTGGGAAGTTCCATGCTGTACACAGGGAGTTTGCTTTGAGATGTGAATTTAAACCACTGACTAGTACACTGACAGGCTCCTGGCACTGCATGTTCCAGTGTCCACCCATGTAAAGATTGCATTTGAATACATATATAATTTTTTTAAATCCACTCAAAATTAATAAGTACAAATTTGTATATAAAATGCATGCAAACATGCACTCAGATGTAATTTTTTTAATATATTATACTACATATATATGTGCTTTTATTTTTAAACTAATCAAAGGAAAATATAGTTTAAAAAAAAAAAACACAACCCAGAGCTTTGTGGTAACATATCTAAATTAGTACTACTGGCTTTCCTTAGCAGCCAGCTAGGTCACATTAGGCTTGACCTAATACAAGTAAGTTGCTTAATATCAGACTTTGAGGGCCACAGAAGTGCTACTGGCAAATTGAAATTACTGATTTTTTAAAAATTTTTTTATGAAATAGGAAGCAGAAAGAGATGTAGACTAACTACTCTGCTTAAGGGGAATGAAGGGAAGGGAGGGAGGGATGTGATGAGCATCAGCACAAACAAGCTTAATATCGGGCCCATTTGCAGCCTGCTTTTGTTACTGGTTGTAAAGTAAAACACATGGCAAGGCGTAAGGGCTGACACCAGTGCAGGCATAGGAGGCATTTAACTCTCATATGTAGAATCATGGGGGGACTCCACCTCCTCAGAAATGAGGCTGAGCACACAGCAATGAACGATTCCAGCAAAGAGGTGATAACTGACTTCAGTGCTACGGGATAGGGCCCTAAATAGAACAGGCACCTGCACATTGTAGAGGGAGAGCAGTTAAATCTGTTCAGCTGCTTTGTCCCCAGGTTTTTCTAAAATACCTTTGCCATGGATACTGCAGCTTTCTCACTGGAGAGAGGGAACTCCGGGTCAGTGCTGGGCTCAGCTGCTCCCTGGGGCAGGGCCGCAGCCACAGCTCAGCTCAGCTCACCCAGCTCAGCCCCACGCAGTCACAGAAACACAGCACCACACATCATCCTCAGCTGGAAGGGACCACAGGGATCATCCAGTCCAACCCCTGGCCCTGCACAGACCCCAACAATCCCAGCCTGGGCATCCCTGAGAGCTCCTGGAGCTCTGGCAGCCTCAGGCTGTGCCCATTCCCTGGGGAGCCTGGGCAGTGCCAGCACCCTCTGGGGGAAGAACTTTTCCCAAAATCCAACCTGGGCAGCAACAGCAGCTCCTGAGCAGTTTTACTCATTCCTGAACTCGCCCACTGCAAGTTTGTACTTCTTCAGCCATTGAGTGTTAAATGGTAAATCCAAGATAAATTTCCAATTGCCATAGGTTTTCATCAGGTAAAAAAAATTGCTTTAGAAATATTTCTCCCAGTTCATATCAGATAAGAAGCACCAAAATTAATTTTACAGTGTGCCTAAACATTATTTTATACATAGAGTGATCACTGTGACACAGGCTGGTCTACCAGCTAAATGCCATCATAGCCAACCACACACTTGGGAGAACAGGAGTAAAACACCAGTGAAAGACTGGGATAACTCATCAACTACTGACCAAGCTGCTGCAAATGCCCTGTGAGCTTTAAACACTGAAATTCATCACACATGTCAAAATTCTGATGTTGAACCATTTATAGAGTGTTGAAAATTGGCAAAGAATAAATACTGAGAGAGGAAAAAAAAAACCCCAAATCAAATAGTCACCTCAAACTGTATGAGGGAGGCTGTAAGCTGATGACTCAGAGATTGAGGATGGGTTTGCATATTATACCAATTCACTCCTCAACTGAAACTCCAAAGAGCTTACTAATATCAAAACAGTTCATCTGAAAAATAGGCAGAGATTATTTAGCAGAAATAGCAAGGAAAAACTATCTTGTATCAGTAAATCTGACATGTCAGCAGCTTCTTTGATCAAATTGCAGCTAAACTCAGTGCAAATGTAGTTGCAATATGAAATAAGCCAGGATTGTTTACCTTCAATAGTCTATAAATATCCTTCTAAGGGCAGAACAGCTGCTTTACTGAGAAGTGCACAGATGCAGTTACAACTTCTCATCTATAATTACGAGAATAAACTATATTTCACATTTCTTTCATTTCCAGGTCTTTGATGTTACATCTGATAGAGTGGCAATGAGACAGAGAGACCAGCACGGGTGAGTCTGGCAGCTTCAGGTGGTTCAAGTTTAGCCAGGCCCAGGGAAGGCTCACCTGTGGTCACTGCCCAGGAGGGGACATGGCAGGGCAGGGTCACCTGTGGGCACTGCCCAGGAGGGGACACCACAGGGCAGGGTCACCTGTGGGCACTGCCCAGGAGGGGACACGGCAGGGCAGGGTCACCTGTGGGCACTGCCCAGGAGGGGACATGGCAGGGCAGGGTTACCTGTGGTCACTGATCAGGAGGGGACATGGCAGGGCAGGGTCACCTGTGGTCACTGCCCAGGAGGGGACATGGCAGGGCAGGGTCACCTGTGGGCACTGCCCAGGAGGGGACATGGCAGGGCAGGGTCACCTGTGGTCACTGCTCAGGAGGGGACATGGCAGGGCAGGGTCACCTGTGG
>WEIU01014322.1:441937-474437 GCA_013389925.1 Aegithalos caudatus
TGGTGAAGCAGATGTAAAAGCCACCCCCACGGCACCAATCCAGGGGTGCTGGGATCCACCGGGGCTCAGCCCTGCTCGGGGCAGGCAGGGAAGGAGCCCGAGCTGCAGCCGATCCCTGAGGGCGGCTCACCCTGAGGGCGGCTCACCCTGAGGGCGGCTCACCCTGAGGGCGGCTCACCCTGAGGGCGGCTCACGCTGAGGGCAGCCACAGCCGCGGCACGGCCCTGCCGCCCCGCCTGTTCGGAAAACAGCGGCCAGCACTTGGAATCAATATTCTTGTGCGTCCTTCCAGCTCAGGACACTCCAGGATTGTATGAAAAACAAGCGCGGCTCTATCACAGCCGTGTGTGTGTGTGGGAGGATGGGCCAGGCCCGGAGCTCAACTGCATGGAACAGGCTGCAAACATTGCAGAGTAACGTGGGACTGCTGCCCGCTGCCCAAACGCCTCCTTCCCTTCCCTTTGATCCAGCAGCTCATTTAAAACATTTCTGTCTGTCCTGTGAGTGCTTCGTTGTCATCTCTGGCCAGTCCCCAGTCTGTCACTAATTGGCACCGCTCTTTTCAGGCTTGGGAATGAGGCCAGGGCCAGAATGGGCAAGAGAAAGAATCCCGTGCTCATTCCCCAAAACGCCTGGTTCTCATTGGGAGCGTTGCTGGTACACACACACGGGAAGGCTACAAAAATCTGCTGCTGCCCCTGTTCTCCGGGAACCCAGCTCACTCTCAGGGGATATTGATCTCAATACGCTATGTAAAAATGCATTAAATATATTTTTTCTCTCTCCATTTGATAGATATAATTATGGCAGTTCCTAGAACAACATGCCTGTTTGTAGACTGCCTTCAAAATCATCTAATTTGTATTGCCAGATGGTATGAATGATTGCTACAGATAAACTTTGGATACGTTCCATTATTAATTGACAGAAGCATGGTCACAGCAGAACGCTCATCCCACACTGCCTAGCTGACAATTAATGGTTAAAAGATGAAACTACTGAGGAAAAAATGAGTCCCCTGAGTTCCAAGTCCCATTTTATAGCCTTGAGAACTAAATTTAAATAACCAAAATGTATTATGCTCTCAGATCTCTCTACCATCCTCCTTGCACTTGTGCAATTCCCAACCCTGCCAATAGCTCTTTACAAACGATGGGATGCAGGCTTGGTGTGCCATCCAGTGGGATGGGATGGGTGGAGTGTGACAGTCTTATGGCAGGTTCAAGAAATCACAGTTGTAACAAGCAAATGTCTCCACTGAGGCTCACTGCAGATGGCTGGTTTGGAGCTCATCTTCCACAGAAAACACAAACGGAGCCATTGCAACAAAGAGCACCGAATGCTGGGTGGTGTAGACATGACACTTGCGCTGAGAGTGATGGTGAAGTCACCAGGAAACGAGAAAAGCTCTGATCTACGTGTTTTAGAACACCGATCTCTAATGATCATGTCCTCAGTGAATTAAGCAAAAGCTGAGAAAAAGCCAAGTGTTTACTGATTAATTTTTTTCATTTTTCAAGCTATTCCTCACAATATGCACAGACAGAACCTTTTTTTTTAAAAAGGAGACATGCTTTTTTAAAAGAAATCCCCAGATTTAGGATAAAGAACATTCACCAGCGACACAGACCTGAAATACAAATAGATGATGAAGGGTGCACTAAGATGTAAAAAAAGAAAAGGAAATGCTTTTTAGCTTCTTGACTTGCAATGTTTTTTCCTCTTAGTGCCTACTGAACAGCATGACAGATCTTAGAAACAATATTTATACTTATAGCACAACTTTCATCTGCAAACTCTTGCATGTCATATAGATTTGCACACTCCTTTTCATAAACACACATCCTGAGCATAAACAGCTGAAAAGGTAAATAAATTACTTCTCCTGAGGTAGGACTATATGGCAAGCTGGCAGAGAACACCTGTACTGTGTGTGACCTAGAGACTGCTGTGAAGACAGCAGCTCACAGAATTGGTTGTACGGACATGGGGAAGGATACAAAAATCCCAAATAAAGTCTGACTGGTGAAGGCTGAGAACCTCTTCCCTGCCCTGCTGTACACATGGAATGGCTAAAATGATATGCAGTGATCACAAATCTCCCAGTTCAAAAGCTGAGCTGTGGATCCAGATCTTTAATGATGGTAAGACACTGATTTGTATGTGCAGAAGGTAAACGTGCCTGGCAAAAACAAAAACAAAAAACAACCNAGGAGGTGACACCGCCATCCCTCTGTGAGGGAGAGACCTCCTGAGGGAGAGGCAGGGCCGGAGCTGGAAGCTGCGGGCACACGGATTCCCCACGCTGAGGCAGTTCTGGTGAAGCAGATGTAAAAGCCACCCCCACGGCACCAATCCAGGGGTGCTGGGATCCACCGGGGCTCAGCCCTGCTCGGGGCAGGCAGGGAAGGAGCCCGAGCTGCAGCCGATCCCTGAGGGCGGCTCACCCTGAGGGCGGCTCACCCTGAGGGCGGCTCACCCTGAGGGCGGCTCACGCTGAGGGCAGCCACAGCCGCGGCACGGCCCTGCCGCCCCGCCTGTTCGGAAAACAGCGGCCAGCACTTGGAATCAATATTCTTGTGCGTCCTTCCAGCTCAGGACACTCCAGGATTGTATGAAAAACAAGCGCGGCTCTATCACAGCCGTGTGTGTGTGTGGGAGGATGGGCCAGGCCCGGAGCTCAACTGCATGGAACAGGCTGCAAACATTGCAGAGTAACGTGGGACTGCTGCCCGCTGCCCAAACGCCTCCTTCCCTTCCCTTTGATCCAGCAGCTCATTTAAAACATTTCTGTCTGTCCTGTGAGTGCTTCGTTGTCATCTCTGGCCAGTCCCCAGTCTGTCACTAATTGGCACCGCTCTTTTCAGGCTTGGGAATGAGGCCAGGGCCAGAATGGGCAAGAGAAAGAATCCCGTGCTCATTCCCCAAAACGCCTGGTTCTCATTGGGAGCGTTGCTGGTACACACACACGGGAAGGCTACAAAAATCTGCTGCTGCCCCTGTTCTCCGGGAACCCAGCTCACTCTCAGGGGATATTGATCTCAATACGCTATGTAAAAATGCATTAAATATATTTTTTCTCTCTCCATTTGATAGATATAATTATGGCAGTTCCTAGAACAACATGCCTGTTTGTAGACTGCCTTCAAAATCATCTAATTTGTATTGCCAGATGGTATGAATGATTGCTACAGATAAACTTTGGATACGTTCCATTATTAATTGACAGAAGCATGGTCACAGCAGAACGCTCATCCCACACTGCCTAGCTGACAATTAATGGTTAAAAGATGAAACTACTGAGGAAAAAATGAGTCCCCTGAGTTCCAAGTCCCATTTTATAGCCTTGAGAACTAAATTTAAATAACCAAAATGTATTATGCTCTCAGATCTCTCTACCATCCTCCTTGCACTTGTGCAATTCCCAACCCTGCCAATAGCTCTTTACAAACGATGGGATGCAGGCTTGGTGTGCCATCCAGTGGGATGGGATGGGTGGAGTGTGACAGTCTTATGGCAGGTTCAAGAAATCACAGTTGTAACAAGCAAATGTCTCCACTGAGGCTCACTGCAGATGGCTGGTTTGGAGCTCATCTTCCACAGAAAACACAAACGGAGCCATTGCAACAAAGAGCACCGAATGCTGGGTGGTGTAGACATGACACTTGCGCTGAGAGTGATGGTGAAGTCACCAGGAAACGAGAAAAGCTCTGATCTACGTGTTTTAGAACACCGATCTCTAATGATCATGTCCTCAGTGAATTAAGCAAAAGCTGAGAAAAAGCCAAGTGTTTACTGATTAATTTTTTTCATTTTTCAAGCTATTCCTCACAATATGCACAGACAGAACCTTTTTTTTTAAAAAGGAGACATGCTTTTTTAAAAGAAATCCCCAGATTTAGGATAAAGAACATTCACCAGCGACACAGACCTGAAATACAAATAGATGATGAAGGGTGCACTAAGATGTAAAAAAAGAAAAGGAAATGCTTTTTAGCTTCTTGACTTGCAATGTTTTTTCCTCTTAGTGCCTACTGAACAGCATGACAGATCTTAGAAACAATATTTATACTTATAGCACAACTTTCATCTGCAAACTCTTGCATGTCATATAGATTTGCACACTCCTTTTCATAAACACACATCCTGAGCATAAACAGCTGAAAAGGTAAATAAATTACTTCTCCTGAGGTAGGACTATATGGCAAGCTGGCAGAGAACACCTGTACTGTGTGTGACCTAGAGACTGCTGTGAAGACAGCAGCTCACAGAATTGGTTGTACGGACATGGGGAAGGATACAAAAATCCCAAATAAAGTCTGACTGGTGAAGGCTGAGAACCTCTTCCCTGCCCTGCTGTACACATGGAATGGCTAAAATGATATGCAGTGATCACAAATCTCCCAGTTCAAAAGCTGAGCTGTGGATCCAGATCTTTAATGATGGTAAGACACTGATTTGTATGTGCAGAAGGTAAACGTGCCTGGCAAAAACAAAAACAAAAAACAACCCAGCAACCCGACTTGTGAAGGGCACAGATTTCCTTTTTGTTTTATTTGAGTTCAGGTCCAGCCTCATGCTATGCTCTGGTGTGCTTCTGACCTCACTCCTCAGGCCTAGGCATGGCTGCCTTTCCTCTGGCTGGTATCTGTGGCACAAACACAAAGGTGATACCCACAGTCAGCATCAGATCTGACTGTTCCCGACAACTCCTGTGATACAGCAACCTCAGGGACTCGAGGACACATCTGTGAGTAGATGTAGTAGCTGCCATCTGCACGAACTGCATTATTTAACTGCATTGGCACTGATTAACATTTGCTGTAACCTATGGTAATGGGCTCTGGGGGCTTTCCATGTCTGCTACACAGTGGCAGCTGATGTCTCCTGCTCCATCCTTAAAACAGGATGTTTTAATTTTTAATGGAGCACATGTTCGATTGGCTATACAAACAGGCTAATCTGCAAAGCATGTGCTCAATAACAAGCCAAGCTATGCAGCCAGAATAACAACACTGCTTTGCCACGCACGAGATGCAAAAGGCTTCCTGCTCTGTGCCACCGTCGCTCAGCGCTGATGGTCAAGAGAAATGACTGTGCACGTTCCCCATTCCAACAGCAGCCCTCAGGAACTGCCTGTTCCTCAGCTGCACCTCGGGCTGCCAGCTCCTTTCTCATTTGGGAAGCTAAACTGGAGAGTTGATAAAGTTCAGGTGCCTGGAACAGCAATCACGGGGATGCAGCAGGAGCGTTTGGAGGCAAAGCTGAGAGGGGAGAGCTTGGCCAGGGCTAGCACACGGGGGAGAGAAATCAGCTGGTGGGCATTTAGGCAGAGAGCAGAGATGTGGGCACTTCTCTACTGCTGGAAACAATGCATGAATAAAATCCTACGTGACCGTTCCTCCTCTCAGATCTCGTAAGATCTGCCACAGACACCATCCTCAGGGCTTGTCTCCTGAAATCACAATGTCAACATGGAACAGCCTAGGCAGCCTCTGATCCTGCTCTGGCCTACATCCACCCCATCCATTCTGTTCCTGCTCCTGAAGAGAGGAGGATGCTCCAGAGGCTGTAAAACAGAGTTTTAACCTGACACGGCTGGGAGCAGGGAGGCTGCCACAGCCCCCAGGGCCCTTCCCTGAGGGAGCATTTCTGGGGTGGGATACAGGCCCTGACTGAAGTCCTGCAGCCAAACAGGGAGCAAAGATCACTTCCACTACAGGCACATGCTAAGAAAGCAAAAGAGGAGAAAAATAAAGGCAGCAGAATAAGGGTTGACATATTTCTTGGGGAGTCTTAAGCAGATGGGTGGGAATCCAGGAATCTTGGGCCTTCAGGGTGCCTGTGAAAGCTCACCAGGTTATTAATTTTCCAGATTGAAGGACTATGCTTCAGTTTCAGAATTTTTTCTTTTAGGAAGAATGTTTTCCACAGATCAGTAGGGTTTTCATCTGTTTCTTTGAATCACTTGTTACCTCTGACCTGATTTGTCTACAGAATATGTCAAATCTGTAACAAGCACGGGCTGATTAAACGATTAATGGAATGCTATTTTAGGACAGCCTTGTCTTGCTCCAAACCTGTTCTCATGACTGTTTCTGACGCATAAACATGAACTGACCTTTCAAAAAGGTCACTTTTATTTTTCAGTTTTCTTCCATGATGAATTATGCTTTTGAGAAAGACACTAAATTATGAAGCCTTTCATTAGATGTAAGAAAGTCGGAGGAATGTTAAGAGGAATTTCTTTCCTGTGGTCTTCACAAAGTACACTTAGGAAGCTGTTTCATGACTGCATTAGTAAATACATCTACTGAGCTAATGAACACCTTTTCCTGCCTTAAGATATGAATTTTGAAGATGCAAACTCAATTATTCCCCTCACAAGTGGCCAGCCAGGTCTCACTGCAAGAACTTCAGCACTGAGAAATATATTCTGCCTGTGGAAGCAATAGGTGCATTTCCAGCAGTGTTCTGCTGCCAGAGAACAGACCTGGCATTCACCCTTTGCCTGTGGTTACCCTGGAAGCACATGTGAAAAATCAGACTGTTATTGCTTATTTTAGGGGTTTGGAAGGGGATGGAATATTCCAAAAAACACATGTAAAAAGCATTGTAAATTCTCTGTGAACTCAGAAGAAGGCGCAAAACATCCTCACACAGGAACCTAAAATCCCATTTGGTGAATGCTGCTTGGTCCTGGGTGGAACAACAGGAGAAATCCCAGCCTGAGCTGAAATGCTCCATCTCCCTCCCAGCAGCATTATCAGTCTGAGCTGAGCTCTACAAGGAGATCTAAATCAGTGAGGGCAGTATTAGAGTTTAAAGATAAAGCAAGTATTGATTGGTGTGCTGACGCCCAAGCTTTGAACCCTTTTGATAAGAGACCTTGTCTATTTGAGAAGTCAAAAGCTCCCAGGATTGTAACCAGATTCTGGGCAGGGACAGTCTCCTGCCATGTGAGGGGGCAAACAGAAGATTTCTGGTTACCTTTCCTTCTATCACAGCAGCCCTTATCATGTATGAAATAGTCCCCAGCACAGCAGCAATTGTGTGAGCACAGCTCTCAGGCAGTCTGGGGAGAGAAAACCAAAGCCATGAAATTCAGGGCTCTGCATTACACATTGAGAAAGCTGACTCCAGCTCATGTGTAACTCAGGAAGGTTTAGTCTGCCCTACAGAAACCAAAACGCTGCTACGTTAATGCACAAGGGTGTCCTTTCCATCAAGTTACTTAATTAGCTTATCTGGAGAAAAAAAACTATACCAATCAAATTAAATATTAATCACATATAAACTGCTGATCACAATCAGCTGGGGGTTCACACATGCAGAACGTAGGGATCGCAGTGTGGTTTCTTTTCCCAGAGAGTTTCCTCCTGCTCTCTTTCCATTGCCAATTTAGCAAATTCATACAAGAAACAAAGCCTGAGTTTTCCAAGTACAACATGAACAACAGACCAGAAGTTTTTCTACACTAAAATATTGAACTAAAAATTCAGTTCCTTTAAATCTTTCTAAATCCTTGCCTCTGATTGGGTTCATTAATAAACATGCTGGTTTTGTTACAGGGAGTGACATATGGCATAATCCGCTAACAGGAAGAAGTATTTTGCATTTTATTGTAGAAAACAAACATGCAAACAGGTTTTCACAGATGGCTTTCTTAGCTTCTGGGAGAAAAAAAAAAGCTTAATAATACTTGAAAACAATTCTTTCCCCCCCTCCCTTCTTATAAGAAGAGAAGGAAAAAAAATGACTAGAACTGCTTTTCAATTAAAGTAAGTTCTACTCTAAATATCAGCTGTACCCCAGCTCCCCTCATACTACTGCTGCTTCTTTAGTTATGCATGAAATAAAAGCCTATCAACTTGCCAGTATCGGACAATATGTGCCCAGGAAAAAAACAAAAACCAAAAAAAAAAAAAAAAAAAAAAAAAAACCAAAAAAAAAAAAAAAAAAAAAAAAAAAAAAAAACAACAAAAAAACCCCCCCCAAAAAAAAAAACCAACAAAAAAAACCAAACCACCCTGGGTGAAATTCCTGTCTTTGGTTAACTGCTGAGTGCTGTGAGAAAACCACCAAAGTAACCACAGAAGGCTTTTAATCAGGAGGGATTTGGATCTCAGGAACTAGACCTCTGCCCATTTTCCCTTAGCACATTGCTGGCTTGATCACATGTGAGGATGTGAAATCTATGGTCCATAGCATTCAAAAAAATAGTGTCTTTTTCAAAATTTAAATTATGAATAAGCTGCAGTAAGTCTGACAATACCTCTGTACACATTGCAATACTTGCAAATGTAGGGCACTTTTCTCTTCTGGTCATTGTTCCTCAGACTTGTGATGCTGTTCCCTTACCACCTTCTCTCTGCAGCTGCTTGGGAACAACACAGATCTCACCCTGGATATCTCCATGTGAGATTTGCAAGATCATTTTTCAGTTCTGTCCAGCATATCCAGCACTGTACAATCCCAAGGCAACCCAAGGCATGAACACTCCTTGCAGAAAGCACAGACCTCCCTGTCTGTCTGTGAGGGTGCTTTTTGGGATCTGATGGTAAATAAATCCTTTAAAATACCTGCCATTTCCACCTGATTAAACCTCTGCTCTACCTCACCAGCCTAGAGAGGGAGGTGACCACTTCCCACAGGTGACAGTGAAGTTGTCCCTAATGGTGAGAGAAGTGTTTGAACAACTCCTTTGCCTGAGGTTGCAAATTCCACTCTGCTCTGACCAGAAGGAAGGATGCAAACCCAGCTGGCAGCCTGGTCTAGTGGAACCCTGCCCATTCCAGAGAGGTGAAATTGGATGATCTTTGTAAGGTCCCTTCTAACCCAAACCATTGGAGGATCCTCTGACCTGCTCTGAGCACACAGACCAGGTCCCTTTCCTGTACTCTGCAATGCTGCAGCCGTCCCTTCTTCACCCTTGGTGGAGGCACAATTGCTTATCCATGGAAAGGCTGAAAGCTGTGGCAATTCTGCAGGTGGGCTAAGAGTGGAACCAGGAATGGTCCTGCCTGTTAATTTCCACTTGTATCCCCAGGACTATACCAGAAAAGAGAAATACTCTTTCTAACAGGAAGAAGAACAGCGCCTTCCAAACTCCTGCAACACACCTTGCACTTTGGGAAGGTCCCACATTTGTTATTGCCATCCCAGAGTCATGGGAGTAGGAAAGACCCAGTTTCTGTAGGATGGGAAAGGGGGATCCGCTCAATCCAAGGACTGCAGGACTCAGGTTTGCCCTGTGCTAAAACCCAGTGTTGCAGAAGTTCTCTGCATTAGGTGTGCTTAAGCACTCGTGTTATTTAGGTGGTGAAAGCAGCCAGCCTAATCCCTGTATCTCTTTTGCATAAGGAATCTGAGCTGGCAGCATTTAATCAGTGCCAAATTTACACTACTGATACCTTTTCCATTTAATCACGACTGCAGTCTTTTGAGAAGTAATTCCCTTTGGTTAAAATTAACAATGACAGGCTGTGTTTTTACACACTGTTGAAATGTGTAAAACAATCAGATGGAGAAAAAAAATATGCCCTCTTTTTTCCAAGCTGATTTACGATATATATGCAAACCCTATTAAAGTTAAACCGTGCTTTTCAATGAAATGAGGATTTCCAACAAGCTGCTCTCCATTTTATTTAAGGATCCCAATGACTGATACAAACAGTGGTAATCAGCTCTATTGCTAATACAGGATATTTGGGCTGAGAGATAACACTTAACCCCTAAGTGAGAAACAGCTCATAAATCACAGCCACTTTGTGGGGAAACTTAAGACCCTCTCTTGTGAGCAGAAATCAGATGATACCCTGCTGAGACCCATTATACTCCTTTCTCCAAAATCTAAAGGTTAAATATAAAGAGAAATTAATGCAGAGAAGGATGGAGATCAGGGGAAGTGGGGACAGGAGTAGGTGGCTAAGAGGAATGCAAATGCCTACATAACTGGGTTAATCTTATCACGACAGATAAGACAAAACTGGGGAGGCCGTGGTTACAGCTTGGAGGAAAAGCTCAGCCCTGGGGAAGTGGCAGGGCCTGGCAGATGCCTTCTCACTGCCTGGGGTGTAGGATACACCCCCACACCTCCCAGCACCTGCACAGAGGCAGCAGCACAAGTCCCTGCATGTCCCAGGTGTGAGGACACAAAGGGCACATCAGGCTGTGCAAGGTTGTGCCTGTTACAAGCCCTGGGATAATGGGATGCCCAGAGCTGGAAAAGGCCTTGGAACCCACCCTTGTCTGGGGAAAACAACCCTGACTAGACATGGAGCCAAACTGACAGGTACCATAGACCTGGAATCACAACACAGAGGATGAATTTGAGGCCAGCACTGGGTAGTATTGATTTAACCTTCCTAAATGAAGAAACACAAAAGTCCAGTGAGGAATTTCTCTGTGTCCAACACTAGCAATGTTAGGAGACAAAAGATCAGTGGGTTTGCTGGGAGGTCCTGTCCCACTGCAAATCAGCAGTAAGGTTTGAACTGGTCCATCTCAACCATCAAATACTCTCCCACACTGCTCAGTCACAATGCACCAGCTGGAAATTATTGATTGTAACAGTTCCCTTGAGGATTCTACTGTGTTTTGACCATGGAAAAGAGAGGTAAAAGCCAGCAGCAGCAGCCTCCAGAGCCTGGGACTGTTGGTGCCTCTGCCATGCCCAGGTGGCCAATGTCTCTCCCTGGTCTGGCACAGGTGTGGATGTCACAGGGGAAATCCCTCAGGAATTGGAACACTGTGCTATGGTGAGGTGTGGGGTCTGCAGGGTGGTGATGGGAGAAGAGTAGGAGAGCAAACACAGAGGGAACATCCCAGTGGAGAAGAGCAGAAGAACCCTTTGGCTCTGCTGGTTTTCCTGCCTCCCAGCTGCCCCTCTTACAGGGCTTATCCCTCTGGGGCTGTGGGCTACGAGCAGCCAAGCCCAGCTAAAACACTTGTTTTTCTGGGAGCTGGTTGGAACTACAGTGTAGATAAACATGGACATTTCCTCCAAAGATTACACTCCACTACAACTTTTTCTGCCTGCATGTGCTGCTTGCAGAATGTTGAACTTGTTTCCAAAATAAATAGCTCCCAAAGAGGGTTTAATAGGGTTTGCTGTTTTCCAGAGGAAATAGATTGCAAACAAACTGTTTCCTGCTCCTATTTCAAACAAATTTTGGTCCAATTATTTTCTTTTTTAGCATAAAGCTAAATGGACTATTCTGCCCTGTCCCTGACTGAGTCCAAGCATGATTTCTTTTGATTATGCTTTTATGTTGGAAAATGCAGGGCTCTGGCGACAGAATGGACAGCTTGGGGAGAGGGGCAGCAATTTTTTTTCTCCTTGTTTTTTCCTCTTTTATTTTTTTTTAAGTGTGCCAAAGCTTGTCAGCGTTCACTTTTGTGCCTGCTGTGCCTGAATAAAAACACTGAAGGAGGCAGAGGGTGGGAGGAAGGGAAAAACCCCCAAACAAAATAAGCACTGTCCCCCATGCCCAGGGGAGGCTGGCAAAGAGGTGGGCAGAATTCAATAGCCTCTATGTAGGGCATATCTCAAGCACTGGATGAAGCCTGATTTCCGTTTTCTCCTTATTATTCCTACTGGGTTTATTTTTTTTCCTTTAATCCAGTATTATTTATTTTTTTTTTCCCACTGGAGCAGTGACAATTAGTAGCAATGGGGAGGGGAAACCTTGGCAGATTTCCCATCCTGACCTTTAATCCAAAACACAACTACACAATTTGTGGTCCAAAAGCTTCCTAAAATAAAGCTCCATCCTTTTCTTTGTTTAATTTATACACAGTGTTGATGAGAAAAGGGAAAGGGAGGGAAGGCTCCTCTTGTTCCTCTTGATGGGAGTTGAATGTCATCATGTTCCTGGTATGGTGGGGAAAGCTGGAAATTTGTCACTGTCTGGGTTAGTGGGGAATTACTAAGAACCAAACCTCTGATTTCCTTGAAGATAAAGACCTTTATTTTGGCTGCATTATAGGAATGTACAAAACATGTTCTCATCTTCCAAGTCAAAGAAAGAAAGAAAGAAAGAAATCTGTTTCTATTTGTCTGGCTGTCTGTAGCCCAGGGGTAATAAAATCTATTGCAGGGACAAGGATGAAAACCAGTGTTTTTCATTTCTGATATCTGGTTTAAAAAAAATAGAAAAAAAATCCAAGAAAAATCTTTATATGCCAGAGTCTGAACCAGCCTCCAAGGTCCTTCACAGAGGGAACCCTGGTGCAGGTTCTCAGCAAAGGCATCACCTCCTAGCCCTAATTACAGATAATTTTTTTATATATATTTTTACATCTTTGACAGATCAAGAGAGAGGCATGTGCCTTGGTAATTACAGCACAAGCCTGGAAGGTTTCATTTTTCTACTGATTTTTATTAATGACCTTGGGCAAGTCACTTAATACCTCTGCTAAACTTTCTGCTTGGGATCAAGACCCCAGTTATACAGTAAAACTCCAGAGGCAGAGAAAGAATGTCTGTGAGCATCTCCCCAGGAGGGTTTGATACGTTTACTTGGGAAACCATATCTGGATGGGCTTTTCAGTCTGGGAAAGGCTGCAACAATGGGGTGTTGTCTTAGTTTGCATATCAGATATGAAATTGTATCACTGCTTGGGCTCATACTCACAGAAAAAAAACATTTTAATCAGAAGTCCTCTTACTTATCTTCAAATAATTTGCTCCTGGGAAGGCAGAGCAGCTTCCAGTCTATCCCAGCTTCATCTCACACGTGCCCTCTGCTGCTTCTCAGCACGAAAATAAATTCCACCTCTAAGAGCCAGCAGGTGCACATGACAGGTTCCACCTGATACACAGCAAAAGGCCTTGGGACACATAAGTGACTACCAAATACCTGCTAGAGAGAGAGAAACTCAAACTCTTTGGTGGCTTTTAACTTAATATTTCTTAATTAAAATAAAATTGAAGAGAGGGGAGAGGAAAAAAAAAATCCAGCCTTTAATTGTGTCAGCCATGGAAGAAATCTGAGACTGAGGGCTCCAGAGAAGAGAAAGTCCTTTTGGATTAAAACTCTACATTTTATATTTTATCTCCAAAAGGCTATAAATGAGGTTTGGGATTTAAAAAAGATTTCATATGATTTTGTAATTACCCAAGTTACTATTACCTGATTAACACAGGAATCCTAATAGTCTGTTGCACTTTCATTTCTCCAGTTGTGGTTGTCATGGGGCTTGGCACCTGTCACCTGTTCATTTACAGGCATTTTAATTAACCTACATTATGTATGCTTTTTTTTTCCCTTGGATTTAGTGCCTGAATTTCATATTAAAAAATAAAGTTAATAGCTACCTGAAGGAGGGCTGCTGCCAAAACATTCACAGTCGATCCTGCCACATCCATTTATCAGTACCTGTCACAGCCAAGCATCCACCAGTGCTTAATTGGAAGAAGTACAGGGTGGAATAAATTCCTCCTCGAGTGATAGAGGCCTGACACCAAGCACTACAAATGTAGTCTTCTGTGTGTAGCTGTAGACAACCTGGATGTGCCTGGTTGTGTTTGGACATAATTTATGGGTCCTAATTCAGACAAAAAGTCTTTTTGATTTTGCCTGAATGTTGACAGAAGAATTAGGCCTGCCCCTTTGAGAACATAATCCTAGGAAAAGGAGTAAAGAGATGAAAATATCAGTAACCAAATTCCATCGGGGTAAATGGTTCCCCTCAGCCACTCAGAGCAGGTTGTTTCCATATTTCACCAACCATTGCACCTGGACAGGCCTCAGAATGTGGAATTTACCCTGAAGTTGAAGAGTGGCAGGTCAGGTCCCACTCCCTTACACCAGCTCCAGCAGTTCCACTGCAGAGCTCCAGGAGCCCCCCAGGTCTCTGCAGAGAGGCCTCTGCAAAGCCAGCCCAGCCCAGCACACAGAGAAGTGCCTGAGCTGGGAGGGATGAGCAGACATCTCTTCCTGTGCAAACCAATGACAGGTCCCTAAGAAAGGTCCCTGGCAGGGGAATGAGCCAGCCAGGGCACTCAGAACCACCTCTGGAAAGGTCTCCTGGGTCCTGCAGAAAGACTGTGCTAACACCTTGGACAATTACTGCAGGCAACTGGGTACTCCTTCATTTCCTAGCACAAACCAGTCCTTACTGCCTACACTGTTAACAGTGGCCTGCACAAGACAGGGAGAGGCTCATCTGTGACATGTAGATCTCTAAGAAATGCAAAGCATCACTGAGTATTTACTGCGTTTTTACTGAGTATTTACTGCTTCTCCAGCTGTGCCAAGGAGCTCTTCAGACCTTTAAACCTGGCCCTTCCCCACTGAGCTCTGTCCCTCTCACAGTCTGACTCTTCTTCCCCTCTGGGTGGAGGCAAACCTGCTCCAACTGCAAGGCCAAAATAAAGGAAATGAGCTGCCAGTGAGCCACTTTCCCCAGCTTTAATTTTCTAAGAAGATGCACCCTGCTCTGCACTGTGAAAGTCACCAGGCTTGGGCTCTGATGGTTTCCAGCAGAAGTGTGTTTGTAGCTCAGGTCCCATGGTGAGTGACCTCCTCCTGCTCTCTGAGCAGGGATGCATTTGGAAGCACACTCGGGTTACCAGCAGCGGGAGCATGTTTTGTTAGAATTAACAATGATAATGTCAGGAGGGCTCTAATATGTTAGTTAATATGAAGCAGTTAAACAGGTTTTTTTTCATTTCACACAGGCCCATGATGATCCTCAAGGCTGACAGATGAAGACACATGCATTGAGGAGAGACAGCATCAGTGATTATGGATCTTATAACCCACTTGGGCCATTAACTCTCAGAATTCTCAGTATTCTGCCCTTTCCAGGAGGAATTCACAGGTTGGTGTAAATGCAACTGCAGAATTTTTGCAGTGACAGGCCCTGCCTGACAGCAGCTCTCAGACCCTAAATGGACTCCGTAGCATTTGACAATTCCACCCCCTTGGGAGGCCAGGCTGGAGGACAGCAATGACAAACCAGTCCCAAACCAGTGTGAGCCCCAAGCTGCTGCACATGGAGCAGTTACCAGTGATCTGAGACAGACTGGGGGCACAGCACAGTTTATGGGGAAGCATTTGTGGTTTAAATCAGATAATCAATACCCACCTAATCACATACAGCTGTCCCTTTTGACAACAGATAAACAGAAATTACTTGTTGATTGGGTCTGCCAGCACCAGAACACAGTTTCCAGGGAGACAGGAGCACCAGGAGGAAGGATGGGAAGACACAGAGCACCTCTCCACTGTGTAGGCATGGTACCCACCACAAATCCATGGTGTTAAACTTGACACAATCTGTGGATGGAACTCCAGAGAACAAACTGATCACATCAATGTGAATAAACAGATGAGACCCTACCACCCAAACAGTGCAGAGAAGGACTAACCCTCACTCAAACAGGCCACCTGACTGTGCACTAGAAAATTGTGTTATTCATTCATTCATTCAAAATCTTCTTCAAAACCTGTTCCTGGTCCCACTGCCACAGGGACACAGCAGCCCCAGCTGATGAACACAGCAGCAACAGCAGCACATGGCCCCTTGGCCTCACAGCTCCAGGAAAATTAATAGGAAGCCTGAATCAAGTCCTTTAAAAATGAAAAGGAGAGCAGAGCTCCAGGAAGCTGATGGCAACATTGATAATGAAAACACAAAAGACATTTCATTTAAGACAAGAACTCCAGCTTGCTTGGAACAGGAGGGAATTCAGCCTGCTCACTATTCGTCTGTTCTCCCCCCTCACCTCCCATGTACATCAGCGCCTTCTCTGCTCACTCTCCCAGCCCTTTGTTCAGTCCTTAGAGCTGAGGCTGGGGCTGGGGCTGGGAGATGGTTGGAAGGGGGCACTGGAGCTGGTGCCAGGTTTGACAGCTCAGCACTCTGGGGCCAGGCTGCCGGAGCCCAGCAGGGAAGAGCCGGGTTCTGCTCTCCAGCCACCGCGCACAGATGTCAAATGGCTGCGGAGCGCGCTGCCAGCCCCCAGATCTTAATTCTTAAAGGATTAATTGTCGAGATGAGCTGCACTTCAGTACAGAACGAGAGAAGAGCTTTTTCCTTTCAGCATCGGCACAGCTCCTCAGAGCCTGGATCTGAGCCATCCCTCCCCTCGCTGTTTGCCCCGCCATTCCCGGAGCCATCTTTGCCTGCAGTGCCTCTTGCATCAACAGCCAGGCAAGTACAGCTGGGAACTCTCCCAGGGCCCATAACTTCAACTGCACACAGTCTCCTGCTCCAGGCAATGATCTGCTCTGCTTCTTCCTACTTCAGCAGCTATTTCTCACTACCAAGAAGTACAATAAAACCCCCCAACTCCATCTCCCCAACCGTGATCCTGAATGTTCTGCATTTGTGTCAGTGCCTTTGAGTCACGCAGGAAGCGTGGCCACAAGGAGAGAGGGGGCTGCCAGGCAGAGCCAAGGACTCGCAGTCCAATCCACCTTGCCAGCAGCAAAACAGGAGCATAATTCTTACCACAGCACTTCAGAGCAGGGGCAGGGAACACCAAGGGAAATGTCACCACGACTGGGTGCATGAGGTGAATGTGACCCTCTAAAATTAGCAGGAACTCGCACATCCCCTTTTTAGTGCCGCAATAATTCTCTCCGAGTAGGGAAAATAAAGACTGGAGCATACGGTTTCTATCTGTGCTGCACAGAAACTGATTAAAAATGCTAACAACCATGATTGTCCAACAACCAGGAGCTCCCAAGAGGCTCATACACACAGATGGTGATTAGTTTGGGATGGCCAGAACAATCACCAGTACCATGTTGCAGTAACACCCACAGACTATCTGTCACAGTCCCAGGAGACACTTAAAGGCTGTTTACTTCATACAGTTAACTTGAACCATAAGCTTTACAAGCCTCTTTGATACATTTTTAATCACTCTCCTCATAAACCTATAACATTTCCCTGCACTGGTACATGGTTGGGTTCTGTGTATCACAAACTCCTCATCAGGCTGGAGAGAGGATGATGGTGATGTTGCTGGCAAGCCCACCGTGTCACTGCTGCCCCAAGCCCCGTGTCACCTCTGCCAGAACCCCGTGTGTCCCCACTGCCCAAGCCCACTGCGTCCCTACTGCCTGAACCCTGTGTGTCACCACTGCCCAAATCCACCATGTCACTGCTGCCCAAACCCACTGTGTCCCTCTACCCAAACCCACTGTGTCCCCACTGCCCAAACCCACTGTGTCCCACACCCTAACCCACTGGGTTCTGAGCCCCCCCTGCTCTCCAGACAGATAATAGTCAGGACAGCTCTGCCTGGCAGTGCCAAAATCAAGACATTGATGGTGGGCACATAACAAATATTAAGCCAATTGTTTATCTTTGAAGACTTCCATTTCCCAAATACTCTGTGGCTCTGAGTAAATCAACACTTGCACTAAGGCTGGTGCAGGGATTGAGGAGGGGTTTCTCTGTCCAATATTCCTAATGTTTCCAAGCACTTTGTGCATTGTTGCTGCCAGTACTGTATTTCTTCCAGAGATCATAATCTTTCTTTAAACAAAATGAATGGTTTTGTAATTTAGACCTCTCAAAGAAGAATCTCCAAACAGCAAAGCAGCCGTGCCCTCAGCCCACAGGCAAAGTGCAGGGTCCAGCGGCTGCAATCCATCTCACGTGAGCAAACAGGGCTGTTTGTCCAGGCAAAGCCCCCGGTGCCGATGCAGGAATTAATCACTCCTAAAACCTTGTCCAGAGGCAGGGCTGGGGAAGCAGCCCCAGACACCAAGGCTTAGTTCTGTCAGGGCAGTGATTGCCCCGGGGAGCTGGTGCAGTGAAGTCACCGGGAAAGCAGGTTAATTTACAGCACTGGGAGATGTGGGGCACGGGCTGTGCAAAGCCACTTCTGCTGCCGCCCTCACCCGTGTAAATTTAAATAACTCCCACAGAGAAATCCAAGATTCACACTGAGCAAATGTTAGTAGACTCCGCTTCTCCTTTGTTGTCAGTTTTTCTCTTTTAATTGCTTCATCTGTTTGGAGAGAATATGTGCCCACAAATGGATTTTTTATAATGTTTCCTTTGCCACCTATAAAGTTGTTTCTGTTTCTGTCCCTTACCCATATGAGATCACTTCCCACCTCTAGGCAGCATGAGGTAACCCAGTTTAGAGGTCTCAGGACAGATCTCAGAGACTGGAAAGTCATGGTATCACTTGGAGACGTTCAGTGAGTGAAAATGGGATGGGGTATCAGTGCCCTGTTCAGAGAAATTGAATGAAAACACTGAAAAACTGAGAGACAAATTAAATGCAAAGGAATCAATAAATATACAACTCTGAAGATGTAAAACACTACTATACAGAGGTGCCAAATGGCATTATGGATAGGTAATTCGGCTGTTGTGTTAGTATTGAAAATAATTCTTTGTTTGTAGAAAAAATGAACAAAATAAATTGTTCCAATAAGAGGTACCTTAATACCAGAGAAACTTCCTGTATTTATTAAAAATATAGATTACTTTAAGAATTTGATGCAGATTTTGAAAAGCAAAACTCAGTTTTATGCTGTTGGGGAGCTTTGGGTGTTTCATTACCTAATTTTAAAACATATCACAAACCTGTAGCTAAAAGCAATTAAAAACATAAGTATTGGGGATTTCCAAACATAAAGAAACACCAGACAATATTTATTTTCACTTTATTTTTGCTTCTACTCACAGATTGCCAGTCTGAAGTGTAAGAATCTGTACTGGCATCTCCATACCATTACCTGTCACAAAGATGTCCAAGCTTTTTTTCTTAATCTCAGCTTTGCCTTATGAAGCCTCATGAAGATGTTAGATTATATATTGTTTAATTTGGTATTCCATGGTTGTCCAACCCAGCCTTATGGAGCCACCACAGCTCCCACTGTGAGTGTAGGGCTTGCACACCTGGAACTGCAGTGCTGTGGGGACCTCTCACACTCTGTGAAGCTCTGCAGCTCCTCTTCCTTATAGACACAAGATCCCAAATGAAACCCAAACCCACCTGAGAGCAGACTGTGGCTGGTGTGTGCAGAGCACATCCAGAGTGCTGGGCCAGCCCTGTGCCCATCACTTCCCTGTGTGCTCCTGTCTGTGCATCCATCTGGTCCCATCTCCCAAAGGGTGAGCCCGTGACAGGCACTGTCTTGGTTCAGCA
Source organism: Aegithalos caudatus (assembly GCA_013389925.1). Taxonomy (NCBI): domain Eukaryota; kingdom Metazoa; phylum Chordata; class Aves; order Passeriformes; family Aegithalidae; genus Aegithalos; species Aegithalos caudatus. The sequence continues at coordinate 461,067 of WEIU01014322.1, forward strand.
CCTACCAAAAGGGGCTCTTGTCTGTCCCTGCACATCCAGGAAACATTGCTAATTCAGGAGTGATGGTGGCACCCAAATTCAAGGAGCCTGAATGGTGTGAAGGCCACAGGAAGGCTGTTGAGTGGCTGTGAGCCCAGCACACTGGAGCTCAGTAATCCCTGGGAGTGACCCAGCTCTGTTGGTGTAAGGCAGGGATGAACACAGAGCAGCCAGCCCTGCCCTGTGCCTCCACCTCCAGACAATGCTTCCTCCTCCATGAGTCTCCTTCCACATGGCACCACAGCTCTGGGCCCTGGTTGCCAGAGGCAAATACTAACAGAGAAACTCTTCTCCACCCAACTCCCATAGCTGGGAACATATTGCCCAATCCAGCAGCCAAAAGGAGAGCAACATGATTAATGGAAATGTGCCTTGCTTACTTGTGTGTTCTCTACTCCCCCACCCACACACAGACATAAACTTTTACAGCTTTGGCTACTTAAGATCTTAACCAGATGATCTGCACAGGGTTATAAACCATGGTAGGAACCCTCAGGCAACAGGGGCCCTACATTAGCAACCACTCGGTATTGAACAATTAGATTGATACTCATCAATCATTTACTTGAAAAGAAGAAGAAAATATATTAAAAGGGACTGCAGGGGATTTATCTTCCCATACTGATAAATTGTTAAAAACTAATGAACTAGAGCAACTCTGAAGGAAAAGTAAAGCAAACCCCCCAAAAACCTCAACCACCACAAAATCCCCACAGGCCCTCAGAAAGCTCCTAAAGAGGCTCCTGTGTTAAAGATAATTTGTCCTCTCTGGCCTGATGGGCTTTTCTGCTTTTGTTCTTGTGTGTGTCTGGTAGTGTTGATGATATTCTCTATCCACTGGTCTTTCCCTGGCACTTTGCATCCCAGGCACAGAACCACTTTTTAGTTTGTTCCTGGAGGAAGGGAACAAAGACACCACAGTTTGCAATCCCCATTCACCAACTAGTTCTGACCTGCATATGGGCACTGTTCTTAATTTGGCAGAAGGCTATTTAAGAAACTTCCCACCCCTTTCTATCCTTTAAACTGTCAAACCCTGCAGCACAGCTAGAGCCATGAAATTCAGCAAGGTGCCCAAACTTCATGCAATACAAAGCTCCCTGGCAGCTTACAAATAGCCCGGGGGCTGTGCTGAGCTCACATTAAACAGAACAGATTGCAGCTGCCTCCCCATCACACAGAGTTGTGGGCACAGAGATCAGAGGTCCTGTCAGTCACTGCTCCACACAGGCCCTGCCACTCTGTTTGCTGTGTCTTTGCCTGTGTCATTGCTGATCATGAAAATCATGTTCATTTTATTTCCCTTTCATGTGACTCAGGTGCTCTCAGATGCAACAATAAGGAAGAGCTGATGGGGAATGCTGTCCCTTCCCTGGTGCAAGAGGAGATCATTCACTTTATTTCTGTGTCTCTGCTGTTACACACAGGAATGATGCTGTTTTGCAGACTCAGGATAGGCTTTGTTTCGGGAGCTCTGTGAGAACTTTATCCATGTGCTGCCGACTCCTCATGGCACTGGGTTGCTGCTGGGGATAGGGATGTGTGTGCTGTGGGTACACTATTGAAAATATTTACCTGCTGAAAGTGCCAACCCATGCTGACAGAGCAGAAACTCATGTTTCTACTGTTCACTCCTTTCATGAGTAAAGGAAATGGGAAGAAAAAGCACAAACTGAAGGAAAACTAAACTAACCAACCAACAAACAAAAATACTCAAGGGGGATTTTTTTATATTTATCAAACCTAAAGATTCAGTTCTAAATATGATTATGAAAATAAGGGGTTTTTTAGATTGAAAAACAGATACTTGTAGTAACTCCTGATTTTTTTCCACCAAAAGGACACCACCACACCAAAAAAAAAGACCCATGAGCAATTCCTTTTCCATGACAGAATTCAAAACATTGAAACTCCTTATTTTTACTAGATAAGAGTGTTTCATTTCCAAAGGAAAAGAAGTAGTGAAGTTGTGTCCAAAATGATATTAATCCAAATACAGTGAAACCTACTGACAATTAAAGAATGTTTTTTTCAGTCCCCCTTGGATTACACTATAGGCAAATAAAATCTGTCTTTCCTGCTCCCTTGTACGGAGCTTTTTCTACAAATGTTCCCTTGAGAAATAGCTACCCCCATCCTCAGTGTGTCCATGGCAATAATAGGCAAGACCCCCAAAGACTTAACATAAAAGATCATGAGAAGGATTCAGATTGAAAAGGGAATAAAGGGAATTAACCCCCCCACGTTTGCATGTACATATGTGTGTCTGTACATACCAGCCCATGTGCACTGAAGGACACAAAGATTGATTTAATTTTCAGCTGTTCACAGATGGCAACTTCCCATCCTGGCTCCCATGAATCATTCAAACCTTCCTCTGCAGCCTCCCAGATAAGACTGAAGCCATGCAAGAGGCCTTGAGCCAGCCCCTTTGCACACAGGTGAAATCCACCAAAATTCTTCATTATGTAGGGGAGAAAATGAAGCCTATCTAATAAAATTAATAGCAATAATAATACTTTGCATTGCTAAAATGCCTTCCAGCTCAGGAACTCAAGGCTTGATAATTAATGTCTCTTTAATTTTATTTCTATCGATTAAAGATCCAGCGGAACAAAAAAAAAGAGTCTATTAACAAAAGCTAATGTGATTTTCAGTAGGAGCTGGTTGCAGGGAGGATGCTGCCATTCAGGCTGCACAGACAGACATCTAGACACTACATATGTCCATACATTCCCTAAATTAGCACCCCCTCCACTCGGCGGTTGTTCGGGGAAATTAGGCGGTTGTGTATAACTGTAATGAGGTCATACAGGGTCTGATCTCCACTGGGATTTAATTAACTCTGAATCTTATAAATATTGTGCTGAATTATCGTTAAATTTGCATAAAGGTTAGAATCGAGCTGGACCAGCCCCATTTGCCAGAGAGGGCTGAAAATAAAACCTCGGAGTAAAGACCCTTTAAACAATGTTTTTGTATTGCAGTACAGCCTTGTTTTGATCTGGGACTGAAAATATATTTAAGGGGAAGGAAGGTTGAGAGGGAGGGGAAGAAGGAGGCTATATTTCAAAGAGACTTGCTAGATAACTTCAAACAGACTAATAGAATGGTGGTTTGCAGCCCGGAGATAACCCGTTCCTCCAATGGCCTTACTCTCAGTAAAAGGAGATCATATCAAATATATACACAGTTATCAAGAAATCTTTTCCTCTTTTTTATTTTTATTATTAAAGTAATGCCAGACATAAAATACCATTGCCAGGCAGACCAGAATGAAAAAAAACTGTAAAGGTGGAGGCACAAGCATTAACTCTGCTCCAGGGGAAAGCGGGGCTGTGGCCTCCTTTCCAAAAATTCCTGCTCAGATTTTACCCAAGCACAATCCCCATGTTTTTGAGGAGAACCAAGTGAAGATGACACAGGGACTGCAAGATTTGGTACCACTCACAACCTCATGTACATCAAGGCCAGGTTGGATGGAGCTTGGAGCACCCTGGGACAGTGGAAGGTGTCCCTGCCCATGGCAGGGGGTGGAACAGAATGGGCTTTAAGGGTCCCTTCCAATCCAAACCTTACTGGGATTCTCAATTAATTTCAAACTACTGTCATCCTAACCAAAGCCTTTTGGAACAACACAAAGACAACAGAGCCATCCCTGAGTTGTTGCTTGGCTACTGAGGCAGGAGGGATAGAGCTGGGAAAGGAGACAAGGCACAGCTGCCCTGGGCTGCAGGCTCTGGACTGCAGGGGCAGCCAAAGGGCAGCTGGAAGGGCCACAGGTCCTTCCCACCCCTGCACCTCCTGTGCCAGGGCGCTGTGGCTGTGCCTTTGTTTGCTTTGAGCATGTAGAAACAGCAGCAGCTCCTCTCGTGGCTGCCCAGCACCACTGAACTTTCACTCCAGAGCTGTGTAATTCCTGGGCAATATTCCTGCTTGCCAAGGCTCAGCAGCAGCCCCTTGCCAGCCAGGCCAGACTAATCCTCTGTCAGCAGGACCCTGCTGGGCTGTGCCTCCATCCTGCCCTGCAGCAGTCCCACAGATGGGAGCCAGCCCATGTGTCCTGGCTGGCTGGTGGACAGCCAGGGACTGCAGAGCTCCAACTCTTCTGCCAGGGCTCCAGAAGCTCCAAGGAAGGTTTTCCTCTCTGCCAGAATGTCCAGTGCTGTTCAGGAACAGCTCTTTGTGCTGATCACAGGCCCTTGGATCTGCTCAGTGATTGTCCCCCAAACCCCTCTGGCACTGGTGTCACATGCAAGGTGTGTCACAAATGGCAAAGCAGAGCTGTCCCAGGGCATGAGATGGCACAGGCACATGGACAGAGGAGGAAGGGACAGCCTGTAGAAATTGCTGCCATCCAGAGATGTTACAATAGCTGGAGGAACCTTGCTGAGTGAGGTGATTACAATAAAGCTCCCTGTGGCCAAACCTGCACTGGAAACTTCAGACAGGTTCACCTGGGCTGGATCACATTCCTTTGGGTTTCACTTCACCTGGCACTGCACTCAGAGCATGCTGGAGCAACTGGCTCTTTCATCCCTTGCCCTGCTACATCTCTGGGTGGGGAATGCTTTAGAAATGACCTGAGGTAACCTGCTGAGGAATGTGTTCTACAAAGCAGCTAGAAAAATATGATTTGAATCAAAACATGAGCAAGAAATTAATTTTGTTGACTAGACTCATCAGTGAAGGTTCCTTACATCCTATGGAAGTTGCATGGGAAACAACCTTCAGCAGGGCCCAACCAGAGTGGGTCACAGAGGTCACCATCAGAGGACAAGCACACCAAGACTCACCTGAGAGCACAATTCATGCAGAAGGAGATGACTGGAATGAGCTGGAATGACAGGCAAAGGCCTGCTCTGAACATCAAAATGTCTTGCTTGACTTTTCTTACAACGTAATTCTCTTCATAAAGCAGCACAAGACAGAAAACCTCAAGGAAAATGAGTATGTAAAACTTATTCTAGGAATTGTCTGTGTGACAGCTGAAGCCTCCCCATGTCCTTCTATTACCTTCCCTAGGACTGTATCAAATACTTATAAAAAATTAAGAAACAGGAAACATAACAGTTTCTGAATTATGCTGAACATCCAGAGTCACATGTAAAATGCAGCATTAAGAGACACCTGAAAGCAGAGTTTTAGTTCTACAACCCCATGGTTTGTCAATATGCCTCTTTGCCAGCTACAATTCTGCACAAATCAGTGAAGTCACAGATCAAAGGAAACTCTTTTGAGCTTCAAGGAGCCCTACAACACTTTTCACTCCCCATATGTGTTATTATCACTACTACAAAGCAAAATTGTCATGCTTATGGCACATTCTGGCCAGAGACCATTTGTTCATTTGTGCTGGTAAATGGCATTTAAAACTGGTACTCTCCTCTTTAAGTCTGTTTTTCCCCCCTAAATGTATGGTGGGCATGGTGCTATCAGGTCAAAGGTTGGACTTGAGGATCTTGCAGGTCTCTTGCAACCTTTATGGTTCTATGGTTCTATGATTCCATCATCACTGGAGCTCCAGCTTTAACCTGTCCTGTGGTCTTACCCTGGCCTTCTACAAGGGAGCACTTCACCTCCTGGACTTCACAACTGAAACCTGCCCACTGTAGTGGGGAAAATCACTTTGTCTGTGCCCAGCTCTGCTCTCCTGCACACCCACCTCTCCCCACACTCATGAATAGCCACCATTGTAGGGAGGCTGGAGCCAGCACGGGGCTTCACTGAACAAAACCCATCAGCCCCACACCATCCATGGCCAGAGTGGGAAGGGATTTTCAGGGGACTGTGAATTAAGCAAAGAAAACTAGAAGGGAAAAAAAACAAAAAACAAAAAACAACAGGCTTAGGAAGTCTTTTCAAATATAGGGCCCAAAACTAACATTTGGAAATTTCCAAGGTCTAAGGAAAAACAGCAAGAGCCGTTCAGCTACATTTGCTCTGGCCTCAGCCAGCTCCCTTAGCTGAGCTCTGTTGTCATCACATTTCACATTATGATGGTGTTGTGAACTACAAAGAAAACAAGAGAATTGGCAAGTCAAGTATCCTGCCAGCTTTTCAGAGAGAAAAAGCATCCAACTGAGAGGTGCTGATTCCTCACAAAGCACAGGCTGCTCCACTGACCATGGGCAGCGTGACTGCACCTTCCCCTCACTGCTAATTCTTTAAAATACCCTTGATGACCCTAAGCCTCATTGAAATGATAAATTAATTTTAACTTTACTGGACAGAAAGGGCCAACTGTGGATGGAGATAAATACATTATTTGCAGTAAAGACAACAAATTGCCTTCAGGAGGATGGAAGGAGAAAAAGAATAAAATCTAATCAACTTGAAATTGGAACATGTAATCCGGCTGGGATTACACATGGATGCAGAGCAGGGAGAGGCTGGACTGGGCACAGCAACAGCAAACTGCCAGAGCTCAATTGCACAAAGCTGACAGTGGAGAGCAGCTGCTGGGCATCTCCTGCCACAGCCTTCCCACCCTGCCCAGGCAGGAGTGGCTTGCCCTTAGCTGGGAACCAGCTCAGTTACAGGTTACAGAGCCATGGAATCACGCAAGGGACCCGCCAGGATCACAGTCCAACTCCTCTACCTGCCAGACATGATTTCACTGGCCCAGCATTCCACACAGCTGGGCCAAGACAGCTGATATTGCTGAGCTCCAGGCCCCACACCTTGCACAAGCTCTGATGCTTTTGTGACCCCACAAACCTGGCAGAAACAATCCACAACAACCAGGATAGTTTTCCTCTGGTTGAAGGGCTCTGTGGGCTCTCACAGGGATGGAGGAAGCACAATCCCCCTCCCCATCACCACCCTAGGACCTTCACACCAGTCTCCCTAATTATATCCACACTACCCAGTAGGACATCATAGAGAACAGATCATTAAAGAAAATAACCTCTTTTTTTTCCTTTTTCTGGCTAACCTGAGGACATTTTAATTTGCATTATTCAGTGATCTGGTTTCAGGCTGCTCCCCAGACCAGAGTCACCACAGAGGGAAGGGTGGCAAGCAGTGGGTCAAGCCCCAGCTGAGGCACCAAGGGGGTGAAAGTGTCACAGCAGCCTTGCTGTCACAGCCAACACCGGGTGTGCCCAGGGCCTGACACAACAGCAGAGTGCAAGGCACTTGTGTGAGAGATATGATAGATCAGAATGGTTCAGGAATTGATGTAACCTGCTCCTCTCACACCCCAAATCCATGATTCACTACAGCAGTATGGTCAGAGCTGCTGCTGGGGTGTTTAGATATTCCTGTTTCCCAAAAAAGAAGTCAGACAGCTTCTTATCTGTGGAAAAAAGGGAGGAAAATGGAGGCGAGGGGGGATAAGAAGGAAAGACAGCACATCTTGTAGGTAAAAATTGTGTTGCTTAGCTTGGAGCTAACCCCTACGACATACATTACTGTCTTTCTGTTCAATCAGTGTTCTGCTACAAGAATCAGTTACATTCAATCATCTGAAAGAGCTATTAAAATGCTGATAAAAAATTCATAAAGTAACACACAGTAATGAATCAGGAGAATTCAGTAAAGTGAGACCTACCCTTAGAGCAGGGCAAGAATGAAGGTGAACGATCGTTTGGGCCTAGCGGGCATGAAATACCCTTTTGGAAGATGAATAATTCTGTTTTGGGCTGATAAGTTGAACTAATTTATAATGCTGTTTTAGGTCCACTGCTGAAATATTTCAAATCCCTCAACTTTAAAATGCATTGCCTGTCAGAAACGGGTCTCTTAACAGTTTCCTCTTAACATTTTTCAAAATGTAACCTAGACCAATTTGCATGATTTACTGCTTTATTGTATTATACCGTGCATGATTTAAAATGGGAAATAAAATTTTTAAAAAAAGGAAGACAAGGTGGTGCGAAAGAATTGCTGCAGAAGAGATGCAGTGGGGTTTTTTTAGATCTCTGCACAATACACAAAGGTGCTTTTCCTGCCCTGGATCAGGACGGGAGAGGCAGGCAGCCTTGTGGGAATTAAGCAGTGGTTTGTCACAACAAAGCCCAACTGTGTTTGCCTGGAGTGGCTCCCACTGTGCAGGAGGCTCCTGGTTCCCCGTGGTGCTGGCTGAGGCCACTGGGAGCTGAAAGCAAAGAGAGCTGGGGGCCCCCAGCATCTCTCCATGTGCTCGGTGCATTGTGAGTCCGTGGGGATCGGCATCGATTGGAGCTCCGCCGGCTCCGAGGTACAAGGCATGACTTGTCTCTCTGCAGGTGTTTTTCTGACAAGTGGGTAGAGTCGCACACGCTCTCCCAGCTGACTTCTCAAGAGTCAAGTCTGAGAGCCTGAGGGAGGAGAAGCAGCAGCAGCAAAGGCATCTCCTCTCTGCTTTCACTTAAGAGAAATTCCTCGGAGAGCGCGCGGCTCCTCCCGTGCCACGCTGCTCCCTGGGCTGCTCTGTAATCGCACACGGGTTCTTGGCCAAAGCATTCCTGTGCCCAGTCCACCTGCACTCCAGAATATTGCTCCACTAACCCCCCTGGGACACGTTGGGGTGGCTGCCACACCATGGATGGCAGCAGCCTGGCCAGTGTGGGTAAGAGTGTGGGTGCCTAGCCTGGTGCTGCTGAGCTGGGATTGCTTCCCAGAGCTGAACATCAAGAACCCCTGCCCACACCAACCCATCTGCTGTGGACAGCAGCCTGCCAGGGAACATAAACCACATCCAGGAACACTCCAGGACAGAGGCAGGTGGTTGCTTCCCTTCAGCATTAGGAGATGTCTGATGGAGGAGCTGCACTCCTTGGAGAGCAGCATGGTGACAGGGATGTTTACTCATCCTTGAGTGAATGCCCCCAAAGAAGTAGCTTTGCCACTTGGTTCATTCATTTTACAAAGAACACAAACCTTTGCCATTGCAATTGTAAGGACAGGCTGCCATTTTAATGGGCTCTTTCCCAGTGCAGATATTTGCCCTCAAAGCAGGGAAGCAAAATGGTGAAAACATGCAAAGGCAGTCAAGACGTGGTGCACCCCTCATTCCTGAGCTCAACCCCTTGGCTCTGACACCAGCTGACTGCAGTGGACAGTGTCAAACATTCTCACAACACCTTGAACTGGGTTTGCACAGCTGCTTCACAACCTGCAGCTCTAATTTCCTTTCTCACTGGGGCTAGAAGCATTCATTCCCTCTGAAAATGAAGTCAATGTGTTTCAAGTGGGAACTGAGGACAGAGACTGTCCAATTCATTTCCAACTCCTAAGACTATATTGTGTGACTGATATTAAAGAACAAAGGCAGATACCCTCCCCAGCTGTAAAATAAGGCCATGACTCTGAAGGGCACAGAGTTGTTCATTAGAGGTTTCTACAGAAAATATTAAGGGCACCAAATGATCCCACCATTTCCAGCTTCCCTTTCAAGTGATTCATCTCTAGATCAGACCTGGATTCAAAACTCCATCATTGGAAGGACCCTCATTACCTGTGCTATCAGCACCATCCATAAATGTATCCTTTACCTCCTAATTAGGCCAACAAAGGAGGGCTATTAACAGCTAAATGTGTTACAAATGCAGCATTAGGGATAGAGACTATTGACCTTTTTACTCCCGGAGATCTACATACCCCTTTGTTCTGCTGAACACAGCTCCCCCTTGTCAGGGCATCACTGCTAACGGGAATATAATCTGTTCTCTGATTGCACACAGGCTTTCCTTGTACTCCATTAGAAAAATAAAGAAAGAAGTTATCTGTACATCTTGCAATGAAAGCTTCAGTACATCCCAAACTCACAGAAAGCACTGAAAGCCTGAATTTTGCTAGTACTTGTTGAAGTGGATGAGAATGGCCAGAGCTTCGTGCCACACAGAATCTGCCTGTTAGTAACCTCAGATGACCTAGGAAGACTAAAGAATAATCCTGTGTGTTTTCATACACTCTGACTTTTATATCAGTTGAAATCTTGGCAATCATATACGTATTTTTAGATACAATTGAGATCCTCAGTTGGGGAAAAAAAAAAGAAAAAACCCCTCCAGGAATTCCAACTCTACATAATATGTGATAATAAGGCTGTTATAGTGAAGGACTCTCTAATCGTGTATTTATTCACCTGCTCCCTATTAGGCAGAACTGTTAAACCAGCACTTTGTCCATCAGCACTTGAGTGCTCCAAGCTGAGTGTGCCTCTTTCAGAAATGCTGGCACCAGTGAAAGCCAAATTCTGAGACCTCTCTGAATAGGACTTGCATTGTTAGGCATGTCTGAGAGAGCCCTGCCACCACCTCACCTGACAGGAGTTCTATGAAAACACAGAGCAAAACTAGGAAAAAATAAAAGGGGGAAAAAACAAATATAGAGGCAGAGGTTGGGGAAATGCAGGAAGGGACATCCCTCACCTGATACTTTCCTCTCCTCCTCACTTTATAAAGTTAAACACTGTCCGAGATTTATTGCCGTGAAAAGAAAAGTTAACCACATAATCAATAACAAAAAAAAGCAAATCCAATTACAGTCTATGGTGGAGCAACACTGTGTATAATAAAAGTCTCACTAGCGAGGCCCTTACCCCTCTCTGCAGCTCAGCTGTGCAGGGGAGGTGAAGTCACACAGGCCTGGCCATGGGAGCAGCGGCGCCAGGCTGGGCTGGGCTCCCCGGGAACGCTTTCCTGCCCTGGGAAGGGAGCAGGCGGCACAGACACCGCCCAAAGCCTCACTGGAACCCCCTAAATCAGCTCCCAGCAGGCACCACCGAGTGCTGAGCAGCCTGCCCTCCCTGCAAAGGCTTTTCTCCCGGTTTAGGTGACTCTTTTCAAGGCGCTGAGGGGTATTTCTCCCTTTCCCTCCATCAGCCACCATCCATCCACGTGCAGCTTTTGCTGCCTCTACGAAATATTCCCAGCAAACCCATTCAGGTGGTTTCAGACACACACACAGCCCGTGCTGCAATTGGGACTCGGTGACACGGTAGATTTGGGGGGTAAATTGCCCAGCTCTAAGCCAGAGGAGAAACCATAATCACCTCATTTGCAGAGCATAGAAGGGCTTTGTAGATTTTAAACCTGGCTCGGCCCCCATTTATCACAGGACACCGAGGAAATCAGAGCTTATCTGAGTTCCTCTCCTTGTACCAGAAGATGAGAGTTTCAGTGTGAAATAATTTAGTAAAATAATTTCATATCTTTAAAAAAAACCCTGGTATCATGCCATGAAGAAGGATTTAAAATGCTGAAAGCATCAGGCCATAGTTTCATATTCCTTACTTCAGGGTGACCACTGCCACATCTTCTGGCATCGTGTATTTTATTTGAATTGGGCAGGAACAAACTGGCAAGAAATATTTTTATTCCTGTTTGGGGGCAAAGATGATGCCTGGTTTGTGGTAAAATCAGGATGACAGTGCTGGGTCCAGCTGCAGTCTTCCAGAACAAAGTTATCCCTTCTAAATTTGTGACTACGTTACAGTCAGCGTTTCTAGGACATCAGCACGTTGTGTCATATGACCATCCTTCCATGGAACCACTATTTTAGTCCTCCCTGATGTGGTAGAAAGAGTATCAGCACTAGGACAACCTACAGGTGACGTAACTTTGTGTTTTAGCAACATCACAGGAAAGCTGAACTTGTGACTTATTCCATGAAGTCACTGAGAGGAGGTTGTTCACACCATATGATGATACAAGAAAAAATGTGACGTGAAAGGGAAAACTTCTGCTAAAACATGCAGAGCAGAGCAGTGAGGGAGCAACACGAGCCCTCACAGCACAGTTTTAGCATCACAAGGGCACACTGAACATGTCAGAGGAGATGTCCATGACCCTCAGATGGGGAAACACCTGAAATTAACCCGTTTGCTTTCAGCTACACCAGTATCAGCCATGGCACAGCTGTCTCACAGGAAGGGAGCAGCAGGATTGCTGTGCCCCAGCTCAGCAGGGTGAGGGGAGGAAGCAGAGCCCTGTGCTCATGTGGCACAGACAGGAGGGGACAGCAGCTGCTGATGTCCCCAGCCCTGAGCATGCCTGGCAAGCAGCCTGGCAGCCTGTGCAGTCACCTAATGATGATCTCTGCCAGAAACTGGCTCCTGGTCTCCTCACTGATCATCTGTGGGGTGGAGTTTGTTCCTAAAGAAGAGCAACAAGGAAAGGTAGTGTGGACATGGGGAAAATATAATTTATTTTCTGGATTTTAGTCTCATCTTTCATCTAGTTTTAAGCCTAAAGAAAAGGCAATCACTGAACACAAAGCATCTGATTTTTCTTATTTATTTGGGTTTTATCCCCTACTATCCATATTGCAAATGGCTTGTGGCTAGTTTAGTAACAATAGAGAAAACAGCATAAATCAGTCACTGCTGCTGGACCATTCTACAGAATGACTTCCAGGAGTGGTGGATTCTTCATGGAAAAGAACTGGCACTGCATCTGCACTTCAAACCACTCCCAGGATAACAAATGAAACAAAGCCCATCCAGAGAACATCTATTTAGATTTGAGACTCATTCCTATTTGTAGTGCTGCTCCTGTGCTGCCATGGTCCCACCAGACCCAGCTGCAGCTGAACTGCCCATGGGACAGCTGCTAGGAAAAGAGCACCTCCTGCTCTGCAAATGCTTTCTATGGAAATTCCCTCTAAGGCCTGGATTCCCAGGTCTGCAAGGGTGCAAGTACTAGATAATATTTCTGCTGAGTGGCAAGAAGACAGGAGGAGAGTGACAGTCTCGAGGCACAATGCAAAATTCAGGCAGGAGCAGCACTGCAGCACTGTTACCTGACAGCCTCCCACAAACCTCAGGCTGTGCCTTCTCCTCTCTCCTGGGCAGTTCTGCACAAAGCTGCAGCAGCACCTTGGCAGCCACTGACCACCAGCCCAGCTTCCCTCTCTCCTGATGCAGGCTGGGCCTCTTAGCCAGGTTTTCTGGGAGAACAACTGCCAGGTGAGCAATGCTGACTCACTGGAGCATCTCAGTGCCAGCTGCAGGCTGGACATGCCTGAGGACACGGAGGTTACACAATGCCCAGGACCAGGGATGCATGGAGCACACCCAGAGAAAACTGCTCCTGCATGTTCTTGCCAAGATCCCCAGGCCATGCAAGAAGGAGCTCAGAACCCTGGGTGAGGACACATCCAAGCAAAGCCAAGGGGCTGCTGAGTTTGTCAGAAGAGAACTCAGAAAAGTCTTGGATGAACTTTGCTGGACACAAGAGCTGGTCCAGGGAAGGAAGATGAAGGCTGGGGACACAAGGCAGCTCCATCCATGCTCTGCTGGGCTGAACCCATTCCCTGCTCACTGTCACCCTGCCAGTCACAGCGCCCTTGGGATTCAGAGCTGCCAAAAGCACTGAATCTGTGCCTCCTTTGCACTTGATAGCA
>WEIU01014322.1:476937-499414 GCA_013389925.1 Aegithalos caudatus
TGCACCTAATACCTTTTCACTGGCAGTGCAGGACAGCTTTTGACAAGAACAGATATTTTTCCACAACAGCTGTAAAGAAGGTCTTCCCAGTGTGTAGCTTGGGTATTTTATGGGGTTAATGTGATTTTTTTTCCACCCCTTATTCAATAAACTTACATCTTATTCCACTCTCCTTGTTAGACACAAGTGGATTTTCTTTGTCTTGGCCAAAGGGATGTGTGCACGTGTCTGAGAGAGGGTAAAGCTGCAAGAGCAAAGCAGTAATTTGGGCCAGCAGGGCCTGCATTAAGTACCCAAATCAACACAAATGTCTGCACGTCTGTGTGTCTATTTTAAAATAGTATAAACCTAATTAACATGATAGCTTTTCTATATATAGGCATAGATGACATTACTCCTAAAGAAAACCCTCCTATTAATTTGACTTGAACTACTTAAAATAGAGCACCGAATTACAAGAATTACTGGACTAATAAATTACTGTACCACTCAAGAGCATGAAATGAATTCTTTTGGGACTGTAACTTGATTTGTTAAAGTGCAATGAGTGGTTGCTCAGTGTCATAAATGAGTTAAAAACATGTGAAAAGCTCCAGGGTCAGCACAAGTCAAACATGGTGCTGCACACCACTCATTTAGGGAGGTTAGTGCTAACTGAGGAGGACCCCACTGGGCAGGGCCAACCCAGAACTCAAGGTATACACAAGCTGTGTGAGGCTGCTCTGGGCAGTGGCTGGGGGAGATGGAGCCTGACCCACCCACCCCAGCCTGGCCAGACAAATCCCTCCAGGTACCAGTAATGCCCACAGGTCTGGAGGCCTCAGTGTTTCTAGTGATGACAATGATGACTAAAATATGAGGATGAAGAGGCTTTAATCTCTTACACTGTTTGTTTTTTTTTTTAATCATTCTTATTAGAAAAAAAATTGTGAAGGGCAACTTGGTTTTGGCCTGGCTCCTTTCCCTTGCAATTGAGCAAAGCTGGAACTGATATTTCAACAACATTCAGCCTCCCTGTCAAAATCCTGCTCTGTGCTGTAAACTGAGAAAAACAGCTCAGTGCTACAGGGAGAAGGATTCCATCCTTCCATGCCCTGAGTCTACACAGATTTGCTGGTACCTTCCCTACCTGAGCTGGGTGCTCTAGCTGGGGGAACCAGGTCACATTTTCAGAAATAGTGATTTCAGTAGATGTCAAACAAGATTTTCCTGCAGCTGTTTTTCAGTTTCCTTTTGTTCTTCAGACTAGCTGAAAGGAGTCAGGATAAAAGCAATCTGAGCACCCCTGGCACATGGAGAACTCGGGACCAGGGATGCACGTTGCCTTTTCTGTTTTCTCCTAAATAATAGATCTTTTGTTGTTGTTTAATTTCTCTTTCCAGTTCAATGCTAATGTGAGTAAAGGTTGGAATGGCATAATAATAGTAGTAATAATAATAATAATAATAATAATAATAATAATAATAATGAAGAATAACAATAATAATATAAAGAATAAGCCCCAGGAATCAAACATAATGATTCCAGCCCAGTCCCCCCGCACACCGTGTGGCCGCTCCTTTAGAAGACCTCCCCTGCTATGTTCTTGTACAAAGGAAACTATCTGCTTCCCACATCTGGCATTATATTTGGCTGTCCTCACATTAAAATTAAATTCTGATAAAAATGGGCATAAAGGCACAAGGGTTAGTAGGAACCAGCTCGCAGCAGTATTGATGAGAACAGCTTGCAGCTGGAAGCCTGAGATAACACAGTTTGTCAGAACGCTGTCACACAGCTGCCTGCATAATGAGGGAAGGAAAAAAATGCTCTTTCATTTGTTATCAGTCGAAATCTCTAAAAGAGATGCATCATTTAGAAGTAGCCTGACTAATGGTCAAGTTCTACAGGGATGCAGATGGGATGTGGAAAATATTCCCCACCAGCAAAGCCCCAGGCTCCATCATCCTTAGCAACTGGAGCTGCTGCCAATGCAAGTGGACAGGCCAGCAAGTACCTTTTGCTGTGTAAAATGGGATCTCAGATGATGAGCTGGAGTTTTAAAAGGTGCCAGTGGTAAAATCCAGTTGTTAAAGTGATTTTGCTAGGACTGTCACTCTCATGACTCTCTTAGAAAAGTGACACACTTAGGGCATAGAGTCTATCTCCATTTAGGATTAACTCAGACTAGCACAACTGGAGCAAAATCACCCCTAATTTACACTGCTGGCAGTGAAGGCTCAGACCCATAAAGCTTTGGAAATACATAAGGCACATTCTTGCAATGTATAAATTTATTCAATTAAAAATAATTGTTTTAAGCACCATTTTAAAATTAATTTCCACTTCAGGATTTCCAGCCTTCCTTCCACATGGATCAGTATGGGAAATGAGGATAATGCACCTCAAGAGCTGCTGGAGGTGTGACCAAGGGTCCATCTTGCTCAGTGTCCTGTCAGTGACTGCTGGAAAAACACCTCCACCCAAGGGCACTCACCACACACCTGCTCATCAGGGGAGCTTCTTTTTGTCCTCACTGTCTGCCAACACTCAGTCTGTGACATTCCCAAGGGGAAAAATGGTCTTTAATTGGACATTTCCAAGACCGTTTTCTTCAGATGGACAATATCAAGGCAGCAAGTCCAACAAGAAAACCTCTCACTGATTTCTTGCTGTCAGAAATCAGAAATGTCTGGATACCAAATTTGAACCCCTCCAAGTATTTCCATGAGCCAGTTCAGTGCAATGAACTGAACACAAATATAATCCCCCAGAGCTCAGAGCACCTGCAGCAGGTGGGAAGGCAGGAACAGCAAAGCAGAGCAGAGACTCTGGGCTTCCAACAACAACATGAAGTGTAATTTGTTCAACTGGTTTTGACAGGTAAAACTGGGTACAGGAGACACAAAGGAGAGGGGACACAGCCCCAAAGATGCCAGGTATTGATTGTGACCTTTCACAGAGGAACACCTTTGCTGTGTGACCAGCTGTCTATGCAGTTAAAAGGCCAAGCACTGCTGAAGGTATTTTCTCTCCCCTTGTCAAATGTTAATCTGTGCAGAGGCGTTCTCAGGGACTTCACAAGGTTCCCAGCCTTCCACAGAAATCTCCTTCAGACTTCCACTGAATTGTGAAAAACAATTCTTATGATTTAAAGGGAGTCATATGTATTATTTCTCCTGTCTCTCCCCATTTCTAAAGACATCAGGGATGGTTAGGTGATTTTGATGTGTTTCTCCCCTCTCTTTACATCCCTCATGTGTTGCTCATTTTCTCCATTCCATTTGGCTTACAAGCCATCCTCTGTCATGTCCTGTTTCCTGATCCTTTACCCTTGTACTCTGGGTTGCTGCTGCACTTCAGAGGGAGTTTGTGTCTCAGTGAGGAGGGAAACAAGGGCAGCTCTGCTGCACTGGTTACAAAGCTGCTTCTGCAGCAGCACAAGCCTTGCCCTGCTCACACGTGCTGCACTGGCTTCTGCAAATGCTGGGGTAACAAACAGCTCTGATTTTGAAAGGTGTTTTTTCCTTACCATCATTCTACACTTCCAGAAAGATGGATCTTGATTTGAGTTCTTTTTATTTATTCATTAACATTTCTGGGCTTCAAGTGATCCACTTACAAAAAGGGAAATTAAGAGGAAAACTAGGAAAATGGCACATTAAAATAGGAATATGGTGTAACTAAAACTGTGGTTAAAGAATGACAAAAGCAAAAACCCAAAAGCTCCATATTAAAGGGTGGCAAAATTAATAAATTCTGTAAATCATTGAAATGGCAACACAGAAATTCCCTCCTTTCAATCAAATCTTGCAGATACTTCCAGGTAGATCCCAAAATCATGGTATGTACCCAATTTTTGTCCTCTCCTTTACCATGGATGATGCCCTGACTCTACAGTACCTTCCACTACTACAATTCTGAATGGACCTATGCTGGCTATAGGAACAGTTTCAGAGTGTTTTATGGAAAAGAAGAAAATACCACACAAATTTTTTAGGGTTGTTCCCTAAAAAACCTCTTGCAAAAGTCTTCCCCTTGTCAGCCTGCACCCAGCTCATCCAGACTGGCTTTAACTGGGCTTGCCTATACCTACAGACCTGATGGAGGAAGCAGGGTGGAGACATCAGGAGCTGGGAAATGGGATGTGGCTTCTGCTGCTGCTGAGCTTCACTCTCCTCACATGGGAAGCTCCAAAGGGAGGGGAAGGAGGGACATCAGGGAGGTGTGTGCAGGGTTATTCCAGCCTGGAGCAGGGTGCCAGGGACACGGTGCTGCTTCTCAGCTGGAAGGGACCCCCCAGGGATCATCCAGTGCAGCCCCTGGCCCTGCACAGACCCCAACAANAATTCTGTAAATCATTGAAATGGCAACACAGAAATTCCTTCCTTTCAATCAAATCTTGCAGATACTTCCAGGTAGATCCCAAAATCATGGTATGTACCCAATTTTTGTCCTCTCCTTTACCATGGATGATGCCCTGACTCTACAGTACCTTCCACTACTACAATTCTGAATGGACCTATGCTGGCTATAGGAACAGTTTTAGAGTGTTTTATGGAAAAGAAGAAAATTTTTTAGGGTTGTTCCCTAAAAAACCTCTTTCCCCATCTACTGCACCCTTGTCAGCCTGCACCCAACTCATCCAGACTGGCTTTAACTGGGCTTGCCTATACCTACAGACCTGATGGAGGAAGCAGGGTGGAGACATCAGGAGCTGGGAAATGGGATGTGGCTTCTGCTGCTGCTGAGCTTCACTCTCCTCACACGGGAAGCTCCAAAGGGAGGGGAAGGAGGGACATCAGGGAGGTATGTGCAGGGTTATTCCAGCCTGGAGCAGGGTGCCAGGGACACAGTGCTGCTTCTCAGCTGGAAGGGACCACAGGGATCATCCAGTGCAGCCCCTGGCCCTGCACAGTCCCCAACAATCCCAGCCTGGGCATCCCTGGGAGCTCCTGGAGCTGTGGCAGCCTCAGGCTGTGCCCATTCCCTGGGGAGCCTGGGCAGTGCCAGCACACTCTGGGGGAAGAACCTTCCCAAAATCCAACCTGACCCTCCCTGGCCCAGCTCCAGCTGTTCCTGGGTCCTGTCCCTGTCACACAGAGCAGAGATCAGTGCCTGCCCCTCCTCCCATCCTGAGGACAATGTACCCATGGTGAGTCTTCCTCAGTCTCCTCCAGCTGAACATTCCAAGAGCCCTCAGTGCTCCTCACAGGGCTTCTCCTTGAGGCCCTTCCCCATCCTCATGGCCTCCTTCGGATGCTCCCTAAGGCTTCATGTCCTTGTGACCCTGTGGTGCCCAAACTGCCCCAGCTGTGGAGGTGAGGCTGCCCCAGCCCAGAGCAGAGCAGGACAATCCTGGTGCCCCCAGGACAGGGATGTCCCTCCTGGCTGCAGGGCACTGCTGGCTCAGATCCCACTGCTCACTGACCCTGCAGAGTCAGCAGGCTCTGCCTGTCCAGCACAGACATGCCCTGCTCCATCTCCCAGGGCAGAAAGTGACAGCTGGAGCTCCCAGGACTGTGTGAGTTACTGTTCTGGGCATTCTTCACTCACATGGAATTTCTCTCCCTTCACTCTGAGGTGTGCTTCTCTCCTTGGCAAGCACAGCTCTTGTTAACATCACGGGGCGAGCTGCACAGTGTGTGGGTGTGATTTAATGCTCCAGTGAGCTCCAGCTCTCACTCAGCCCCTCATCTGGGGACACACACTCCCATTTTCTCCTCTTGACTCTGATGTATGTTGCTTTGGGGACCTACTGTGTGAAAAAGGGAAAGGAAAGGCACACAATTATGAAGGTTTGATTTTTTTAAAGATGATATCTGGGAGTTTAATCCACCTTCAGCATCAATACTATGACGTGCCTGTAAAACACGTGCCCAGCACTGCAATCTGGTGGCCAGCCAGTGCTCCAGGCAGCCTTTGGGTGAACACAGGGCAGCAGAGGCCAGACTGGGATGGCATTCTGGCCGTGTGCAGGAGTGCTGCAGAGCATCAGGGAGAGGCTGTTCTTCCTTGCAGCTCCCTGAGGATTATGGATTAAGAAAAGGGAAGCCAGATAAACCTTATCTCACTTTTTTTCCCCCTAGGCCATTGTACCTACTACTGACATTTGTCAAAAGTCTGTTCTGGGAAATGCAAAGATTCTCTTAATGCTGGTGAACCCTCAGGTTTCGAGCAATAACCTGTCCTCTATTCACCTGATTTTCAGTAGTGAGCACATAGGGTGTTAGCACTGAAACTTGTCTGCTCAACCTGTGTGACACCACACCTCCAAACCTCTGCCCTCTCTGCCTCACAGCAGAACAAATCAGCTCCTCAAAGCATGTCCCCTTACTGCTGGAGGGAGCTGGATGCTCTGCCACACCACAGCTGGCTCCTGTGGCAGCAGGAACTTCAGAGAGCTCAAAGTTACCTTGGCAGCCATGATTTACAACAGTATTTCAGTGAATCTAATCAGAAGTGTGAATACTCCCCTCCTATCTGGCACACATCGTTGGCGTTCTAATTATTCACACATTTTGGCAAGCATTATGGTGTTCCCCTACCAAGCTCCTAATCCCTGCAGATCAGTTAAAATAAATGAAAGAGAGAATCAAAAGGCACTTAAAAATTCAACGGTTCTCTAAATGGGTTTGAACAGGC
Source organism: Aegithalos caudatus (assembly GCA_013389925.1). Taxonomy (NCBI): domain Eukaryota; kingdom Metazoa; phylum Chordata; class Aves; order Passeriformes; family Aegithalidae; genus Aegithalos; species Aegithalos caudatus. The sequence goes on from WEIU01014322.1 coordinate 483,562, forward strand.
TCCAGATTATCAGTTGTTGCAGTTGACTAGCACTTAAAATTAGGCCCTCCCCTCCAACACACCTCTCATTTCTCCTTCTCTTTTAAAGAAACTGTCTGCTAGTCCCATTCCTGGATGTACCAAAATGTCTAAATGAGTAAAAAGGGAAAATATATGCACATCACCTACATTCAGTATATACTGCAAAACGTTGAGGTTGGTAGTCTGAAAGTGAAGCTATTAACTGCAATGAGAGCAGATCCCAACGTGGAGAACAATCACAGAATATGCTAAATCTGGAAAGTGTAGTAAACACCAAGTTTTCCTTTAGTTATTTCTGTGTGGCAGAAATATCCCAACACCAGGGAATGCGCTGCAGTCTTACAGAAGCAATGTAACATTGAGATCCATCCCATTTGCAGTCATTAAAAATGTAATATTCCTTAGAAATATCAGCAGAAGAGCCCTCCTGCACGTGTCACCCTGCCAGGCAGTTCACTGTGTCCACACAGACATTTACTGGCTCTCCTCAAAGGCACCTGAAGGCTGCTCCCAGTCCTTCCCTCTGGCCAGGCTGTCCCCTCCCAGGAAATCCACTTTGGCACCGGCGCCCCTGTCCTGATTTCCCTGCAGCCCCCGGAGCCAGCGCTGCCCCTCACCCTCACCCTCCTTCCTGCATACAATTTTCTGCTCCAGCTGCTCTCCGTGACCCAGTAAGCAGAGCTGGGAATAAACTCTAACCTCTCCACTTCAGGTAGTTCAGCATTTAGGTCTCAGAGCCAGCTTTCTGCTGGACCCTCCGTCACTCACACACATCCACATCCACACTGTGATACTTTTATATTCCACTGAGTTGTTTCTTAGCCAGGTATTTATGAGAGAAGAGGCTGCTTTATAGTGCACAGTTCTTTTCCTTTTCCCTTCCTTGCTCCCAGGTGCCTTGTGTAACTGTGATGCTTTTGTTACCACCTCGGCATCCTCCCAATACAAACAGCACCCACACACGGCTGTTTATTAAAGACTCTGACCACTGACGTACCTCTGTGTTCAGAGGAAACACCAAAGGAGTGAAAATGTTGATGTTTCACACGTATGAAATAACACAGGACAGGTCAGCACCTCGAAATGATTCGTTTTTAGGTGTCACCATGGAAACGGGCCAAGAAAAATCTCCACATTACAAACACCAAGGGTCTTGGAATGACTCCTGGTAAAATGCAGAACTAAAAGGAAAGGGAAATTCTAATAAGCACACATGTGAAGACTAATAAAAAATGGATGTTTTCATGTTTATGGGTAGTTGGCAACGAGGAAGGGCTAATTTCTTATTTGGTGTAAGTCAATAGTGCATCAGTAAGCTCATCAGGATTGTGCAGATTTACACACAATGAAGATCCCTATTGTGGTGTTCTCCACTTCTGCTTTTTAGGAGAGAGAGCTGGTCATGCATCAGTAAAACAGCAGTTTAGTTCACTGGGAGCTGCAAGTCTGTTCTGGAGGACAGGGAAAAAGAAAAGCAGAAAAAAAAAAAATGGAAAGATTAAGTGGTGGAGAGGGGGAATGTGAGTGAATGACTGACATGAGTGTCTGAGGGCTTCTCCCATGTGCACGATCTCCTCGGAGCTCTCCTAAGGCAGCCCAGTCTGGCAGGTCTAGTTGAACACATCCACTCGATGAAAACAGTTACAAAAATGTCACTTTCTTGAACACTGAATGCTTTGAAACCAGACAGTATAGGCATTAACATAGCCATACATATTTACAAGTAATTTAATTATGAGGTCAAATACTGCCAGCTATATCTGTCAACTTTCATGTACATATTTTGATGAATCAACAATTTCCTATTTTTATTTTTAACATTATTGTTTAACATTCATCAGAGGTCCATTGTCTTAGGCTCAACAGAGCCAGAGTACTGAAGCAGAAGCTTTAGGCACTGAAGACTTTGTTCATAAGAGCCTCAATGATATATGTGGGTTTTATGAATTCTCCACCCCATTCCCAAGGCTGTAGCACATCCTTGCAGCCTCTGGGCTGACTTTGATGAGAAGAAAAGCCAGGGAGTGACGTGGGGACAACAAGGAGCAAGTGGCAATAGTTAGAGGGAAACCACATTGAGGAAGAAGGGAGCAAATTCCCATTATTGTTACCTAAAGGCTCCATCTCTGTGGTCTTATTCAAATATACTGAAAGCAGAGTGAATTTTGGGAAAAGAAAAAGTAGTTTCTTTTCCTCTGGTCTTCAAATGACATTATTTTCCTCCTGCATCTTGCCTAAGGCCAGCAACCCCCCTGAAGCTGGTGTGCATTCTACATTGTGCACACTGGTTGAAGCAAAGGCACAGGATTGTACCCCAGGTCTGGTATGAATTATTGCAGAACAACATTCCTCATTTATGAGCGCAGTCAAAACATTAAGGGGATGTAATTTTCTTTTTAACATGAACTCAACTTCAGTAGACCTTTTCATAAACTTGTTTTGGAATGATTTTTCGATTGTTAGCAACAGAACAAAGTTATCTAGAATATGTCTGTATTATGATTGAACCTCAATAGATTTTTAGATAAAAGAGATTAATGACTTGTATTTATATGGCAGCTCAAAGTGTTTCACAAATATTGATGAATTAAAGCCTCTTGACAGACTTCCAAGCAGGACAATGTTAACATCCCCTATTTACAGATGGAACTGTAAACTCTGTCAGGAGATATTCAGAGATTAAATTATTTGCTTAGGGTCAGAAAGTCACCAACAGCACTCTGGAGTCACTCGCCAAAACATGCCAGTCACATCAGGAGCAATCAGCCACAGGCACAAACATCCAGAAACCCAGACTCCACTCCATGGCAGAACCAGGGTGTTTACAGGCTACAAAAATGTAAGTTCTGCTCTTTTTTCCCCCCATTACATCCTATTTTGTCTGCAAACAAGAATAAAAAGTAAACAAGAACAACTACCAAATAAAATAATAAATTCCTAACTTTGGCCTGCTGAATGGCAGCTGGGTTTATTTACAACCTGTGTGCTGGCATCAGCAGCAGCCCATGATCTGCCCTTTGATAGGATAAATGATGTAAACTGGAAAAGTCTATAGCTCATAACAGATAACGGCTTGTACCTTTAGTGTCTTAAAGCTCGGCACCTTTATGTCATAAATGATTCCTTGTCTAGCAATAATGGTGTGTAACATGCTCTCAGGGAGAAAAAGGAGGAGAAGAGGAAGGAATTAAACCACGGTGCCATTTGACTAAAAATGCAAAAGTCTTCACTGGATGTGTTGCAGTGTCCAGCAGACCTGAGCCATTCTGGGATCTCCCTCATCTGCTGGCAAAAAACAAACAAAATCCAATCACTGGGCTGGACACAGGGTGTTTTCAGCACATAAGAGGTGCTTTGACCATGTCTGTTTACTTTGCAAAGGCTTTGGTTACCTGTGCACATCCTGAGGTGCTCTCACCACTCTCCCCTGCTCTGTACCTCAAATAGACAAAGGATATTAAACCTGAGGGAAATTAATCACGGCAACAGCTGCACAAGAACCTTACACAACACACCTAAGCATAAACTTAAAGTGACTGGTGTGAATCCTGCCCTGGTATAAGCAAAACCACAGGAGGAAACCAAACATCTGGGCCCCATGCAGAGTGAATCTTTGTGCACGTGTTATTCCAGGCAATCCTTACAATTAGAGATCTGACAGGGAACTCAGGGCAATGCATGTGTGCTTGTGTCACAGCAGTGGAACAGACTGAGGAAAAAAAAACCACCCCAAAAAGGTTCTTCCAGACAAAACTCGGCAGAGACCCTGGGATGTGCATTTCCTTGATGTTTCCTGCAGATTGCAGATCTCAAACCAAAGCTACCTCAGCGTCCACAGAGCTGGGGCACACCCAGAACCAGGTTCCAATGCTCTCCTCTGCTCTGTCTGGGGACAATAACTCTCTCTAACTTTTGTGTTGCCAGGGGAAAGCCTCGGGACCAGCCCACTGCAGCTCTTGGGCCTCTGCTAGAATCACAGAACCATAAAATGGTTATGTTGGAAGGGTCATTATAACCATCAAGTTCCAATCCCCTTCCACTAAACCAGGTTGCTCCAAGCCCATCCAACGTGGCCAGGGATAGGGCAGAGTTTTGTGAAGGATCCTTAGTGCAGGAATCCCTTCTTCTGTCACACCAGCACTTTGTGCTCAAAAAATGGGCTTGGTCGTAGACATGGCTGCACTTTTGGACAGAAGTTGCAGGTTTAAAACACTGCTTGCCTTTCATTCTACGTGGTATTTTCTTTTCTTCTTTTTTAACTTAGCGAATGCCACGGTGCACTCTCATTTTTGATTTTAATAGCTAAAGATATGCACGCAAAAAGCATCCTAATTACTGCTTTCCTGGCAGACGCAGCCATTTCCTTGGGTTTTTATTGCCATTAGTTTTTCTCACCGATTTATCCTTAGCTACTCTCTTTGCATCTCCCTCGCCTCCCCTGAGCCCTTTCCTCCTCGCTTCTCAAGACTTGTCAGCACGCCTCCGATCCCCAGGAGAGATTGAAGGCCTTGTAAAACCCACTGCGCAAACAAGCATTCCTGTTCATTTATCACATTTAGCATGCGCACTTCCACACTCATCAAAACCGAGCCTGAGCTCGCTAAGTCATTTCCCTCTCCCAATTACAAATTAGTCCATTAGGCTGTCTGCAGTAGGCCCTCTGTTGCATCTTGGTAATGGCTTCTGAGATTTCCATCATAATCGTAATGGCTCCCTGTGCAGCCATGAGGGCAGATGGAGGCCGCTCGTGGGTAATGAGGTATCACACTACCAAAGGGCACAGCTCTGGGCTCATTATTTAGTCTTGGCTGTTTTGTGAAAACAACAACAAAGGTAAAATGCTGAAGGGAACACTTTAGCATATTAAATTAACACTTCTTGAAATTTCTCTCTGTAAACATGCCATATTTTTTCTTTATGAAACATCCCATGTGTCTGAGCGTGCGACGTGAGGGTAGAGGGAGGAGGGAGAAGGGACCGGAGCTGGTGTGTGCTGCCACATCATCCCCGCAGGCAGAGCCTCTCCTGAGCTGGGGGAGATCCAGGCCAGCCCCCAGGAGCTGAGCTTGGTCCTTCCCCAGGCTCCATCCCGGGCGTTCACACGGGATCTGCCAAGCACCAACCACCCCAGCTTACCTGAGCTGCCTCCCACAGCGACAGCTCCCAGGGATGGACCTGGATGGGACCTGGGGCCAACTGCTCCTGCTGGGCTCAGCACTGTGGCTGTCCCTGCCACAGGAGCAGCCAAGGCTGGACAACACTGGACACCAAAGGTGATACCCAAATCCCTGATGATGAAGCAGCGCCCTAAGGAAAGCAGAGAGGGGAGCCCAAGGCCCTGGCACTGAGGCCTTGCTCACACCCCTGCACTGAGGGATGTGGGGCCTGGCAGGAGGCTCATCTCAAACAGAAATAATGTTTAAGACAAGCAGGTTAAAATCAATATCAATTAGACACTCTCTGAACATTGCTGCTCTCTTTAGATTTTGTCTGTTGGATGTGAACTGTTGCTAATTTGACTTTGTTCCCAGTGGCACAATAGTGCTCAAGATACCAAATCCTACTGCAGGGTTGAAGTTAGGGACAGCTAAGGCCAAGGCTTTCCCTTCTCACTGGAGCTGGCCTTAATTTGTTTCCCTTTGTTTCCCTTGTAAATTAGCATTACCCATCTGAGATCAGGAGACTATAAATGTGCAAGTGGTAAGGCCAGAGGTAGAGTTTAATGGGGGTGGGAGAAGAGGTGAGGAATGGGAGTGGGGAAGGGACAGGAAGTTTCTGTCCCTCTCTCACACAACTTCAACATCATCACAAGAAAGGAAAATATCATAAATGTGGTCTGGCACCATGTGGAAACTGCCTAAATGTCAGCCAACCATATCCAGGGCAGGGGCAGGTCAGTCCATACAGGTGGGAATTTTGCACATCTTGTGTCTCTTGCAGGATGGATCCCTGCCTGTGACCGGAGGGCTGGAGGTGCAGCTCCCACTGGGGAGGCAGGAGCCACCAAAACATTTCAAGATATTTTCCTCAAGTCACTGAGCAGCAGCTCCTGTGCCCTTTTCTGAAGTCCTGGTGGCACCAGCCATGCTGTCTATGCCAAAAAACATTTTTAGATGCAAGAGAGTGAGTGAATATTGAAAAAACACATTTCACATGTGAAATACTGTTTGGATAGGAAAAAGAAAGCAAGGCAGACCAGTGATTCTGAGAGATAAGAGGAGTGCAAACCAAAGTTAGCAGGCAGGTTGCCATCCAACTCTGCTTTGGTGAGCAGTAAAACACAAATTTACGAGCTGGGTTTTGTTAAAGTCGGATATGGATTTTTGAAAATGAAAAGGATGGATGGGAGGACGGCAGTGAGACATTTAATCAATGTCATAAAAATGTAACATTCATTGGTCTCCTAAAATGAAATTAATAATCTGTGTAGAAGTATCATTAGGAGATAAGTGACATTTTTAGGCTTTGATTTGTAACTTGTAACAAATCTTACTTCCACATATTTCAAACATTCTTAGTGATATCCATCTTTATTAAAACATACCAAAACCTTTTCACCTCAGCTAGAGTGGCCCATCAAGCATTTTTTCCCCCAGCATAATATCCTTAAGTAAAAAGACACATTATCAGGCACAGACTTTGCAGTAATGAAGGCAGGAAGAGACATGCTCCGTACCATATTCAAATTAAATCAGGGATTTCAATACTCCCTGATTATCAGGGAGTCTTGTCTTTCACTAATAAATTTCTCCTTCATCCCAGGCAGAGGCTTTCTAAGCTCTCTCTGAACTGATCAGACATTTCATTGTGTGCAGGAGGGCGAGGATAAGGTGTGTGCATGGGGGGAGCAGGCGTGTGGGGTGGGGGGATACAAAATTAGGCAAGTCTGCTCCATAAATGATTGGAGCTATCACATGAAAAGGCAGCCTTACAGGAACACAAATCTGATTCACATGGCTGCTGAATTTAGAAGGATTTGGGGGAAGGGGTAGCTAATATACAGGGGTTTATTCTTACATTTAACATCAAGGCATTTTGCATCCAAGTACTTTCATACATTTTAATGGAGCTACCTTTGATTTGCTCCCAGGTAAGTGAGGTGTGAAGCTGGAGTCCAGGGCATGGATTATTAGTAGAGATCATCTCTCAGACAGAGGGGGAGGTGACACCCTTCCTCTGCCCTCTCCCCTTCCCACACCTTTTTAAAAGGGCACCGAGAAAGATTTTTTTTTTCTTTTTTAAATTAGCAACATAATCACAATCGAGTTGTGCAACTAGGAGAGTTTGCATCTTTTCTTCATGGACTCCTGTCAAACATATTCTAATTAAGCTGTTTGCGTTTTCATTGAGGACCAAGAGGAGGATGACAGCAGGGAGAAGCTGGTCAGAGTTATCACCACACACGTTCAGAAGTTACAGAGATAAAGGACAAGCCCCTCGTTGTGGCTGTGACAACAACAACAGAGAGTCCCTGCTGGGGGCCACGTGCTGGAGCCTGGCACATCGTCCTTGCCTCAAAGAGAATACAGGATGAACAGGAAAGGGAGATAAAGGGAGGATCACAATCCTATCTGCACATGGAAACTGTGGTGTGGAGAGATGTGATTCTTTGCCCAATATCACAAAGCTGCTCTACATCAAAATCAAGTGGTGCACCTAATCCTCCAAAGTCCCAGTTAAGTGCCTTAATCAAAAACTGCTTCAGGGCCTAGAGAGAATTGTCCTGTATATTAATTATCCTTTACATTTGGAGAGTCGCTAGGAAAGTGTTCTTGTTTTTACTCCTAGGCCAACTTCCAAAGGGTCCCACTTAATAAAACATTCAGAACTCCACTAGGGATTTCTGGCCAATTTTGTTACCACCTTTGATTCTATTTGTGTTCTCCCATAATTGCTCTAGCTCATGAGAAAAGGACATGCTTCTTTTATGGATACAGCTGACTCTGTACAGATTTAGTCTCCACATCTCAGGGAATCTGGTGACACTATTACACTGCACCAATGTCCTGTTCTCACCAGCCCTATTCATACTCAAACTGCCAATTTAAAGTGTCTGATCACAAATGTGATCTGATAACAAACAGAAACTATCTGACCATTTCCAAATATAAAGATGATATTATTACACATCTTCAAGGACCTTGGGCTCCCCAGTTTTACTAAGAATGGCCCAGGCTGCAGATCTGCAGGGAGTTGGACTGCAGTGACCTCCTTCCAACTCTGGATATTCTCTGATTTTATGATTAGGAATTATTTTGCTCCCAGGAGAAAACCATACATAGCAGTACACACATACATGTCTGTAACAATCATTTTCACACCTTTATCAGCTAGAAAGCCTTAGACTGCCCCACGCCTTCACAGCTTCTGTGTGGGCTCACCTGGCCACGACAGGAATGTCACAGGTAACAGAGTGCAAACACCAACTCCAGAATGTCACAAAGGGCAGGCAGCTGCCCTGGCTCCTTCCCCACCCCTGAAGTTCCCCCTATTGACAGGTATTGAATACAGTGACTTGGTAATTCCCATTATATCCTTTTATTGTGATTTTTGCCTATCTTGCTTTTCACAGAAATTATTTACTGAAAGAAAAACACAAAGGCCCCTCCCTTTGCGAAGGTTAGGTCTTTGCTCAAGCCCACAGATTTTAACCTCATAAATATTCCCAGCTATAAGATCTTATTAAGAAGGTATGTCTCCCAAGAGCATAAAACCATCAAGCTGTAAATTTTATTTAATTTCCCATGAGATTTCCTAGCCTCATACATATAATTAGAGTGCAGTATAGAGCACTTTTTGTGTTTTGTCAATAAATCACTAGGGAACAATCAACGTTTAAGAGGACAAGCTTTAATGATTTTTCAGACCCCTAAGCAATCATGCCTGCTACAGTGGCAAGCTGGTCTTTAACTTTCTCTAACTAGGATTGTGGACTGCAATGTTAGAGAAGGTCCCAAACACTTAATCCTATTAGACTCCGCAGCCCAGACAATCATAGCTTATCCCCTGGGGACATATTGATTTTGATTTGGTTGACAGATAAGAGCAGCCAAGCTACTGTAGGCTATGCTTTATTAAGTGTTTACAAATTAAATATCTTCAGGTCTGTAACAAGCACAAGTCTGAGGCACAGCCAGCTGCAGGTTGGCAATTACCTGCACAGCTGGACAGGGGAGGAGTCTCCATCCATCATCCAGGGCACATCTGGCAGCACCAGGAGTGTGGTGTGGTCCAGAGGCTCCTCACCCAGCAGGACACATGGAGCTCTGATCTCCATTGCAGCACAGCCTCTGGGGAACCCAGACCCTCCTGCAACAATTTGGCTTGTGGCAAAATATCTCAGGAATGCCTCTGCCAGGAGGAACTCATCAGGGAGTGTGTCAGTGTTGAGCCATGACACAAGCTCTGTCATATTTTTAAAAAGCCCCCACTCACCTGACTTGTTTTGTCCTCTCTGTGCTTTATCTTAACTCACAAATGCTGCCACAGCCTGTGTTTCCTCTGTCTCACTCAGCCTACCTGGCTTCTTTGGGAAGCTCCCCCTGCACAGCACAGACAGAGATAAACCATCCTTTCACATGCACAACGTCTCTGACTTTTGGAAAGACCATCCCATTTTGTGTTATTAAAAAAAAAAAAGGAAAGAAAGAAAGAAAAAAATTATAGTGGAGATGATTTAGAGAAAAAAAAAAATGCATACAATCAAATTCTTTCTTGCATGCAAACCATAAAATAACTTTTACACCTGGGAGAGCTGAATGAGTATATTTCTGATTTGCCATTATTTTACCCTTGACTTTGCACTGATGTCAATGACAGAAGGAGAAAAATAACTGCAGAGAATTGGATGCAAAGAATTCATAAATTTCCTGAAAGGAAATATCTGAAAAAGAGAAATTGCCTTCCTCAACTCCACGGTGCCTGGCAGTACACAGAACTCCTTGGGTCAACAGCCCAGGACAGCATTTGTGTCCCCCGAATTACCCTTGTGATCTCAAGTGGAAAGCAGCTTATAGGCACTGAATGCACATTAAACACTTGAGCTTTCCCTCGTATAATTTGATAATCACACCAACTACACTATCAGGCTAGAGTCTCCCAAGTACTTTAAATATGTTAATGAAGCAAGATTTTATCTATAGTCTTATACAGCTTGCACAAATCTATAAATAGGCTTATCTCAGGGTTATTGCTGTTATAAATTAATTATGGAAATGTCAACCAAATCAGGTACATGCCAAAGGAGTAATGGGGAGAGCAGTGATTTGCAACAGACGATTCAGATACTGGGTGACCTGCATGAAGGGTTCACAGCCCCTGGCAGCAGTCCACAGGCTTTGGGGGAATTTAACCTTGAAGAATACACTTAAAATTGGTTTTCATATGAGTAATTGACAGTGGCTGGAGAAGTGGACTGAATTAGGGAAGAGTTATTGCACTGTTTGCTGGTAGCATCTCATTCCTTAAGCCATGATTGTTTCTTTTTAGGCACTGGGAGCTGCTGCATAAAGGGGCTGAGGTTTTCTGGGGGAGGAAAGGTGAGGGAATGGAGATGAGGGGCCTTGGTGTGAATTCCTCTCTTTACTTCACTGTGCCAAAGCCATAGGATGTCTAGAAATGATATACAGTTATTTAAAAGGAAAATCCCAAGCAAATAAAAATCACTGTTTTCCCACTTAGACTTGCATATTTATTTGTTTTAAGGACAACACCAAAAGTCTGTGACTTCTGAATATTGCAAGAAATTTCAAATGTGCATCTAACCCAAATGGCACTCTAAGAGGGATGAAAGATCTGTCAGAGCACAACAGCTACTTAGGTCCCAAATGCCATATTCCTTCTCCTATTTGTTCTTTATGCAGTGATGTGACCTGTGCACCCTGGCTCTGCATAAGTACCCTCATGACATCTGCTGCCTCAGCCTCAACAAAAAGACCACCATGCCCCAAACATCTAGAATTCTAAAAGAAAACATTTTTTATTTTCAATAGTTAATGCATATTATCCTTTTATTTAATCAAAAGAATAGCTTTAGAATATATATTTTTAAATTTAAGCTTTTCTTATCCTTCTTGTAATAGGTTGTTACCATACTTGAGGCACTGATAAAGAAAAAACCAGGACATTATGACTGAAATACCACATTATGATGTGCTGAAGTTGAAGCATGTTAAAAGTCTGTGTGTATTGTCTCAGCTGAGAACGCTCAATGCTAAGAGCTGTTGATCATACACAGTTTAAAAAAAAAAAGAAAAAAGAAAACACCATTTAGACAGTGATTAGTATTGACAGTGTTTGAGTGTCCAGACCTGTTCTGCTACAGCCAGTCTGAAGTTCCTACAGAACTCATTCCAAAGAGCTTGCAAAACCCAGAACATCCTTCCCTAGGAACTGGGATGTTATTCTGGGTAGCAGAATTGTGTCTCCCAGCTAGGATCCACTTCTGTGGGACTGAAACACAGATAAATTGGCGAATGAGTCTGCTTGTGGAATATCACACCATCTCAGGGTACTTGCAGACACTTTATTCTTCTGGCTGCATCAATATAAATAGATTAAAATGCTTTCTATTGCCTGCTAGGACTTGGTGCTCCAGCTGGTCAAATATAGCTGTGATTGTAAAGATCTGGGGACTCAATATTACAGATTTCTGTCCCTAAATGGGAGCTACAGAGAGAGGCCTGGCCAGAAAAAAACAGGTCCACCCTTGGCTGGGTGGGTTTGTGCCTCACACCTGCAGCTCACCTCAGACACCTGGGACCAACCAGACTCTCCAGAGGCTCCACAGAAATTATCAAACTGCTGAAAGATTTACCTCTCTGAGCTGGAGGAAAACACTGCCAAGCAGGCAGAGTCTCCCACACTTCAGTATTTAGTGAGAAAGTATCTGGGAGAAGAGGACTGAGATTCTCTATATAACACCCACAGTTCAAAGTGGAAAGACAAAATGCCCAAAGACCTAATTATCTCAAAGCAAAATATTCTGGATTTTCTTCCTCTTATCTCTAATGAAGACATGGATGGTGAGACATGAAAGAAAGGTGAATGAGGTAAGGACTGTTTCACAAGCCAAGAGGCAGAAAGGATAGACACCAACAAGCTATTTATGGCCTATTTCCATTTGGGTGGGTTTCTCCTGAGTGCCACAGGAGCAGCATAGCCCCTGTAGTCTGTTTAAACACAGATTCAGCTGGGAACTCTGGTGGAAACAACACTTAAATGGTGCTTAGATTCCCTTTGAGCTCTCAGCACTGAAAAAGTTTCAGTCACACCCCACTCCTGCCCTTGGAAGACAAAAGCTCCATACTTTGGTTTGAATCCTGCAACTGGGGCAGCTCCACAAGAGCAGAGAACGTGAAATTCTGCACTGCAGCATCTGCTACTGTTCCTTTCCATTAAAATTAAAAGCTCTATTACAGACATTAAAATCAGATCTCCTAACTGCTTAATAGGTAGGTAATGGGCTCAAATTCTCAGTGAAGAAGTCACAGCATGAGGCAATTTTCTACAGAAGAAGCATGGTTTTAAGGATCTTGATAAAATGCTTAATATTTCCTGAGAAGTAACTTAGAGATTTATAAATACACCTACTCATTGCACTGCCATGGGGTGTTGCACACCATCACCCCAATCAAAACCAAACAAAACCTGCAAAAAAGTTTGTGTGCCTCCTCCAATGACAGGGTGGGATGCATGACACAAAGCAAGTGACCTCTGGTGACCTTGTCCTGACTGGTGTTTTACACAGCAAATGGTCAACCTTCCACTCCACCTCTACACATTTATTTTTTCCCTGGAGCACACAAATCTTTAAATAAAGCTCCAAAATATCTGTGTGCTTCACAAGAGCATCGTAAGTGTGGCTCTCCAGGACAGTTCCTATTCCTGGCAGTGCTCCAGGGTTTGTGGATGACAGCATGGGAGGCAGCATCAGACTGTGCTGTGATCACTTTCCATCACCTCCTGCCATGGATTTGTGGTGCAGGTTCCACTTTTAGCTGTCCTGGCAGCCGTGGGGCTGTGCTTTTATGGAAAGCATTTGGAGACTAATGGGTAATGCAGGATCCAGTGAGTCTGCAAATACTGGTCAAAATATCACCTCATACTCATGATCTCCCCACTTACTGCTCCTAAAATTTTAACTAGGCTGCAGTGGGCAGCCAGACCCGTGGGGAGACTGTGGAGGCTGATGGTGCTCCATTCTCAATGACCTGGTCACAACTACTGCTCATAAACAGCCCAGGGAGTGACTGTGCAGCTCTGGGGCCAGGCCATTAGGGCTTATCCAAAACAGGTTAACGAGGGCTCTGCTTACATCCTGGAATTCATAAAACTTTTGAAAGTGTTATACTGGCCTTATAAAAGTGGAATGTCTGTGTAGTATATTCTAAAGATATCTAAATGTTCAGGATTTCACATGAGGCTGTGGAAAAAGCATCTTCCCCCCTCTGTTTTGGCATCAAACACTATTCATGGATAATGGGAAGCAGAGGAGCACAGACCATCAAAACAAAGGATCAGCCTGAGGTTGGGAAGAATAAACTTAATTACAACAAATCCCATGGACAGCACAAGCCTTATGCCCAGCAGAGAGTGGAGCTCCATTCATGATATCCAGGTGCTTCCAGGGCCTGATCCAAACCCACTGAAAAGAAAGATTTCACTGGGTTTTGGGTCACATTTGGAGCATGTACAACTAGGGTTATGCTGTTTGGAGACATAATGAATAATTAATATTGCCACTGGAAAAGTATCTTCTTCAAACTGGGGCTTGAACAAACAGTGGTCAAAGACTTCAGAAAAGTAAAGGAGTTTTCCGTATCTTAAGATAAGGGAGGATCATATGGAAGTTTATCCAAACTAGAAAAGGATTAAATCTCTTTTATTATTCTTAGAAAATTACAGGTAAAATGTATTTCCCTTATGGCTCTAGACCAGCAAGAAAAATGCAATGAATAAACACAAAATGTGGAAGGAGGGGAGAACCCATGCTATCACACCACAGTGAATGAGGTGACTTAAACCTGGTATATTCCATTAAAAACACACTCTCACCATCTCTGAAAAAATACAGTTCACTGGCATTTAGACATTACCAGCAGTTCTAAGGGAATGTAGAGTTTTCTGCCTTGAAATGAAATAAGGACTGTCCTGAGCCAGAAAGAGTCCAAGGATGAAGAGGCAGAATTCCAGCCTGCCTTCCAGCCTGTCCCTGAGGATGCACCATCTCCAGGCACATGGAGAATGGCAGAAGGTCCATCTGACACTCAACAGCTTCATAAAGCCAGTTTGTTCCCTTTATTCCCCCAAAGCCACAGCCAGTGCTGTGCAGCAACTGGCCAACCATGTTGTAATTAAGCAATGGTAGTTTCAGCACAGGCTGTTTCCTGGGGATTAATGACCAGCAGAGAGGCAGTTGATGATCTGAGGCCCATTAAAGCCAGTTAGTCATTAATCCCCAGCTAGAGCCTGCATCCAAGTCATTACAGATATTATTAGACTTGGGGACAGGCTTCTTGTGTGGATGCATGTTATTGGTTTGAGCACCTGATGTGGTTATTATAAGCTGGAGCAAAGGAGGAAGCAACATTTCTGATTATGAAGGTTTAAGCCTCAGAACACCAAACTTCCTCCCCGAGTTCAGATAAGCTCCCTAATCTCTCTGCAACTAAATTACATTAACTTGAAAGGGAAAAAAAAGGATTACCTATTTACAAGAGATACAAATAAATAATCAGGAATGTAAGCTTCCAGTTGTCAGAGCATCATGCTGCCTACCAACCTCACACTTCGTTACAGAAATGATTAAAAAGACAAAAAAAAAAAAAGAGAGAGAGAGAGAAGAAGGAGTTACTAAAGGCCAGTAACACAGGGTGAGGTGCAGAGCAGTTCCTGAGGGTTGCCACCCTCTGTGCCACACTAACAGAGCAGCTGAGGCTGTTCTCTCCCAACACTGGTGAGGCAGAATCAGCCTGGAAGCACCTGGAAGAGCAGTGGACCCAGGGATGCTCCAGGAAGCAGTGCCTGGCAGGATCCCTTTGGTGAAGCACACATAGGATATTCCAGCTTTCTGGTCCCTTTGCTGCTGAAGATCTCCTCTGTGGGATGGGCACTTAGTGAGTGCCAGGTGGTTTATGCTCACTCCAGGTTTTGGGGCACCTTCCAGGAGAACATCAAGGGCAGTGGCAGGTTCCAGCTAATCTGTCTGGCTGTATAAAGTTGTTATTATTGGTTCTGCTGCTGCTAAAGTCTGACAGACACAGCCCCTCCGTGCTCTGAACCACATCCTTGTCTTGCTGCTGCCTATTAATATCCTCTGCATATGTGACACTGGAGGAGGCTGTCACTCCTTTGTCACTCACTTGCCTTTCCCTGTCACTGGAGAATATATTCTTTTCTGCTAAAATCCTAACAATAATCCAGGTTACACATTCTCCAGGCAATCCTGGCAGCTAAGTGGACCAGACAGACAGAGCTGGAAGAGAAGGAAGAACGAGCAACCATTTTATGTCTTTGAGCACGTGTAATAAAAATATCTATTAACTCCAGCACACAGGTCAGATTTCCTTTAATTACAATATTGGAAAGAGAAACACCTGAAAGAGCAGTGTCACACATGAGATCAGGCTCCCCTGCACAGGAGTGTGAGCTACTCTTGATTAATGAATTACTGCAGATGGAGGGACTGTTCTGATCCAGTTGGCCAAATCAGTGCAGGAGCAGGTAATAAGTTGCACAGGTATAAATTGCCCACAGCACTCTGGTGTGCAGACAGGTTCACCTCACAAAAGAATAAATACTCATAGCAGTAAAAAAAAAAAAAAAAAAAAAA
>WEIU01014322.1:499436-534436 GCA_013389925.1 Aegithalos caudatus
AAAAAAAAAAAAAAAATCCAATTAGTGTCTAAAAATCCCAAGATAAGATACTACTTGGGGAAAGAAAAAAAATAAAAGAGGGGGAAAAAATCTCCTCTAAGGCTTGATACCTTGACAACCAACAGGTAATATTTTGCTTTTATTGTCTGCAAAGTAATGAGAAAGTGAGAAGAGCTGAGTGTAGCTGTGAGTGAGCTGCTGTAGCACAGGGCTGAGGCACTGCAGGGTGCAGCAGGACTGACACCTCCTCATTTAAGGTCTCCCAGTGCTTGTTCACTGCAGTGGCAGCCCAGCTGCCAGGTCCCCCAGGTAAGGTCAGTCCCCAGTGAGCTGCTTCCCCTGCCCAGCACCACAGCTGGAGCTTCAGGGCAGAGAAAAACCCCCCACACAGCTCCTACCACAGCAGAGCAGCTGCAGAGTTCCCATGGGAATTTCCTCCTGGACCCTCTGCAGAAGAGTTTATTCCCAGTTCATTATTACTCTTCCATCTGTCATCTCCAGAAGAGCTGGGCTGGGCTGTGCTGGCTGCAGGACTGTGATGTGCTTCTCCAAATGCTCGTGGCAGGTGATGGGGTTGTCCCACCATGGTCCTTTTGGATTCACCTGGCAAGCTGCACCTGCAGGGTGACTTGTGCATGTGGGCACCTCTAGCACTTTGAGAGTCAAGCCCAACAGGGCTCATAAGGGAACATTTTCCTTCCACAAAATCAGACATCCAGTAATTTTTTTTTAATATCTTTGGTCTTTGCACCACAGGTACAAACCTGAGCCTTCTCCCTCTCTGCTGCTCCCTGTGCCACACATGGAACAGGAACCCAGCTCTGCTTGGATCTCTGCCCCTCAGGCTACACTTACTCCATCACCTTTTGTGTGACCCAAATAATCTGTTCTTCAGAGCCCTACAAGAGCTGCTGCTACATGCTCAGTACAGAGCAAAGTGGAGGGATTCCTATTTTATTCCCTTTGAGTCTTACAGAGATCGAAGCTTTCAAGAGGAAGAGACCAAAAGAGAGACAGAAAGGAGAAAAGAGGAATTTTAAACCACCTCAGGAGATTTGGAAGTTGGCTTTTCTGTACATACCTCAGGCATAATTCACTTCAACTTCCTCCAGCTCATCAGCTGAACTGGAGGGGACTGACAGACCCCACCAGAGACTGCAGCTCCTGCCGAGGGGCAGCTCCCATCTGTGCTCTCTCTGACCATGGACAGGACCCAGGAACAGCTGGAGCTGGGCCAGGGCAGGGTCAGGTTGGAGTTTGGGAAAGGTTCTCCCCCCAGAGGGTGCTGGCACTGCCCAGGCTCCCCAGGGAATGGGCACAGCCTGAGGCTGCCACAGCTCCAGGAGCTCCCAGGGATGTCCACGCTGGGATTGTTGGGGACTGTGCAGGGCCAGGGGCTGCACTGGATGATCCCTGTGGTCCCCTCTTGCTCAGGCCATTTTGGGATTCTGTGAACTAAAGCCCAGGTTTGGAACAGGTCATTATTAACAGCATTTAATCCCAATGCATCTCATACACAAAAGCAAGCTCCAAAGTTTTTGCTTCTTCCTATGTTTTGGATAAATCTGAACACACTGACCAGCTCCTTGCAGCACTGTGGGCTTCTGCAAAAACAGTTTCCATGAGATTTTTGCCCTCATTGTTTTAGTGCACAGGACAGAAGAAATCCTGGGGCAGCTTTGTGCTCCCAGCTCCCTTTCATGGAGGAAGCACCTATCCATGAGAATCACCTTCTCCCTGCCAGCAGAGGTTCCTGGGCTGCTCCAGGAGTCACAGAGCAGGGACAGGGCTGTGTCTGGGTGTATCCCAGAGGCAGTGACAAGGAGGGATGGCCTGAGCCCACCAGGGCAATAGAGGAGCACATCCCACACCTCACAGCCTCAGCCCCTGCTGCCCACAGCCACTGTGGGAAGGGTTTGGCTTCCAGAGGGAAACACCCTGGGGTAGGACTGCACATCCACCAGGGAAACAGCCTCTTTGGAAGACAACTGTCATTAGCAGCCGAGTTGCCTCACCTCTGCCCTTTGCAGGAGAGAAAGAAATTATCCCCAGGAGCACCTCGGCGGAGCAGAGCCTGTGGCACATTCCACCTCATGCGTATCTTGTTTATTCTAAGTGGAGCTACAAATCTGTCGAGTGAGCATTTTGTTTTGATTAAAAATTAATAGCTGCTTTTGACCCAGGTGGATTAATTTCACTTTCACTGAGTATCAAGTTAATTGACACAAACTACTGTCAGGTGAAAGAACCAATTAACAAACTGTGAGGAGGACTCCTCTCCCCCTCCCTCCTTCTCTCCCCCAAATGTTGTTTTGACTGAAGGTTGTTGTTTTTTTTTTTCCCTTTTAATAGAAAAAATTTATCTCAGCAGAATGAGATTAATTACTTAACAAAGAGAGGAACAAAAGGAAAGGAGGGTGGGGTGCTCCCTCCCTCCGAGCCAGGATGCACTGGCAGGATGCTGCAGAGAGGGGCTGGAAGCGGGGCCCTGCTCCTGCCTCCGGAGCTTGTTCTCACCAATTAACTGCCACTTCCAAGATTATCAGTCAGCAGGGGTGGGAGCAGGCTGTGGCTCATTGCAGTTTGGCAGAAATCCTTGATAAGGTCCCCAGGACACGACAGCAAGGTCATTGGAACAGAGAGGGGCAGGATCCGCCCGGAGCATGGAACAACACGGAGCAGCGCGAGTCACACAAACCTCCCACCCATCCCCAGGTTTTACATTTAAATCAGGAGTTTTCTGCAGCTGTGCATTATGGATAGGAGCATGTGGCAGCCCAGGAAAATCAAAGTAATTCCTTATTTAATGTCTGTTCGATGTAAGGCAGGCCAGGCTGTGCTGGCTGAGCTGTAGGGATGGTGTTGCAGAGCCTGGAACAGGGAATGGCTGGCAGGGCTGGCACCAGGGCTGGTGCTTGGCCAGTGCTGGGAGCAGTCACACATGACCCATGGCAGGGAGCTGGACATGTGCTTCCATTTTCCAGGCTGCCAGCATGGCTCTGAGGAACTCAGGGGTACATTTTCTATAAGCAAAGTGGCTTAGACTTCCAAGTATCACTTTAAAATGCCTTGTGCTAGAGAAGGTAAATCTCTGCAGGAAGGAGGAGGAGGCACAAGGAGCATGTTGGGTATGCAACTCCATTAAAATCAAAACTAGCTAGGCTGCCTGATTCGCTTATGCCCTTCTAAAAATCCTGTAGGAAATTTATTTATATCTCCAGGTGTCCAAATGCCATCTAAAAACCCTGCCTTCCAGAATGCATGTGATTTGGACATCTCAAATGTAATTGTATGTCTATTAAGAAAATTAACTATAGTCTCTTAGATTGTCTGGGTTTAAAAATTCATTCCAAGCTGCTAATGCTGTGGCTAAAGTTTTATTATAGAAGTTGCTTAACTAGGCAAATATTTTCAGTTATATATATTTTCCCTTTACTTACAGAACTCATAGCACTTCATTTATCCTCCTGAGACTGTTTGTTCAAATCATTCTTTTACATCCTTAGCCACTATTCTACCCCAGGGACCAGCTACAAGCTTTTGCCATTATTAATTTTTTATTCAAAGAAACAGCTAGAAAACCTATTAAGGGGGAGAGAAGGAGAAAAGGAGGAAAAGAGAGAGAGAAAAGGAGAGAGAAGGAGAAAATGGGACTCAGATTTTGCCCAGGCCACCTCAGCTGGCCTTCTCTTTCACCAGGACCTCATATTCTTCCTTGCACCTCTGCAAACCTTTCCCAAATGCTGTTTTCCCCACCTGGTAATGATGTGCACTAGTGCAGAAGGCCCAGTTTTGGTCTCTGCAAAGGGAAAGCACCAACTGTGAGCCCCTCAGATACACAGATCTTGAATTTATATACAGACACAATGACACAATGAGAAGGCTAAAAGAAATATCTAAATAAAGGTGTGAAATACCTACAACAGAGACAGAAAGGGTTTGCAATAAGCTACAATGGGAGCATGCAAAAGTTCCCCTGCCCAGAGGGGCCTGGCTGCCCCCAGCCTTTTTGTAGCACCATCAATTCATTAGCAGAGCTGTGCCTGAAAACCCTGCCACTGCACCACGTGTGTCCACTCATTACCTGTGGGCCTCCAGTGATCATCTGCTGGTGAAGGACTACAAACATACCTGGCTGCTCTGACATACAGGGAACCGAGAGAAAATGAAAGGAGGAAATTGCAATTCAATTCAGTGCATATGGAGAATAAAGAGCCATAGTTTCATATGCACTGGCTTATTCTTCCCTTTGGTTTATGTTAAAAAATATACAGTATTAGCTGCCCTTTCCTCTGGGGAAATGAGCAGCATAGGTAATGGAAACCAATAAAGAACTGTCATGTGTTACTGCAATCTGTCTACATTTAGGTGATTCCTGTTCTGTCCCACATCTGACCAAGAGGGAAAAGCAATTGTTCAAATGAAACCAGGTGACAAATCCTCCCAATCATTTCTCCCCTTCACGTCTTCACAAGCAGAACTCTGAGCTGAAAAGCCACAAAGATATCTCAGCATTAAGCACTTCAACACTCCTGGGAAATGCTTAACATAAGGTAACAAACCCACAAAGGATCCCACGTTTCTGAGAGGACACCAGATGAGATCTGGCTAGCTACTGAATATTAAAAGATACACACAAACCCTGCTGCAGATGAATTTGCCATAGCATAACCCTTCTTATCACGGACCACAGTGGTTACACTCCCATCACCTTCTTTTAGACTTTTAAACTACAAGTGATTCATGTTAGAATGTGCAAGAGGACATAAGATGCTGGATTTGTTAGGAGCAAGACCAGGAGAGATTTGCTCTGCCAGGGACAAGTGCAGTTCATGAGATGGATTGCAGGCTTTACTTCCCTGCCCATCACAGTCTCTTCCCTGTTAACTGTCCTGACACCTGAGCAAGGGCACTGAGATAATTTTTTATCCCAGATATAAAAATGGGGCAAGAGCAAACATGCTCAGGTTTTCAATCAGGTCTTAGCCAGGCAGTCTGGCAGTGTGACCTGAACTGTGACTGTCCAAGGGACACAAATGACACAGCCCTGGCAATTCAAATTTCAGGAGCCCCTCCACTGACTGCAAATTAAAGGAAAGGGTCAACTTCATTTAGCACTGACTTCTGTCTTCATTTCATGCTCAGAGGATGCACTCGGGCTGGAGCCTTAGCTGATGCAAATCAAGAAAGCTCAGTAGCAATCAGTGTTGGACTGATTTATAACAACTGCAAGTCTAGCCCCTTACAAGGTCAATATTAGCAAAAGAAAGAAGGGAATGTGATGGTACTTACTGTGGATTTTAAAGCAAGACACTCTACACTGGGGGAAGGAGCATCTTACATGGGAATCTTTCATTATGCTTTTATGGTGGGGGAAATCACACACACTAGAATATGAATCTGTAACTAATTAAAGTAACTAATTAAAGAGCTCTTCAAAATGTGCTTTTTCCTTTTTCCTGCTTCACTGTTTCATTGTTCTTCATGTCCTTAGAAATTTATCCAAGTCCTGTAGGCAGCAATCAGTTAAATAACTTATTGCTCAGCATATTGCTGGAGCCTTCTGCCTCTCAGTCTCTTACAAATGTGAATTAGTGTTTCTGCTCTTGTGAAAACTTATTACACAGTGATTCCTGCAAAAAGGTGAAATAAAGTATCTGTCACTACAACTGGTTCTCAATTGGTACTGAAATTAATTATTTCCACCCCTCTCAATTATTTGCCACCTTTACTGAAATCCAGAAAAGTGCAGTAGCTGGTCATTATCTAAAAGAGAAAAAAAGGCTTTAACAACATCTACAGATAAGCATGAATGCCTCCTGCTAGAGGAATGTCTTCCTAACTAGTTCTGATATTTCAGGTAAGTGGAATCACTTGTCTAATTAGCTGTGGCCTGGAATCTTTTCCTGCTGCTGAGTCCTGAGTAAGCAGTCACATGAAAAAGCCCTGAAGTTCTTAAATGAGAATCCCTAGGAAGCCTCATTTGATTGATTTACCTCACTGGTATGGCAGAGGTAAAGCTCTCTTCTTTGTTTCACTGCAAAAGTTCTTGACATGAGATTGAAACCAAAGCCCAGTTTACCTTATGTCCATTTTTCCTGGGTATGCAGACTACAGTTTATAGTGATGAGAAATTTGAGATTAAAAAAAGCCATGGAAAATACAGAAATGACTACAGCTTGTATTTTGCTTTTGTGTCATATCCCAGCTTTTCAAATTAAAAACCAGTCAAACAAAAAAGCCCCAACCACTACAACAGTTCTTTGCTGTTCTTTTTGTAGTTATTGGCAGTGGCAAAAGTATGAGATCACACATTCAAAATTGTTCTCCCTCACCTGGAAGCAGATTGGCACCTCTGCCATTTGCAGAGATCCTCTTCCTATTAATAAAAAGGCAATTTCTTTGGGTAACAAAGCCATGGACTTCTGGCAGTAAGCCAGGAAGCTTAAAGAGAAACCTTGAATTCTGCAAACATAATAGACAAGGGACTCAGCTTAAGAAAAGATTTCATCTATCAACTAACAAGAGGCTGGGGTCATGAAGCAGGGTATTCTTTATACTTGAGAAACCAAACTAAAAGTCTTAAAAATGTACAAGGAAATGCTGGCTGGAATGTTCTCCCTGTGTAACAGGCTGAGGCTTCCAGGAGGCTTATCATTCCTCCTGACAGTCTGACAGGACTGTGTAATACAGAAGTTTAGCAGTGTGGGCAGGTTAAATTATACTAGGCAGGAGAAATCATTTCAATGTGAATTGAAGCGTTTACTCTTGTCCACTTCCAGCTCCAGCTTGTTATTCTCTGCAGCACACAGCTTCAGGTTTTGAGCAGAAAAGCTTCATTTTGAAGTGGATGTTATACAGGGGCTGCTTTGGTTCTAGGACTTGCTGTTTACTCACAAAACATCCTTAACACACCACTTAAGTGTGACTTGGTTCCTGCTCATCTAGTAATTTTCTGTATATATTTCTATGTATTGTTCTATGTATTATTCTTTAATGTATTGAGCTGGTATGGCAAAAATTGTGGTAAACAGATTATATATTGAGCAATATGGTTATGGGAAGTTTTGACTAAACCTTAGTGAATTTATGTAGAGAAAATAGTCTTATGAATAAGAATGAACTTCCAGGAAAATGTGCCATTCTCCTGTGAAAAGGGGCAGAGTAAAGAGCATTTTCAGCTTCAGTCCCTTATTCCTACTGGAAAAACACATAACACTGCTAAGCTCAGCCCCCTCTGCCTATTTCATGGAGTCACAGGGAGGACTCTGATTTTTCTCTGTCCCAGAAGTCCAAAGCATCAGCTTTCCTGCTTTTCCAGAGTGATGCAATCCACCCCACAGCCCAACCCAAATTGTCCCTAAATCTAGAAAGGAAACCACTCCATCTACCACCTGTGTTTAAAGAAATACCTAAAAAAATACTGCTGGACTCATGTCCCTGGAGCACTGTGGCCATTTTGAGCTGTGAAGCACCAGCTGGAGCTAGAGGGTCTTTGAGGTCCCTTCCAATCCAAACCAATTTATTTTCCTCAGTGTCTGTAAAGCAGGGTGACCCCCATCCCAATGGAATTTTTTGTGTCATTAGCACTTTAGAATAAGTGGACACTAATTATTGGTAAATTACAATAAAATTTATACTGAATTACATGCAGCATCTGCATTAGTAGCCAAGGAGTCCATTCTGATTAATGTTACCACAGGAAGTAGCAAGGAGTGTGTAATGATTTGCTACAGCAGCTCACTGAAAGCTCTTTAGTCAGGTTTCCCATTAACAAAAGCAAGCACTAAATTACTTAAAGACAATCATTAATTTAAATAAGTATTTTGTAACCGTACATATAAATCAGGCACAGAAAAGAAACACAGAAAGTGCCCAAGTTGTCACATCAGCTAAACCCCCAGGAATGCACAGTGCCAAGTGGTTTACCTCTCATTTTCCTGCCCCAGGACCCCCAGAAATCACATACTGAGCCAAGAATCACAGATTCAGGTATCCCACTGTGCATTTTAAGGGGCTCAATCCTAAAAGGCACCAGTCCTACAGAGGCCTGTCAGAGCCATGGGCAGGGCAGGAACCCCCTCCAGGCCAGCAGCCCTGGGAGATGCTCTGTGAGCAAACCTGACAGGTCCCACAGTGCAGTCCTCTGCTCCAGGGAATGCTTGCTGGGATGAGGGTGAGTAGCATCAGAGGACCCTGAAGATCTCTGATCCCAGGGACCACTGCTGATCTTCAGAATGTCCTGGAGAAAACCCTGACCCTCACACAACCTGGCCCCTTGGCACTAAGGCCCCTTCCTTCATAAGCAAAACACGAATCACCATCAGGAGCCACTACACTAAGAAATAAAACCAAAACCAGAAACAAAACAAAGCAAAACTCTGAATGGTGGGCATGGGATCTGGGAGACCTGTGCTTCCTGACGTGAATGATATATTTATTCAAGGGGAGGAGGGTGAAACAAGATGATCTTTAATGTCCCTTCCAACCAAAACCATTCCCTATTCAATGCTTTCATTTATTTGTATTTAATTCACCCTTATTTTCATACAATATCATTCATTTTTATCAAAAGATGTGGGAGTAAGGATGGTTTCTCTCTGTCTGTCTGCACTGTGCCTAGGTGCACAGGAATCCAGTGTGGATGGGGTTTCTGAGGGCTGCTGCAAGAAACAGCAGTACAAAACCAGTAGAACATTACTTGGATTTCAGGCTTCTGTTGCTAAATGTCTCCTGTCTTGAACCTTACATTTACACTGAAATGGAGCCACAAATAAAGACCATGCAAGGAGTAAGGTCAGAGCTGCTCTTGTTCTTGGAGCAGGAAGGAGAAACAAAAGCTCCTTGGTGATCCTAAAATCTGATGGAGCTGCTCTTCCATTGCATTTCTGCTGACACAGGATAATTGCCATCCTCCAGCATGTTTGTATTTTCCTGGGAGCACAAGATGCTGTGGATTTCTGCCATATCCTAAGCAACTGCCCCTCCCTGTAGGTCCCTGACACTGACCCCACCCAGCAGCCCTGGGTGCCCTGTGGGCACTGGCACCATCAGCAAAGTGACCCTGGGAGCAGAACCAGGAGCAGGGGCTGCACTGCACAGGGCTGGCAGCACTGCCACCTCTTCAGCTCAGGGCTGGAAGGGTTTTACACAGGGCTCTCAGCTCCCATCAGCAGGGAATTAATCCCATAAACTGGGAATTCAGGAGTGTGAGGTGAGGAACACCCCTCACACTGTGATGGACAGAGCTGCAGCCACGACGTTTCCTGAACCAAGGACATGACAAAGGAAGGAGGAACACACTCACAGGCTGCTGCACTGAGCTCACATCAGTGCAAACACATTTATTGGGAGTTTAAATGCTTGTGCAGGCCCTGCCCACAAGCAGGGCACAGGAAGAGAAACACATGAACTGGAAGGCTGGATGGTTCCCAGGGCTGCCCCACCAAGGGCACCCCTGTGGGGCTGACCCTGGCCTGTCCCACACCTTATCCCTCTGCTCTGAACTGCCTGACACCTCTCCTCATCTCCTCTCCTCATCATGACTTTGCAAAACCAGCCAACCAACCAACCAACCAACAAAAACCCTCTAAATGCATTAACAGGAATCCCCAGCAGTGTCCTGGCATCACATTAAAATGCCATCAGAAACCAAGTTTTCTAAATGAGATTACTTGTAAATATTTGGCATGTACAGTCCAAAATTCACCTCTATCCTCCTTCCCAGTCCTTGGCTGAGAATTTGTGCTCAATGGGCAGCTCTGAG
The DNA here is from genome assembly GCA_013389925.1 of Aegithalos caudatus. Lineage (NCBI taxonomy): Eukaryota > Metazoa > Chordata > Aves > Passeriformes > Aegithalidae > Aegithalos > Aegithalos caudatus. The sequence goes on from WEIU01014322.1 coordinate 509,203, forward strand.
CCAATAAAGCAGGCATCTATCAGCCCCTGAAACAAACTGTACCACCCATGTGCTGGCAGAAGTTCACAGTTTGAAAATGTTTCATGTCTTACCCATTCCTAGAACAGCCCCTTTCTCTGAGATTATTATAGACTATCACTCATTCTTCAGTTTGTCTAGGATCTGTTAAATGTTTCTCTATAAATTCATCACTTGCACATTCACAGCCATGCATTAACTGCTCAGTTTTTCCCTGAAAGTAAGGAATTTGATATGATACATAAGTCACCATAAACTCCACAGGATTAAATGAGTTATTGCATCTTACAGGACAACTGGTTCCTACAAATGATACCGTGGAAAATGACATTATCGCTCAGTGATTTGGTTCAATCTGATTGCTACAGTTAATGTAATAATGTAACTCAATTAGAATGCTTTTGTTATGAATGAACAACCTTGTTTAATATTGTCTGCCTGTCCAGAGTCAGCTGAAATGGGACGTTGAGGCAGTCTGCAAAGCCCAGAAATTCAGTGGTGCATTTTCAGGAGAGAAATCAGCATGAATTAGAAATCCTAGGCAAATTTTAAAGGTCCTCTTGGTGTTTCCTACTAAAAGAAAATTATAAACCAGGCATCTTTGTTATGCCTGCAAGTGAATCCACTTTCCACAGAGGTCACAGAGAGACTTGCAGGAGTCAGTGCACACAGGCTGACCCTCATTTCCAAAGCAATACATGTCAGGTTCACCTCCAGCCCATTCTTCCCCGCTCCCAGCTCCCCAGTAGCTCCCAGTGTGCAGCCCAGTGGCCACACCACAGTGTGTCCACACTGGGAGCCTGGGAGAACCTGCCAGTTGTCAGATAAATTTGTTCTGAGCTTTTCTTGTTTTCCTGTGTGGTGCCCTTCTGAGATGCTTCTGGCACATCCATGGAGTTCCCCACCAACACCAGCCAGGGTCAGGACTCCTGCACTGCTTGCACATCCTGCTTTTCCAAAAACCCCCACTCTGGAACATCTCTGCCTCCTCCACCCCAGAGTCATCTCCTTCCAACAAAGAGCCCAGGGGTTCACTGCAGGGTGACAGAGCAGGCAGGGACTTTGGGACAAGGGGCTCCTTTGGCTGGCAGTGCCACGAGGGAGGAGGGAAGGAGAGGTTTTGCCAAACCTGCCCTGGATTAACAGGAAGATGAAAGCCCAGAATGATCTTTACTCTGCTGGTACCTGCAGGCCCAACCCTAATTCAAGCCACGTGTTATTCCCTTGACTTCTGCCCTGTTTGGGGAATTTCTGGAATCCAAGAGACACAGTAGCTGAGCTATACCACTTCCAGGTCCACAGTACCCTGCCTGAGCCACATGGAGAGAAGGATTTGGAGAACCAGCACGGTCCTTGCTGGAATCCTTCTCAATTCATCTGTGTATGCATTTAATTTCCTGTCTCCTTGTTTTCAGCCTGTCCTTGGATGTGTTTGTGAGAAACCTGAGACGGTTACATGTGTTGTGGCCTCCAAGACTATTAAAACCATGAAATAACTGCCATAACTTTGTTCTATATATTTTTTTTTCTTTTCTTTCTAAAGAAACCTCCAAAGAAATGTCTCACCTTCTCAGTTCTCAATCCCAAGCCTTTTTCTTTTCAAGGAAAAGTGAGAACAGACATTCAGGAATGGGGAGCATGCCTCATACATGATTATAAAACCTGATTTGTTATGAAAAGCAGATGTTATTCAAGAGCATAAAGTGTAAATGAATATTATGCTTGAATAACATACAGCCCTTAAAGAACACTTCGTATAACATAGATATGTTTGGCTGTGGCCAAACTCCAAGACCCACAGACTGAATTTCTGTCTGTCTGCACACACAGAGATCACATGTGCCCACTCTCAATACCATTAACACACACCCAAAGCTCAGACCTAACCAACAGCAGCTCCACGGGGCTGTGGTGATCACAAGAATTGGGCCAGCACCTTTCAGGACACAGATTTCCTTTCAGGACATCTCATCCTACTTTTGTGTGGAAAGGTGTACAGACACCTGTGTGAAATAACAGACACAACTTCTCAATCTACTATGAGATTTCAGTTCAAACATTCTAAATTAAGTTTAAAATCCTCATCTTTCAGGACAGAGAGATCATGTGGGCACATGCACTGTGTGCAGACACAGACACACATCTTCCCTGAACTGAAATCACAACTTGCTATTTGTAAGATCAGAAAACCACTCTGTGATTTCACTCACTCTGTGCCAGTGGCACCTGAAAGTGAAATCTTGCCTGGCATTCCCACGTACACCCTTCATGGAACCACTTTGATAAAAGTTTTGCTACATATAAAAAAGAAGCTGTAACACTATAAAGTGAACAAGCAAAACTATCTATCATTTGGAATGTCTTTCTTACTGTGATCTAAGCTGCTGGGAAGGCTTTAGGAATTTGCATGTTATCCTTAGAGATGTCTGAAAGTGTCTCTTCTCTTTCTTGTACAGCACTGAGCACATCACCAGCTTTAATCTTTAATCTCTTCTTCTCTCCTCCCCTACTGAGAATCAAATCCTACAATCCAGGCACAGGTAAAACTCTTGGGCATAATAAAGTTTGGCTCTGAGTGTTGCAATTAGGATGGGAATATTTATTGCCAGGAATGTGTTATACCAAAAAACACCCTGCAAATCAGTATCACATCCTGAAAATCAGCCCTAGATGACAGAAACAAAGGTTTGGGTTGGCTGGAAGGGACCTCAAAGCTCATCTCATCCCACCCCCTGCCATGGGCAGGGACACCTTCCACTGTCCCCAGTGTCCAGCCTGGCCTTGGACACTTCAGAAAAAGTGGAGTGAACCTTGGATGGCAGGATTGAACAGGGAAAGGTGAGGATTCAGGGACACTCTGGAGCTGCAATGGGATGATCTTTATGGTCCCTTCCAACACAAACCATGCCATGACTGTGAGCCCAGAAAATCTCCCCCTGACAAGTCCAGGAGAGGTTCACCCCTATCCCTCTTCTCACAGTGAATACAAATGCAATTAAGCACATTAAAAGAGAAAACAAAAAAGCTAAACAAACCAAACTCAAGTTTTTCCATTCTTCCTCCATCTGCTAATTCACAGAACAACAGAGTGAGGACAGAGGAGACCAACTTGGAGGATTTCAAACACACAATCCCTGCTCACCTTACAGAAACATGCCCTATAATTATGCACCTTTTGCCTGAAATTATTATAGATTATTAGTGCTGCTGTGGGGAGGAGAGCTTGTGGGCAGCACAGACGTGTGTTGTAGATATTTATAAAACCACCAGGAGGCTGCAATAAAATTATCATGGGGTATATATTATGCTTTTTTAAGAAGCATTTAAAGCCACTGCTATGTTCAATTTAACCTCTCCCCCAAGTTTCCTCAGCACACATTTCTCTGTATAGCTATACCTCTAATTTGGAATGTCAATATATATAAACAGACACATTGCAAATAATGTACATCTATATAAACAGATATGTTCAATGAAAGCAATGTCTATGGTTTCCATAGTAGGCATGTGTATACAAGAAAACACATGCTGCAAAATAATATACATGCAGATTAGCTATGGCTGCTATTCTAAGGTCCTGTGCAAGTACAGGAACTGCTTATACAAAAATAATTAAAAAATCAAAATTCTGGGCATAGGTGAGTGCTGCTACAGGTGTAAATATGACCCTGCACATATGCACAGAGCAGAAAATCGAGTGCAACATGAGCATACACTCCTAACATCAGTATTTGCTGCATTTGCATATTCCATATTGGCTATGCACCATGCTCCATGCCTGTTACACATTTAACGTGTACCATTCCACAGCCCTCGTTGCTTTTTGCTACCAGTTTGAATTTTCATGCAATGGTTTCATTGTTATCCCCACAAGCCAGCCTGCAAATGAGACTTTTTAAGGAGCAGTGTCTCAAGAACCTGATGTGACAGTGCTGGGGACCCTCGGAGGGGCATCTGTGCCAACCTGCCCTCTCCTGCTGCTGCTCTGCGTTGTTTCCTCCCTGCCAGGAGCTGGGCTCAGGCCCTGGGGAGAGCAAAACCTGTTTGGGCCATTGACATTGAGTATCCTTGGTGCAGCAAGTCAGGACCTCGGAGGTATCCATCACTGCGGCTGCCTGGAGGCAGGCTGGAGCCAAGGAACTTGCCTGAGCAGCTAGTAAAATTTTAATGCACTCTGTAGTGTGGTCATGTCATACTCAGTTATGGCAAATAATCCCAGATGCCTGCAGAGGTAAAATGGAGCTGTAATGTGCTTGCCTCCTAACCCGAGCTGACAGCAATGATGTACGACTACCATTAGCGGAAAATATCACTTCAACTAACCCATGATCCAGCTCCGCTAAGGGTCACATTATCCATGAGGAACAAATTACACTCCCAAAGTAAATACAAATTTTCTACACGAAATGGGTACCAAAAAAAAAAAAATAAAAAAAAAAATAAAAGGGAAGGGGAGCGGGGAGGGCAGGATCACACGGTCCCTGTGACAAGGCACTGCCGAGTGACAGCGGTGACAAAGTGACAAAGGACGGGACAAGCGCGGCCCCACCTGCGAGCTGCATCCTTTACTGCAAACACGCTCGCCTCGCTTTATTGCCACTCCAACCGCGGGGGCCCTCTGTGAGGCACATCAAATGAATAAAAAGGAGCCTTATCTTCCCTCCTAATGGGCCTTAAACAGTAAGAAATACTTCCCGATTGCCGGAGCCTCGCTAGCACGGAAAGGCCGGGTGATCTTTCACCCCTGGGGCAAGTTTAAGGTGCTGCGTTTTCCAGAGTTAAAAAGACAACACCTGTACAAATACGAGGCGTAAATCGCCCTTGTGGGAAACATCCCGGCTTTGCAGAAGTAGTTTTTGGAATAATACTGAGGAATGATTTCTCTAATCCTACCCTTAGCCAAAATAAATATATGCCAAACAGTAAGACAGCGGCATCCCACGACCTGAAGTAATTGATTAAAATTGGGTTCTCAGCCACTGTTTCCCCTCGTTTGCCAAACGTGGTGGTTGGTACCCACCATCCAAGGAGTTTTCCGAGTATCCAGCTCCCTTCCTGGAGGAAAGAGGGGCTGAATGGCCTGCCAGCATCCCAGCCATAATGAGCAGCTCAGGCTGTCCCACAGAGCCCAGAGGGATGGGATGTAGGGAGGGCAGGATCCCCCCCAGCCCCCGGAGACCCCACATGAAAGCCCATACTGCAGCCAGTCCCCCTGCAGGAACCCTTCTTGTGTTCCCTGGCTGGGAGAAACAGGAATGTCTCACACAACCTAAGACCAGACACCAATTTCTTCTTCTTCTTACTAGACTGGAGATGACACAGTTTACCTTTTCAAGTTTTTCCTCTAAAAACCACCCCCGATCTTCCTATGCCTGCACCTATGGTTGAGAAATGTGAAGAACGAGATGAAAAAAAAAACCAACTCTGATGGCAGGCCCTTCTTTCAGCAGCTCAATAAATGCTAAGAGTTCCCTTTATGCTTGAAGTTTTTCAGACTAGGTGAATTGTAATTTATTATTTATACTCCAGCAGCGCATAAACACCAAATGGGAACCCTGGCAGAGTTTTAGACCATAAGAAGAGTAGAGATATTACTGTAGCACTGCATGGCTGGTGGTTTAAATGTAGCTGGCTCCCAGCTGTCTCTCTGCCACAGCCCTGGCACCATCCAGGGGGATGTTTTCCCCTTGAAGTGCTTCCTTCCCTCCTTCCTACCCAAACTCTTCCTTCCCTCATTCCTCCCAGGGGTGAGGAAAAAATATCCCAAATACAGTTTTGTTTCCAAGCACCCTACTAAAAACAAATCCCAAAGTGATGCAACTCCCAGTATGAGAGTGGATTGCACCTGTTTAAAAATGTAATATATATTACATTTTTATATAAGATGGCATAAAGCAATTTCCACACCATTTAATCCATTTATGATAAAGCTTTTACAGAACACAGAGAACACTGCCCTGTGCAAAGCAGCTGCCTAATTTGGCCTCCTATTTTCCAGCACAGTTAGTGGTGGGGTTGCTCTGGGTTCTTCCTGTTCCCTGGAAAGGACAATTTGCTGTGTCCTCCACATGCTTTGGAGTGAAGAGGAGATGGAGCAGCTCTGCCCCAGCTGAGCAGGATGCTATGTGCTTTCAGCAGAGACATTCCAGGTCTGCAGGGCAGGAGGAAGTGGCTCCTGAAGTTCATGACCAACAAACTCTGCATTTATCCAGAGCTATGGACTGACATGGTTTTAGCAGGTCCTTCCCAAGTTCCTCTTATGTTTATCAGAGCATTTATTATTAAATCAGTCGAGTTTGCAAAGTTGGAAAGAACTACAAACAAATAAACACAAACATATAAATACTTGTTTGTGTGGTTATTTAACCACCAAACACTAAAATGCAGCCTGTGCAACGAACTGGGAAACACACATCTCCCAAAATGCCACTCCAAAATGTCTCTCCAAAGTCCACACACAAAATAATTGGCCAAAAGTGCTGCAGAAACATACAGAGGGTGCAGGTGTGAATGCTTTGGTGTAGATACACACAAATAGCCATCCTTTACACTTGGGCATAGCCGAGTCATTTATGGTATTTCCCATGCCATTCTTTGGTTTGTACCTGATTTAAAGCTATCAGATATATCAGCATTATCATTAAAAGTAATCTGATTCAAGAAAGCTCATTCTTCAGCTCTCTTAGTGCTTTTAATGGCACAGTACTTTCTTCTTCAAAGAAAAAAATTCTCTTTCAAAGAGAAAAATAATGAAGCAACACAGTCCCATGAGCACAGGCTCCTTGGAAAGCACAACAGCCACTCATCCTAATCCCAATCCCCCCCTTTGTTACTCTCCCCCTCTGAACAGATGCCAGCACCTGGCAAATTCAGCCACGGGCTTGGCCGAGCTCTGTCCTCCCTCCCCATCCTGCCAGGGGCACCAAAGCTGAGCCCAGCTCAGCAGGGACCCCTGGGCTGCAGCCAGGACCAGCCAGACACTGCTGGGCCCTGGGACACCTCCTTCCAGTGGGGTTCAAGAGCCCCCCAAACTGGTTGGGTACCCCTGAGATAAACACAGGACTAGGCAGCAATAGGGATGTTTTTTTAGGCTGCACATCCCACCAAAGTCCAGCCAGAAGCAGCCCTGCCCTGTGTGCACTGCAAAGCAGCTCCCCTATCAATGAAGTATTTTCTTGAGAAGTGAAAAATCACTAAAGTGTCTCAGATTGAGCCTTTACTTTTAAAATTAAACAGAGTGGTGAGAGAAGATGGTGGAGATGGAGAATAAACCAGGACCTCATTTCTTCATCTTTAGCACCTGACTTCCTTATAGGAGCTCTTTGTATGTCTTTTCCAAACAAGATTTCCTTTGATTTCCAGAAGACAAACTTTGTGTTTGTACTTATGTTTTTAATATTGTATTAATTACCATGGGTATAATTTTAAAGATTGTATCAAGATATCAAAAGATAACACAGTTGCACTTAAATTTGTCAGCTGTGCAATAGCTTGCCCTAATTTTAGATTATCAGCTCTGGAGACCTGCTCAAAGAATAAGACTGACAGACTTTTTAATGGAGAAAATCTGAGTTCCCCTGGGATCCATACTTTTTTCTGATTCAGTAAGAAATCCCAGTGGCACTTGCTGAAAGGATCCCAGGATGGAAAATGTCATCTCTCTAAGAATTAGAGCTTCTCACTCTGATGCAAGTCTTCCAAATATATTCTCCCTCCACAGACATGCCTGCTACCTCTTCAGGCTTTTCAGCAACAGGAGGGTGAAATGTCTACTTTGAGTGCTCCAGTCCAGCCCTGTGTGTCAAACTGAAGTGAAGGAGCATGAATCTATATAAATAGACAAATTATCCGCCCAAAATATGTCATTTAAAATTGAGATGCTGACACAGCCTTAGCTACAGCACCGCTGAGCAGGGGCTGCATCATTGTTTCAATTAAATATCCTTGTTTCTTCTTCCCAAGAAACCTCTGGAGAAACGTCTGGTTTGAGGGCAGACACAGACAGAAAGTGACTCTGTCTGTTGGCTCCCAATTAAAGGCTGGGGAAGGAGGATTGGAGGCACAGCCAGCACCTAACAGGGATCAGATATCAGCCAGATAGGCACAGATCCAAGCCAGGGAAAAGGACCAGGCTGAGACATTCCCTTTCCCACTGCCACCCCTCGCCATCCAGCAGCTCCTCAGGCTCCCAGGTCCTGCTCCTGCCTTCATTCTGCTGCTCACAGTGGCCCCATCCAGTCAAGCTTGAACCAGCTCCTCCTTCAGCCCCTCCATCTCTCACCTTTCCTGATACTGATCTGCCACATTTCATTCAAAGGCTCTGGTCTATCTGTATGGATTCCAGGTTTTATTTTTTCTAGCAGAAATATGTACTTATATTTTACTTGTACCTGTTGTGGATCTCCTATGGAGGATCAGTTGGGGGTTTGCCCTCAAAAATCCTAAATGAAGCAAAATTGCTTCCTTTGCATTTTCTGAAGAGCGAGTACAGAATTGCTCCACAGCAATTAACCCTATGCTCTGTACACAACAGGGGATCAAAATATGCAACAGATAGTCCTAAAGAAAAGCAGGTCTCCTTCCCAGAAAACATTTCAGGCCAAGCTGTGTCTGGTGGGAGGGGCACAACTCCACAATCCTCAGAACACGCCGAGCGAGGTCCAACCAAGAGCAACTTGTCAATTCACTGCTAGAACAGCTCCACAGCTGGAGGCCAATATCATCACGATATAAGGCATTTGGGTAAATGATCTTCAAACCTCTAATCCTGCTGAGCACCCCCAGCTCTCCTGGTTAATAATGAAAACTGAGGATGTTGGGCACTACTGATGAAATGTTCCCTTGGACAGGATCCTCCATCCTCACTTCTCCCAGTGCAGTGTGCTCACAGGAACTTTTTGTCCTAAAAATGTTATTTTATTTAAAGCAGGAATTCAAAAATCTTCTGGGTCCTATTGAAAGAGATCTAAAAGATCCTGCCTGTCTGAAGAAAAGAAGTTTCTACTTGTCAGTTAAACAAAGGAATAACGCACAGCCTCCTTTATAGTGTGTACTTTACCTGTCATCCAACAGCCCATTATCACGTCACGGCAGAGTGCACTTTTCTACAGGTCACTTTGTTTAAAATGACATGGATAATGCACATGTCAGCGAGCTGACAGTCCCCACCGTCCTTCAGAGATAAAACCCAGCCACGAGCGCCTGCTCTTATCTGGGGTACATGCCTTGGTCTATCATCTAAGTCAGGCAGAACATGATTTCTCCAGAGAGAGCTTTTTTCATTTCCTGATTTTAAGAAAATCAAATAAGCACCATTTGTCTTCATCTGAATATGCTTGACCTGCTCAAATGATGATGTCTCGCATTTTATAACAGGCTACATATGCTGAATTCAAATTAACAGCAGAACAAGGCCTTTAGATCTTTGCCTGGGCTGCCAGCACAGCCTGAATAAATATGCCAGGGTGAGCAGTCATCTCTCAGAACTGGGCCTGAGCTGGAGAGCTCAAAGATGGGTTTGGTTCTGACATTTGAAAAGCACAAAATTTTTGTGATATTTGGGTCTGCAGTTAATCTCGTTTCATTACAGGGAAGACAAAATATAGATCATGGAGATGAACCACACATCTGGATTTTAAATCCTGCCCACACAAGTACTGGGATATTCTGTGTGAGGTGCAGTCTTGAGTCTCTCTTGTATTGTGTTGTGGAAACCACCCTGAACCAGCATGCCCCCTCCATCCCCAAAAGCTGCCTCTGCCTTTTTATACAGGAGTGCTGCAAGAGAAAAATTCAGTGAAACAGGCAGAGGTTCAGCTCCATAAATGCTGCAGTGACAGGAAATTACACTTTTAGTTCTGGGTGCCATAAACATAGAAGCTGAAATTCAGTTTATCATCTTCCTCTGCATAAGGAACATCCTGAAAATGAATAATCACTTCACAGGATGGAATGTAATGGTAATGCATTAAAAATTCATATTGAAAAGTGCAGGTTAATATTCTGTGCAAAAACCCAACAAAACCTCCCCTTTCTGTTGTCACACTGATTAACTCCAGTGATTAGTTCCCTTATGCAAGGAAAAATCATTGCATTTCAAAGTAAACAGCAGTTCTTTAACATAGTTAGCAAATTATTAAGAAACATGAGGAAAAAATCCTCTGCTTGGGAAAAGAGCTGAAGGGCAAAGCTTTGGAAGTTATATACAGAATGGATTGAGAATTTCCTTGGCTTCCTGTTACACAAACCCTGTAGAAAACTGATTAAATTCATGGAAGGTGATTTTTGTACTCCTCGTTTCCCTCTGGACTTTACAGCATATTTGCACTTGGCTGTTGGATAAGCTGCACACCAGCATGGTCATCTCTCCTCTTCTTGGCCTGCCTTGGAGCTGGTTAACAGAACCACTCATGAAACTCTAACCAGTTCAACATTAGCACAGGAACAATATTTTCTGACATTATTTTACCCTCCCCTGACTTCCATTCCCCAATTTCTCCAGGGAAAGAGGAGGCAAAAGTGATTACATTATCAAAACATCCCTTAAGGCTCAAGATACAAATAAAAATCACAAAATCCAACCTGGAAATAAAGAAATTAGACCAGTTTTTCTGTGTTGATTATTTCAGTTTTGCCAAAAAAAGAAGGTTAGTCTGTTCACAACATAAAATAATGGATAACAATATTCATCAGTATGGATACCATTCTTCATTACTATTAGTCTTCTAAACAATAAGCAGCATCAGAGACCATTTCCTGACTCTTTCAGCATTAATTTTCCCCTTTCCCACTTAGAAATTCAAAGTCATTGAGATAGGGATCAGCAAGCTGTGTTACTTGACTTAATGTAGAGTTTCCAAATGTTATTTCTAAAAAATAGATGTATCAACCATAACACTTCCGTTGGAATTTTCAGGCCCTTGCCTGCAGAGGAGCACAACAGGCACTAACAGTGGTTAAATAACTGTTAAGAAGTGCAAATGTGAGGATTACCAACAGACTCAGTGGCTGTTACAACTTCCAAGGGGAAGTGGAGCCATGGGAAGTGAGATTGGTGTTCCTAAACAACCCACACAGGCTGAGGCATCATTATGCTTAAATATAGATTATGCAGCCTCCAAAATATTCATTAAAATTCTCCTTCCTTGGAGGTCTATCCCAAAAATAAATTAGAGACAGAAATTTTTTGTATAGAGACGCTTTAGATAAGTCCAAGAAGAAACTCTGGATAAGTAATAGATTAAGAGGAATAAGGGAATCCAATAAATTAGCTTTGCTCCCATACTGATTTTCTTTCTTACCTTTTCTTCTTGATCACTGTCGCTGTCACACTGAAACACAAAAAGAGAAAAAGCACAGGTAAGAGAAACTTGCTACAGCAAAAGAAAGATAAATATTTCTGTGAACAAGGTGGGTGATACATTCATAAATGTTGGGCATCACATCTGGCACCTTTAGGGAAAGGTTCAGTTACTGTATGGGAGGAAATTTCCCCCGCTGCTGTTGCAGAGGATGCATTTTTGTGTTTGAATGGTGAAAAAGCTGCCCTGCACACACCACAGGCCATCTGCAAAGCCCTCTGTCAGTTCAGCCCAGGGGCACAGGAGCTGAGGGTGCAGGGCTCAGACTCCAAAACTGCATCAGGGAAGAAGAAAAACAGTCTTAGAGAGATGGTGTGGTGTTTTCTGTGGATGGACAGTGTTCCTCATGCTGGCTGCTCCATGGAGATGCTCAGGCCTGCCCAGCACAGAGGAACATTTCCAGGCTGTTGTTCTCCAGGAACACATGGAAAGGGCCCCCTGTGCCTTTGCTTATGGCTGCTGAACTAAAGAACACAGAGATCACAGGGAAGCAAGAACGTGCCAGTCACTGATTCCCTGAGGTTCTCTGGGAGTAGCCCTGATACCACAGCTTTACAAAACGCTGAGTGGTAATTCTAGAGAGTCTAGAGTGTCATTGCTCAATTCCTAACTAACTTTTGCTATTGTAGGAATAGAACAGGACTAGATCACTCAATGTGCCTTAAAGACAAGCACCAGAACCCAAACCACGTTTGCATTTGCTAGAAATACAAAAGCTGTGTTGGAGGCAGGGCTTTAAGAACCCTGGAACTCACAGGTTTGATCCCTCCCACCAAATTCTGGGTACCTGCACCTCCTCCTGTGGGTTTGTTTTGTTCCTATCTACAGCTGTGGGTTCTGGAGGATGAATTGTGTGTATCACTCAAGACTGAACTCACACCTCTACAGACCTCATGGCAAACATTTCCAAGGAAAACATCACCAAACAGGAGACCCAGGCTTTCCTACCCAAGGACCAGCTGACTGTCAGGTTCTTACAGCACTCAGTGAAGCTCTTTATGTATTTATATCATGTTTATTGCATCTTTGAGTGTTTTTGTAAGACAACCAAATTGCTTTGAAATTAGTTCTATTTTGTGCATTCCAAAGGTTAACTATACAGTGGGATGGGAACAGACAGAGCCAAATACTCCCACAAATACACATACTTGATTTGCACAAATCAACTCATCTTCTGTCTGTTGTTTAATTATAACTTTTCTGTTTCACTGGCTTTTCCCTTGTCTTCCTCAGTACAGGGGGTCAAAACGTGCCTTCCCTACACCACTGAGCTATATACTAACACATTAGAGCTAAGAACTATTTCTAGGCATTTTTCAACTAATTTTAAACGAAGGAAAGATTAGATAAAATTACAATCTCCTTGCAGCTGATTCCAAATAGAAAAGGAAGTGAAATTTATTTAATAACGGAATTGATTTATATAGCACTAGTTGCACCTATTTAATACCAGAGTATTTGCTCTGGTAACAAACAAATGAGAAGAAACATGAAGACAGGGGGCAATTTCAGCTTTAATTTTGCAAACCTCACATGATGCTCGAATTAATGAAGAGTCCACTTAACTGACAAAAGGAAAGCAGTTCTAGAGCAGCATTGATATAAAGTACTCCTACCTTACCCCATAAATAGAATGCATTTTGACTTCAACAGGACTGCCTGTATGAGATTTTGGTGATCAAGGCCCTACATTTACAAAAAAAGCAAACTTGCCCATGGATTTTAATCCATGAAAATCATGGCACAGAATCAGAGAACCTCCAGTGCTGGAAGGGACCCATGAGGATCATCCAGTCCAACTCCTGGCCCGGCAGAGGACATCCCCAGGAATCAGAGAGCATGTCACAAGCATGAATGTCACAAAGACTTTCCATTTCCTATTTCTGCTTCACAGATATGGTAAAAATTCAGCATTTGGGCTCTGTCACCTTCTCCCCCTGGATGACCAGAGTCAGTTCCCTCACCATGAGCTCCCCAGGATCCATTATCACACCTCCCATGTATTTCAAACCAGGGAACAAAGGGGAAATTGCTCCATTTGTTTGTGTCTCTGCACTCCCTCCAGGCAAACTCCAAGTCTTGATCAGACTGAACCCAAAAGTGAAAATAAAGGGAGGAAAAGGTGAATATCTAAGCAGGCAAGAGCAATTCCCTTTGAGCAGCAGGGTTCAGAGGGTTTTAAGGTGCCACCCACTCCTGGTGCCGGACACATGAGGTGTCCTGTGACCCAGCTGTGCTCAGAGCACACCGCAGCCTCTCCTTTACCCCAGTTCTGGTCTGATTTAAAGAATCTCTCCTCTGCTGTAGTTTTCACCGACTCATAAGCTGGGAAAAGCTCAGGGTTTTTGTGTTCCCTGCAGCGTGGAGGTACCTGGGGAGAAGAGAACTTGCCAGCACTGACATCTGAATTTGCCAACAGAACAGTTCCCCGCAGCCGAGTGAATCCGCAGAGCGCAGTCGGCGGGAGGCCATTTCCACCAAAGTGTTAAACCTCCAAACCTCCTGCTCTCCCACAGTCCAGTTCTAATTTCAAGGCCTGCTTAATTCCACACCAAATAATTACTGCTGTACCCAGCAGCACCTTGTCTCCAGAGTTAAGCATATGGCCAAGGACCGAGACCTACCGGTGTCCATTATGGAAGCGGCGCGGGTGCCAAGCCGATTAAAAATGCTCCTGCTGCCATCCCAGCGAGCCCAGTGAGTGACAGCTCTGTGCCTGGGCCAGCCCAGCTGGGGTGCCTGCCAAAACAGCCTCTGCTGCACGGCCCCACATGGCACTGGGAGCAAACGCTGCCACTCCTGCCACTGAATTCCCACACTGACCCAAGGACTTTGCTGGGAGCTCAGCAGGAGTGCACCATCCAATTTACAGCTCCAGCCTCCAGAGCCCTCCGTGCCAGCCGCTGGCAGACACCGAGGATGGTCAAACCCCTCCAGTTCATAAATTATGCAAAGGCAATAAATGCACTCAGCAAAAAGCTCCTGATGTTTGGCCAGCCTGGCTCTGGGGCAGCTCCTGCCCTGTCACAGAGGGGCTGGGCACCAGGGGAGAGCCCATTGCCCAGCAGGGTGTCCTGAGCCAGTGGCAGTGTTCTATGGACCAGCTGGATGCAAGGAAAAAAGGAGGGAGAGCATGGAAGGGCTCTAAGCACTGCTCTGGGGTTGTGTATCTGTGCAGCACCTATCCATGTGCATGTGTGTGTGTGTGCAGGACACACTCTGCAATGGCACATTCTGCACACCTGCCCATCACACAGCTCGTGTGCAGGGGTAATGCCAAAAAGGGAGAAGAAAGATGTGCAGGGGTAATGACAAAAAGGGACAAGAAAGATGTTTGCCACTGGAAACAGAATTGGAGCAACTGCATGTTGTCCCCGTGCCTGAGGGTCAGCCCAGGCACTGCTCACACGCAGCCACCCGTGCTCTGATGTGCTCATTTACATTTCTGGATGCAAGTTCTCTCCAGAGGTGCTAAAGCACAAGGTGTTTCCATCTCCTGCAGCCTTACTGCTACCCACGGCTGGAGAGCACATTTTGGAAACCGAAGCTGACAACCGTGAAGTTGATTATTCAGAATTACTGGTCAATTTGAAGGCTCGAGTCTGCACTGCTCACTCAATTCCTCAATTCCTCCAGCATTTCCCTACCTCCCAGGGCCACAGGAAGAAGTAAAATGATTTAAGTGCTTTGTGGTTCTCAGAGCGCCAGACTGTTTTGGAATTGGAGCAATGGAAATACTTTGTACTGGCCTTCTGCTTTGGGCTGCGTTTTAGCATTCCGTGTCTATTACAAAAAGCTCATTTTTTGGTGCTCTCCCATGTCTTTTGTCAGGAAACCATGGCTCTGTGCACAGGCTGCCTTGGAATATTTTGCAAATAACTGGGAATCCAAAATATCATTCAGAGATAGCATGACCTGATTTTTGGATAACTGCCACTAGCTTCACTGGAAGCTGAGAGTGATAATGTGACAAATCAGGACAAGGAGGCTGCAGACACATTTTACACCTGAACAAACAGAGGCTTCTTGCTCTGATTCTCAGGCTCAGGGCATTTACTGTCTCCACTCTGAACACAAGTTGTGACTGATTACAGCCACCCCAGGCCAGGCTTGAGATGAGCCCAGAGCCAAATTGCCAAATTTGCTCTACACAACCCCCTGGCCAGCCCTCAGCTCCTGCTGGGCACAGAAGTGAAGTCCAGATGGGCAGAACTGCTGAGCACCCACAGCCCCCTGAATGGCCAAATTTTCACTTGCACATGGTCCTAAACACTGTGAGAGCTTCTCAGAACACAGGCTCCTCAGTGGGAGGACTCTGCAAAATGGATATTTTGTGCTCCTCAAAGCATTGTACTGGCCAGAGGGGACTCAACAGTTTTCCCAAAGGACCTATGGGACTACCAACAAAATTCAAAGCAAGTAAAGCTCACCCAAAATGATCTTCATTGATAAAAATCTTACAGGATATATAGAAATGCTAAGGGTGCTCCCTAATGTCTATATAATTGGGGTAATAATGAGGCCAGACTAACTGTGATTTGCACAAAGTGGCCATAGTTATCACTGAAACTGTTCCAATCCCTTAAATAACCAAAGCCACCAGCCATCACATCACCTGACGTGCACAATAATGTGCCAAGTGTTCAAGCTTCCTTTTCCAGTATTTCTGCACTTCCTGCTCCAGAAATGCTAATCACAGTCAGTGACCCAAAAACTTGCATTTTCATATGTGTGATACACTCAAAATTCAAATAATTATCCCTAAAATCAAGCCCAGGTGAGGAAGAAGACATACAAAATCAAAAGATCTCTGTACCAACAAAGCAGAAAGCTCTTCTTTCTGCCCCAGCCTGAACCTGCTGCAGCCCTGCAGTCAGCCTGGGCCGTGGCTGCAGCGGATGCATTCCCTGCAATACCTGTGCACACACAGGCCTGCAGTGGGAAGTGGAAAAAGAACTTTCCAATCCCCAGTTGAGCCATAATTGCTGCTGTGTTTTTTAGAAGAAAAGGGAAAGTGAAGATCAGGCTAAAGATTAGCTGCACCTCCCCAGCTCTCTGTCCCAGGTGGAGAAAGTTAAAATGCACAGCACATCTCCCACAGCACCCGCAGAACGAGCCTGATCCCAAAGCCACGTTTCAAAAATCAGACACCCTATGTGGTGACACCTCTAATTTGAGCCCATCTTAATAACTTGAGAGAGCCTGGTCCAAATCAAGCTGAGTAAAGGTCTGTGCCATCTCGCCAGCTCATTCAGGCTGCAGCAACACCGTGGATTTCTCTGTACTTTGCTGATTGAACACATTCTTGTGCAAAAAGTGGCAATCATTGAATATCTCATGTACAATGACATTGAGGAGGGCATTGTTCTCTATTCTGCTCAATGGACTTTGCTGGAACAGCTATTTCATATCTTGGAGCCATTTATCATTGCCACCAAAGGAGTCAGAGCTGCTGCAACGGCAGCTCAGAACAAAGTGATTCCACTCATCTGTCTGCTGAAAAGAAATCTGAAGAAAATGAGGGAAAACCCAGACCTCAGCCTGTTCACACTGACATTTACAATATTCTTGTCCATCTCTCCACCAATGACAAACTGGCAGCCCTGGAAAGGGCAAAGATGGTATTTTAGCTATACAATTAGACCTTTGCTTCCAAGAAAAAAGGAGAAAAAAACATCTCCTAGATGAAAGGAGACACAGGCAGGGAATAAATGGGCAATTTTCTAATTGGTGAAATGGAGACCAGCAGAGTCACAAAGAAACTAAGAGCAAGAATTTCACTTTTTTTCCTTCCTATCTGTGACTTTGCTGCAAGTAGCATTCAGCATGGAGCTCCTTGCCAAGGAATCTTATATATATAGCATCTCACAAATTGGTAAACATCACAGTCTGCTTAGCAATTCCTCACCATTATCCACTGCGATTCACTGTAAGGAATGGCTCTGAAACAGAGATGGTCTGAGAAGTTTAAGGTCGGCTTTCTTAAAAGCTAAAATTATGGATTATTCACCAAAAAGTCCCATTTTACACAAATTACCTAAGTCTGGACAAAAGATTGCAATGTTGACCTTTAATCTGAATTCCATTTTATCCAAACTACTTCACTTCAGATGAAATCTATCAGTCTTGGACATCTGAAGTTATCTTGGGTCCCTTAAAAAAATATTCAGGACTTAGAAAGTTTTTCAGCTGCAATTCTTTTTAATTCCTCCCTCCCAGGACTTTTACGATTGTTTTATAATATAAAATAACATAATTAGTGGTTCATTTTAGCTCTACCATCAACAAAACAATGGTTTGATAAGAAAGAATTATATGTTGAGTATTAAAATGAAAACTCTGGATTATATTGCTGTCCAGGATGAGGATGATGCATGCACCTTACATTTCTCTAGGACATGGATATATCCTTGGCACCTGCTGGGAGACCCAAATATTCCTGGTAGGCCAAAGGGAACTGGTTGCAAAGCCAAGGGGGCATTTCCTTCCAGAAAGACCGCCAAAGACAAGTCCTGTTCTGAGGTTTGGTTCTGCTGTGTTGCCCCAGTATTTGCAGGGCTCTCCCTTCAGGGCAGGCTGGGAGCTGGGAGGCACTGGGAGGCTGCTGGGCACTGCTGGGGAGGTGACACAGGACACTGCCAGGCTGCCCCAGCTCTGTGTCACTCCAGGGACGTGTGGAACCAGCCCTGGAAGAAACTGATTTTCTTTTCTTCCTTGGAAAGGGAGCAGGGGCTGGAGATTACTGCACCTTCTGTGCCCCAGGTGCCACTGCAGCAGCTTCCTCGTGGGGTCACTGCCAGTGACCCCACACCTGCCCAAGGCCCCATCCCCAGAGCAGGATGATGCTCCCACCAGGGCCAGGGGAGGATTAGATGTGTTCTCCAGATGGAAAACTAACAATGCCATGCATTCCTCAGGTCAGCACCCTCAGAAAGTGCCCACCACCAGTCAGGCACCCAAATCCCACCAGACCAGCTGGCACCAGGCACTGCCAGCCACACACACACAGGAACCCTGATTTTAGGAACTCATTCTCTGTTGCAATTGAAAGGTGAATTCTCTCCCTCAGCTCCTGAGAGCTCCATAAGGAAAAATACCCCCATGCTCTCTCCTGGGGCTGGGGATGCACATTTGGTGCCTCCTTACCTGCCTTGCTGGCTGCAGGCAGCATGCAGCTGTCATGTTATTTTTAGCACCCTCTCAACTGATGGCAATTTGCAGTGTGTAGTGTCATGTTTAGCATCCTCACAACTCACGAGTACTTTTTCAGGGCTCAAAAAAAAAATAAATAGTAGTAAATAATAATAAAAATGTGCATTTGTACTGATGGACTAAGTCAATAGGAAAGATTTAAACTAATCAGTGGTTAATGAAGTCAGTGCCGAATACTGCATTAGTGGGTGTTATCTGTATAAGAAAAGATTCTTATTTTTCAGAACTCCTGGTCTTAGCTCACGAGTTCTGTTTGGAATTTGACTCTTCCAGGTACTTACAGTCTAATGAAATAAAAACACCTTGATTGACAAGAAGCAAAGCATGTTACGGGTTAAAATAATACAAGAATCTATTTTTTACACTGTGTTGTGATCCATAAAAATCACCCTGAGCCTTTCCTCTTTCTTCTCTGCCTGTGAAGCCAATTGCTTTGATTGCAGTGATATGAGCTTACTGAAATGACTTGCCCTTGCTTGTGAAGCAAATGGAACATGCTAATAGAACTTATCGCATTACCGGATGCAAAAGTGCCATAGCTCATTACTTTAAGATAAAAGGATATCATTGCAGACGGGAAGCAGAATTGACTTTCTGAGGCCCGACTTGATGATGATTTAATCAACTGCTCTCTTTCACTTCTCATCTCTGCGCCTGTCGGTTTCCCAGGTGCTGTTAAATGAGACACTCAGAAAGTGAGCGGAGGGAAAGAAATTGCTGTCATTACTTTTCAAGAAAGGAGGTATGCAAATTTTCGACAGAAAGATTGCGTTCATAATGGGCCTGGTAAAATACAAGGATCATGCTTGACAGGTGAGGGCAAGTCATTTGTACGTCCTTAAAGTGAAGCAACCATCCTCATTTAGAAATTGTGCTCGATAAGAGAAGCTACAAATGAACCCCGTGCGATGGCTGAGAGCAGCCAGCAAAGCTTTGAAGACTTTGCTGCTGCAGCTCTGCCTTCAGCAGGTGCCTGGCGTGCCTTCACACATGGCTCATCCCAACTGCCAGATGGCCAAAGTTTGACCTCAGTATCTCACAGAGATTCCTCTTAAATGGTTTTTTTTCTTACTGTCAGCATTATATTCACAGTCTGGGGTCTGAGAGTCTCTTCCTTTCTTCACCGCTGCCAGAAATAGAAATTACAACAACAAGAAAAAAACCCAACCATCTAAGTGAGGGTTGACTTAACTTTGAAAACAGAATCAAGAGGTTGGAGGCAGCAACTTGTTTTCCTCTGCATGTATGATAGATCTTGGATGGTTACACTTCATAGGGCCAAGGAAAAAGAATAACCCACGAAGAGGGTTGTGACAGGAGGCAAAGAGGATGAAAAGATGCTCTCCAGGGCTGAGAAGGAACCTGGGGTCCTGTGTGATTGCAGCAAGAAAGGAAAGGGTAAAGAGAGAGAACTGGATGCTCTATTGACCTGATGGAGAAGGTCTGATATTCCAAAATTGGAAGTTAAAAAAGCACAATAATTGAGATGATGAATTATGCACAGGCTAAAAACACTCTAAAGATCTTGGATGGCTATTGAGCTGTTTGGATCATTTTAAATGGGGAAATGAGAACTACCAAGCTTTTATTGGTGTCAATCAGGTTTTCCATCAGAGATTGATAGTCAGCCACAGCAAACAGGTTCCTTGGGGACACTCTAAGCAATGGATACAGCAGTTTGTCATAAAATGTTGACATTTTGTCTCAGATAACAGCATAGGACTTAAATAGAATTAATGTCATGAATATTTAGAATTAAACAAGAAACAGCTGGGAAATACTGCCACAAAGGAAGCTGGGTACAACAGAAAATGATTTAAATAAGAACAGCCACTACATTAATTCCAAGATAGGTGCATTTTAAGAATTTATTATCTTTTTTCTCAAGAACACAGTTCATTGCTCCCACGCTTGTTTATGAAACAACTATCAGAGATGTTATTTGCCCTTTTCCCCGTGTGTCAGGTCCTTAACCCTCCATATCCACCTAACTGGGAGTGATCCAGCAATACCCTTTGGATCTGACTCACCTCTCACCAAAAATACTGCACTGTGGTTGAAAAGCAAGATGATGGAGGAAAGATAGCCCTGGGCTAGGACTCAGGAGATCCACCTCTGTCACTGGCTATCAGGATCACCTCAGGCAAGTCACTTACTCCCTTCTGCTGTCAACCCTCCACTTTTCATCTGTTTGGGCTATTAAATGCTACATTCCCTAGGATTTGCTTACTTTCACTGTATGTGTTTATAAAGTGTGCAGGATAATAAGGCATTTTTCTTAGAGAATGTTGGTCTTAGTGAATAGAAGAAATAAAAAAGAAGAAAAAAGCATTAAGACCTGGATCAGGTCCTAGACACACCATGCCTATTTTCAGTATAGATCTCATCTTCCACCAATTAAAGTGCATGACCTCTGGAAAATTATATAAATTCAACTGAAAATTATTTTTATTTTCACTTAGAGCAACGCACACAGAGCAGCAGCAGCAATCCAGCATCGACAGCACTACACAGGGGCTGCTCTCTTGTGCAGGCTGCAGCAACTCTGAGCACAACATGGCTACTGAAAGCCACACAAAGAGAGATTCCACTGATTTCTAGGATAAAATAGTTGTAGAAATCATGCTGGAAACAAAACAGAAATAATAAAAAGCCATCTTTTCTTTCTCAAACAAGACCTCTTTAGCTTTTGAGTTCTGTGTCTTCCCAGTAGCCTAAATAAGTTAAACTGAATTGTATAAATAATAATGGTAATAATAATTCCCCAAACAACCCAAAATAATTGATCCTTAGGGATAAGACCTTAACAGCTGAGCTGTAAAACTCTGAACATTGGATTTTAATGGATACTAAAATCCCCTTAACAAACCCCTATAAATATAACCTGAAACAAAATGATTTGTGTTCTAAGCTGTTTGCAAACTCCCATAAATGTTCCTCATAGTCATAATGCCAGGAAAATAGCTCAGCCTGTGTACTCAGCCCTGCAAACTGGCTTCTGTGCTGTGCTTTCATTTCCTTCTCCACTCTCTGCTTTATAATTCATCACTCACACAGTGTTATGTATTATTATTACTATTATTATTTATTGCTGCCTTTATCATTTTTGTCCAATTGATAAATTGTCTGTGCTAGACCTGAGGGAAGAGAAGGATTATTCTAAATGTAGAGCAAGTAAATATAAATTGTAAAGACAATGGCAGACTTTGGCCTGCCTGGCTCAAATTTCCTTTTTGACATACATGGTTCTATAACTTGGAATCTGTGATCTCTTATTAGGAAATGAAAGCATTATATTTCCCCCCCCCCCAGAATGCAGCAACTATAATAACTGAATTTAAAACAGAAGTTATATTTCTCTTTTTAGAGGTAGGAATACTATTCCTGATTTACCAGGCATTTTTTGTTCAAGGAGTGGCTGAGAATAAGAATATTCATATCTTCCTGGCTGAGCAGAGTAGCTATGGCTGCCCCTGGATCCCTGGCAGTGCCCAAGGCCAGGTTGGACATTGGGGCTTGGAGCAGCCTGGGACAGTGGGAGGTGTCCCTGCCCATGGCAGAGGTGGAATGGGATGGGCTTTAAGGTTCATTCTGGGATTCTTTGCTAGCTGGGGGATGCTGTCCAACAGAGCATCCACCACTGGAGCCCCCTTTACCAACAAGCAGTGACAGAAGTGATACCTTGGTGTGTCCCCAACCAGCAAGGGGGATTTCTCATTTCCTCCAGCTCTCCTTGAGGACCTCCTGCACCCAGCCCCAAAGCCCTGTGTGTCTCCTCTGCTCAGAGCAAAGGCTGCTGCTCCCTTTGTGGGTCTGCAGCTCTGCAGTGATCCCACACTGGGGCTCACGGTGCTCCAGGAAAGGCCACACACAGCAGAGAGGTGGGAGAGTCATGGAATATCCCAAACCTGAAGGGACCCACAGGGATCATCCAGCCCAACCCCCATCCCTGCACAGACACCCCAAACAATCCCAGCCCGGGCATCCCTGGGATCTCCTGGAGCTGTGGCAGCCTCAGGGCTGTGCCCATTCCCTGGCAGTGCCAGCACCCTCTGGGGGAAGAACCTTTTCCCAAAATCCAGCTTAACTTTCCCCTGACCAGCTGCTCTCTGGGTGCTGTCCCTGCTCACAGGGAGCAGAGATCAGAGCTGTTCCTCTGCTGTCCCTCAGGAGGAAGCTGCAGAGGCAGCTTCAGGTAAAACCCAAATATCTACTTTAAGAGCCATCCTCCTGTACAAATATCCACTGTGGAACACCAGGCCCTCAGTTTGCCACCAAAGCTCTCCTAGCACAGATAGAAGAAAAATGTTTGGGGTTTGGTTGTTTGGGATTTTTTTCCCCCACTGCTGCATTAACCTACCTCCAGACTAAGTGGTAAAAACTCCTATATCATAAATATTATCACAGGCTCCATGACTGTTATCAGCAGTGGCAAATTACCTGTCACAGCCGAGGCAAGGGATTGCTTTGAATAGCTGGCTTTTAGCTCAGTGCTGAAAAAGTTATCCCTGTCCAGGAGGGTCATGGAAAATGCAGGAGTTTTGCCAGCAGCAGCTGTGCTGAAGCAGGGCTGTGGCCAATGCAGCATTGCTGACACTGCCCATGTGCTCCTTTCTCAGCTGCAGTGAGACTTCACACTGTCAGGAATTATTTCTTCCAAAGGTGAGCCCCACATCAAGGCCAGGAGACATCCTGAATGTCAAAGACAGGATTTCCCACTAAACTCTCTGTCGAGAAAGAAGGGACACACAGTGGCAGGAGGGGATGCAAAACAACACTCTCTGGGAATATGAGGATCCACAGGATGCCTCAAAGGAGCAGCAGCTTCATATCTTTGGTCTTTGTGGTCACCACTACCCCACAAAAATTTACACTGAATTTCTGGCTGGATGATCCCAGCAAAGCACCTGCACTTTGTACAGAAAGGAATTTTAAGCTACTCAACCTGCGCTCTGCAGTTTTGAGATGGATTAGGTAGAGCAAGGAAATTCATTGCTTTCTCCAGAGATATTCTCTGTGAATACAGAGCCTTAGAATTTCACAAGGGATGTTTTATAGAGGTAGAGGCTCCCTCTATTTTACAGACTGTAGATACCAAAAGATTGGAAGTCCCATTCTCATCTCTTTTGAAAATTTAGTAATAGGGAGGCTCTGAGATTTCAAACATGATCTCCCCACAAAATCTCTGTAGGCTTTATCTTCAGTCTAAAAAGCAAGTGAATAACAAGATGCAACGGGTAAAAACCAGATAAATTTAGACTGGGGCATGTTTCAAAAACGGGGAATAATTTATTATTCTTCACTTAAAAACAGGGCAGATTTTCCCTAACTGAAAAAAAAAATAATAAAAAATTAAAACCTTGCCTAAATGTTGTGCCCTCATTCAGTCAGAGTTACTGTACTCCAGGCAGTACAATTAATTAGTGAGATCATATGGCCTGTGCTAGACAGGAGGTCACAGCAGATCACACCCTCATTGCCTTAAATGATGTGAATTTATAAATCCCTAAACATCCACATCCTTCCACTCCTACATCCACAGCCAGCTCGTTAATGCCTCGGATCTCCCATGATCCAGCAATTCAGGCCAGTTCCATCCAGTGACAACAGCTCTTTCCATGCTGGAACAATCCTGAGGGTTTGTGAATGACCTCTGAGCTTACTCTGGAGCCAGGAGGTTTTCCCACTTCGCAGGAACAGTAGATCCTGCCAGCTTTTACAGTGAATTTGGTGTTGGTGTTGCTGTGTATGTTGAGTTTTATTCATGTTCACAGGATTCAGTTTTATCATGCTGCAGGAATAGCACTTCTTCAAGACTCATTTCAGCTTTGCTATTAAGCTTGACTACCTCTTTTGAGTAATCAATAAAAAGTCTGCTACAAGAGGACACTGTGATTTACAAATACAGGAAAAGAAAGAGAATGATACAGAGCCATTGGTATGGATGTGAAGGACTGTTGGGAGGGGGGAAATAAAAAGACTGAGAAGAATCTGAACAACCAATTTAATCTTGGAGGAAAATTCAGCAGAGCTATCCTGCGTGGCAGCTATCATAAAGAGATGCGGGAGAGATCTACGGGAAATTCAATACCAAACCTAAAATGTTCACCAATGGGGTCCTTCAGAGCAAGGGAGAGGGGGAGACAGCAAGTTCTCATAAAGCATTACAGAAGGCAGCCTTGCATTTTCCCTCAGAGCTCCTAAAAATAATTATTAACATGCAAGGGAGAGATGCCAGTGGATTCTCTGAGTTGAGGAATACTTTGATACAGGCATGGATAAATCCAAGACTCTGCTCCCATCCCCACCCGACAGAGGAGTGCTCAAGTGCACTTTTCCTCCCACCCCAAGCACTTACAGCCCCTTCAATCATTTCTTGTCAATACACACAAACCTGGTTGAATTCAGGATCTCCTGCTGAAGCAGGGGTTTATTGCTGTTGCCCCAGGGAGAAGATGCAGGCAGGTGAGAACTGTGCCTGGCTGGAGGCTGCATTCAGGACCTGCCATCTCTGGGCTCCTGTCCTGCCACACCTCCCAAAAGTTTGACCTTTTCTATAAACAAAGGCTGGAAAATACCAGGCATAACACATGGCACAGTGACAGTAGCACAAGGCAGAGCCTTACAATGGCAGAGCAATAAAG
>WEIU01014322.1:536936-557136 GCA_013389925.1 Aegithalos caudatus
TAAGGGTTGGCAAATGCCACAGAGGGAGGCTGTGGCATCCTCTCATGCAGCTGTAACGCACAGATTGAATCTGAAACAGAAAAAAGCAAAGTTGTACATGTGTTCTAGCATAAAACTTAATATCCAAGTTATTAGGCTGGGAAAAAATAGAAATTAAAATCTGGCTGATATGTGAAGATAAACAGGGTCAATTAATTTATTTAAATTGGCTTAATAGACCATTTTTGTTCTTGTTTAACTCAAGAGCTTTAAATTTAAATGATCTAATCCTCTTTTAGCATTTTTAATATGAACACTACACCAAAAATATTATTATTGTACATAAATGAGACATAGTTTTCTTTCAGCCCATTTAATTTTATTTTTGCCTTTAAAGTAAGGGATAAGTACATTTATATTTGTGTGCTGGCTCCCGTGCTCTCAAGCCTTTTTTAAAGTAAGGCCACACAGGGCAAGCACAAACAGGACAACAGCCCCAATAGCTCCAGCTTCAGATCCACTGCAACACACAGCAGAGCTGGTTTTCCAGCTGCAGGAGCTGCCAGTTGCCATGAAAACACAGGGAAAGTCAGGGAATAATCCTTTCCCTGACAGGTCTTTAAGGTCTCACAAATGTGGCTTAGGCCTCCCTAACAGTGCACTGCTCTTCATTATTTATGGTACAAAGAGCAGTGGGGCAAACCTGTAATTTGGGCAGTGACAGAACGTCTCATTAAAATCACCAGAATAAGGAATAGCTGTACTTTAGCTCTCAATCACAAAATTTAAGGAATATTTTGCTTTTATTTCAGATCTGAAAGCATGCAGTCCATCTTCTCCTTTGTCCCTGAAGCCAACCCCTCTGTTACATTTGTGAAAATAAAACTCTTTTAATTCTGAGTATTTGGAGTTTACCAAGAACAGCTGTGATCATGCATGGCCACTGCTCTCTGAGGTGTTGAGGGAAAAATGGACAGGTCAGGGTGTGCAAGACATTTTTTTGACAGCCAGGCATGTAACAATGTTTTCAGGCTTTATTTCTCCACTTTCTAAGTGCAATTACTATCCATGTTCCTATGTAAGCTCTCTCCAACTGATATATCTAAATAAATGGGCAGATTATACTTTCAATCCTACTAAGGATTGCAATATTGCAGCTGAAGCAGAATTTCCAGCCAAACATCCTGGCCTTACCCTGTGCTCCCAGCCCTGGGTGTGCTCAGTGCCTGCTCAGGCACAGCACTCGTGGCCCTTCACTGTGATTTGTAACACACAGGAGTAAATGGCCAGGAATTGTGAGTGAGAGCCCTATAGCATTTAGGACCCTATTCAGCTGGAAAATTACACAGCCTCCCGAGGCACATGAGCCCTGAGAGGCCTCAGCAGCAGCAGATCCTTTCAGGAAAAAGGTCAGCCAAGCACCTGAGGAGGAGGAGGGAATACAGGAAACATTTACCAGCTCCAAAGCAGAAGCAGCAAAGAGCTCTTCTTTGTCCCCAGGAATTTATCTGTCTCCCTTCTCCCACCCTACACTTGCCTTGGAAGGAGAAAATGTTCCTAAAATATTTGGGGACTGAGAAGGAGCTGTTCCCAAGGCATCACCACCTAGAGGAGATGATCTCTGTCCCTGGAGTGCAGAGAACCTGAGGAGACTGCTGCTGATAAAACAGGGTCTTGAACGTGCTTCCCCTTGAGACACCCAAAGGAGGTGCCTAAATCCAGCCCTGGAGTCCAGTAGAAGCAAATGGAAAAGGAGACAAAAACACACATAAAGGCAGCAGATAAGCATCTTATTTTTCACATGAAGAGCAGACTGTGCTTTTCTGAGGCCACCTAAAGCCACCTCCTGCAAGAGCCTCTGCTCTCACCCTCATCATTCAGGTCACATATAATACAGGTTGTGTTGCTAAACATAATACACTTATTTCTCTGACTGACCCTCATGCAGTCCTCTCAGTGGGTGTGTTTGTTCTGGCTGTTTCTCTCTGGAACCACAAAGATATCTTGCTAAAAGGTAAATGATGGAATTTCCATGGGCATTATTTAAAAGTGGAAATGAAATCCCAGATTTTCACCTTCCAGTGTCATTGTTACAGAACCTCCACTGCTGCACAAAGTGGAGGAAATACATTGGAAATGCAGCAGCACTGAGTGTAAAGGGTGCTTTTAGTGAAGAGTACGCTGCAAAATAAGCTGCTTCCCATCAGCGAGTACATTCTTTATCTTTAGCGTAACATTTACAAAGCTTGTTCAGGAAAAAAATGTGTTAAATCTTTCATCAGGCTACAGACACTTTATTTGGAGTCTTCACAGAAACCCAAAGTAGTGCCATAAGGTGCCTGGAATATTAGCCAAGATAAAACCTTCAGGGCCATGCACGCTACTGTTTTCAAATCTGTTCTTTCATCTGATGTGCCAGTCGAAATTACTTCTGCAACATGGTCAGAACCAACCTGGATGGATTTATAATGCCTGAAATTGCTATGGGCATATTTTTGTGAATCGCCTAGAGACAAACAGATAATTCTCTTTAGATTGTGCGAATTGCTAATTCTTATGCATGTCATGTGTTTGCCAAGTGGCATGTTTAGACAAGGAAATTGCAGAATATTCCTGATGTCACCAGAGCTCTATGCTTAGAAAGCCACGGGAGTGTAGGACAGTGTCCTTTCACTAATCTCACATATATATTACAAATAATTTTAACACAGACAGTACTTGTTACCTTTCCTCTTTACGAGACTACCTGTCTAAGAAGGGAGTGAAATGCTAAAGAGCAATTACCAACTATACCAGAGCAATGCAAGTTACTTGTGTGGGTAAAGGAAGCAGAACCCAGCTTTTTATTTTTCTCTGCTTAGGCAATTGGAATAAACAGTGTAAGTGTCATCTTTTGAGTCAACATGTCAAGTTTGAGTTTTGTGATATCTCATCTCTGTCTGTTGGCATCATTACACCACACACAAAACCCTCGCAGAGCCTCCCTCGCTCCTGCTCCCCCCAAAAACACAGCTTGTGCCACCAGTCCCTGAGTTTCCCTCTCCGTTCAACCTTCTCGAAATTGTTGAACTCATTGGCCAATTTCACCCCCATCTGACAAGAGATTTCAAAGCTAATTAAGCTCCTGTGAGTTTTCTGCAAAAGGCGGCCAGTTGGTGCAGAGCCCCGATGAGTCTGAAGGAAAGGCTGCAGCGTGTGATCACACCTCGCTCCCGCCCAGAAAACGCACACACAAGAGAAATGTTAGAACAACTCCAAGAGAAAAAGCATCAATCAAAGGTTTCAATTAACTCTCTATGGGAAATCAAGCTTTGATAAGTTTTCTTCTCCTATTTATTTTACTACATCTGAGTCAGATGCGGAGGTGCCAGCTTTTAACTAATATAGAAATTAGCCTCATCCTTAAACCCAACAGGGACGTCTCTGTATAGCATTTATTATAAAGCATAATTGTAGCTTCAGGGCATCATTTCAGATGAAAATGTAAGATATACAATGAAAGAAAATTCCATTTGTACTATGGCCAGATTTTGCTTCTCAAGTGACTCTTTACATGTGGAGAAGCTGTGTGTCCAGCCAGTGCAGAACTGATGGTCCCATGCTTACAGCTTAAGGCCATAAGATTATTAAAACCATGGATTTAATTCCTGGCCGAAACACTTTAGCAACTTTGGGTAAATCCCCCTTCCTCCCTCTCTGTGCTGGATCCCCTGTCTGTAAAACAAGACTTTGTTCCCTTCCCCTACGCTTCATCTTTCCTTTCTGTTTGCGTTGTGCTCTCTTCTATACAAACTGGATGACGCCTGCTTTCCCTGAATGCCCATTAAACTGTTTTCTGACTCAAAGAAATCCAAACACAAACATACTGAATCCATTTTTCTGAAGTATTTTAAGTGGATTTTTGTTTTGCTTCTTTTAGTCCTTGATCACTGGCCGTGAAAAAATTCCAGTGGCTCCAGAAAGCTGGGTCTGCCCGTGAGAGGAATGCCAGCTTAACAAATCAGTAGCTTTGGAGTACTTAAGGAGGTGCTAGGAATAAACAGTTGCTTTTTTTTTATTGGGAGGGAAACATGATTAATATAATTGTTTTAGCATGTCCCGTGTATGCAGCTTGGTTGTGTTTTACAGGGAGGACTAACAAATTAGCAGTCATCGAGGAGTCACTTTAAATCCCCTTTAGAGTTCATCACTCTTTAAAATGGGATTTCTCAAGGCAAACAGGAAAGAATTTTATTTTCAAAGGGAAGAGAAAACAGTGTTGCTAAAACACTTCTGCTCTCTCTCCCTGCGGGATGCAAAAATAATCCATGACTGTGACTTCCATGAATTCAGTTAACTACGGCTAAATTGCATCACAGAGCCTGTCTTTAACAGATCTGCAATGGTTAATGAACATGGTGGGGAGACCAGATATTTCTTCAAAACAACTCATCAAATAAGCTGCCTCCACTTAACAGATGTAAAGGCAGGGCCCAAAGTGGGAGCTGGCAGAAACAGATGGTGCCTAAGGGCAGCTTTCTGTTCCAGTGCTCTTGGGGGCCAGGTTAGGCAGGACGGGAAGGCTGGAGAGGTGGGGGCTGTGTTTTTCGGCAGCAGGTAAAATCCATTTGTCACACCAGCTCCAACTGGGCTCTCAGCACAAAAGTTTAATATCTGAAACCAATGAGGCATTCTGCTCTCCGACTGCAGCAAGGCAGGAAAACCTCTCAGAGCAGTATGGAGCCCCAGCCTTTTCCAGCAGGGAGAGATGTCAAACTCCTCGTTCTGTGAGATTTGCCTTTTCTCTTCCATTTTCAAACAAATAAAAAATGGATATGCAAAGGGAAATGTTTTACCTTACGATACCTTCAGGGAAAGAACACAGAGTGGCGAGGGTAAGTGTGATTTCCCTCTCTGTTCTCCACAGAATAACATCAGTAACCTCATAAAGCAGCCCCTGCTTTCTCCTTCCCTGAAATACAGACACACACTGCGGCACCAGCAATAAATTTCCATCACCTCCAACTTCCAGCATTGCCAAGGTATGTGCCACAGAGAGCATTTTTATGAGCCAGTCTTTGGCTGCCAGGATTTTGCCTTCATAAAGAAGAGATTTTAGTCCATTCTGTCTATTTATTTTGTGTAGAGGAATCAAGGTCAATAAACCATGGAGAAATTCACTCTACCTTATTCTATTTCAGACTTTTGTCATCCACGCTTTATCGAGTATCTGAATGAATTTTTAATATCATGCCACAAAATGCTTTGGTCTTCTATCATACGCTGGGACTCTATAAATCTGATCACACTTGGGAGTTCTCAAATATACTCAGCACTGAAGAAACAGCTTTAAAGTTTAGTCATTCTGATGAAATGTAAGAGCTTATATCAGTGACAGGTTGACAGAAAAAGCTGTTTTCCTTTCCATTTCACAGACTTCCACGTATGAACGCCATGAAACATGTCAGGACTTTCTCTGAGTCTATGAAGACAGAGATGGCATCTGCTCCCAGTGGGGAGCCCTTCTAACCAGTAATACTGTAAAATTTCATGATTCTGAAATCTGATCGACAGCCAAAGGAAGGGCAGGGAGGAGGTGTTTACTGTATTTTATAGGAGAGCATCAATTGCTTGTCTTGGCACATGATGTGTATTTTTATGGCATACAATGCCACCTTTAACATATTTTTTTAAATTAAAATGCATCCATGTTGGCTGAACAGGTTTATAATTTCCACTTGCTGGAAAAAAATACATGTTTTTAAAAACTAGGTATTAACCTTACTCACAACTGCAATTTTAGGCAGGTGGGCAAAATGCCTTAAGCAAACCCAGAGAGATCTACTCTCAGCAGCCCAGCACAGAAGCACATTAACTCCTTCCAGCACCTCCTTCCAGTCACAGCACAGAGAGGAGATGGATCCAGTGACTCTACAGCCAACTAAAAATTAGCTCATAATAACGTGGCCAAATTGAGATCTCATGAAGAGACTGCTTTAGATTCTCTCACTTGCTTTTAACAAATATGCATCTCTATGGCACTAATAAATTTGTGCAGCAACACCCCTACAGATTTCAGCAACTCCTGGAAGCCGTGCACAGGTGCTTTCCCCCAAAGCCCAGTCCCAGCTCCAGGCAGCTGATTGCACTGAAGTGTCTCTGCAGGTATGGGCTGGTGTTTGCTCAACCAAGGAACACAACTCTTCCTTCTCCCAGTTTTCAACCTGTGATTTCCTCAATCCTGAAATCACACACACATCCTTCAAGAGAGCTCTACATCATGAGGAAGAATAGCAAACCACCAGGGGGTACCTTTAAATGACTAGGTGCCTTTACACCTTCAAAATGAATTTAAGGTATGCACAATCCAAAAAAACCTTGCAAACCACCCCAGGGGTTGCAAACACACCCACCCCGTAACTCCTGACTGTCCACATGGTGATACAAACTCTCCTTCACAAAAAAGCAAGAGGACAAACCCAAGATTCTTGTAATTTTACTGACTGTAACAAGATTAAATAGAAAATGAAAGGATGGAAGGGACTGGGCACATTTATAGGAGGTAGACACCAAATCTATATTATTAACAAATGGAAGACTGCAGCAAGCACTGTGTAGATATGGATTTGGAGGAATGATTTATCTGTGTACACAGAGCTAGGGCTTTTCTTGGTTTCAGTTTAAAGAAGATCATAGAAGTACCCAGAAAGACATTTTCAGAGTCTGATCTATCTTTTACTTGCCTGAAATCACTGTACATGAAAGAGGAAAAAGGAAATCAAATGCTCACACTAATTAATCCTTTATTTTGTCATGCCAAGGTAGGTGTTGGTGACATGGACTATGATGGTATAAAGGATTCAGAGTAGTTGGAAATTCAGCCATGGTCCATACAGCCACAGCTAACTAAGGCTACTTGAATGTGGAACTCCTGAGATTAGAAAAAGTGGGACCTCCAGGTGTATATTAGGTATAAAAAATAATGTTAAATAGGTTGTTTAGGAACATTGACATCTGACCTGTGGAAGTGTTTGGTCCCTGCACTTCCTCCCTCCCCACATCTCTGTGAGAGAGGTGTGGGTGTGGAGGCACTGTCACTGCTGGGGTTCTGATTCAGAGAATTCCATGGGTAGCTGGAACAGATGGCATTCCCCACACTGCTGCTTCCCAGACAAAGCCTTTCCAGCCAACTGCCACTCTCCTCCCTCCTGCTTTTCTTGACTAAGGATATGTCAAGGTGGAATAAAGCAAATTCAGGCCTTTCCATACCAGCAAACACCAATGGGCAGTGCAATGCCAAAAAGAGAAACCATTGCATATAGGAAGGGTGCAGCAGAACTAAAGCAAATTAAATATGCAAAGGAAGAGTGGCCCACCCAGAAACTCAGGTGACTTTGTTATGCAATTAGAAAAGATTAAGTTATCCTTTTATCTCCATTCTTCCTCCTCTTCACTGGGAAGGAAAGAGGTTGGCTGCACTCCTGTGTGTGTGCAGACACAATTCTGACTGTCTCAGGTGACTTCAGAGGAGAGGATTGTGAGCACAGCTTCCACTTACAGGATGCACCTCCTGATCATTCAAAAGGCTATTGATTCCTGCCTCCCAGGAATCAGCTTGTTCCAATGTGCATTGAGTACACGCTCTACCTTGCTGGAAACTTCAATAGGGCTTATTCCTGTGGTAATTATGACAATTTTAGATTGACATAATTGTGAAAACTGTGAAGTTGTTCTGCATTCACACTGCTACTTGTAGCACTGCAATGAGAACATCTTTATTTTAGCAATTAAAGAAGGTCACGTTAACACAAGTTCAGCTTCAAAGGACTTCCAAGTTATTGTGGACTACAGCCTCGCAGGAAGCAAAAAAAAAAAAAANCACCTTCAGTCTTACAAAAGTGAGATAGAAATTTCAGGACAACAAAATGCAGCATTTTAGAGGTAGAATTTAAAAGAAGAAGTACATAGGGCTATTTTCCTATTAGTCTGATTGGCATTCTGAAATAATATATTATAGAGCTGGTATGTGTTTTGAGAGACATTCAGGGGAAATGTGATTTTTCAAACTCTTTCATCCCTCCCTGCTTAAATGCTTCGAGGACACCAAAATCTCATGGTTGTGTACTCCTCCAAATGCAGAGATGTACCAGTTTATATCCCTGCACTCTGGTCTGGTATTATTGCCCTTCATTAACACAATCTGAAGGTATGCTTTTAGCATTAGAGCTTTTGCAAACTATTCGGGTTATTTTACATGTCTCTGACTGGTACTTTTAGAATAATTCCATTTTATTCTGGGCCAGATAAAGAGAGTAGTATATACCATATTGTATGGTGCAGAACGCTATAGCCAGAACAGGAAAATAGTCTGAGTAGTTATTATCAGTTTGCTTTATAAGTATGTTATTTACAATACGCAACAGATGTTCTCCGAATGTTAATGGAAAAATACAGGCCTTGTATTTATTTCTTTTCTGACAGACTAAAAAGTGCAACTAATATAATAATAATAATAATCTTGGAAAACCCGAAGATTACTTCACAATTTGGAAAATGCTGCGTTGAGTCATTAGTCTTATTATCTGGTATTTTCATAACTCACTAGATAAACACTGTACACTCTGATTTCCTAGTAATGAGCCTTTATATGTGCAAGAGCAGGCCTCCAAAAAATCTCAATTAAGCCTGAGGAAGGGTGTTCTGGAGTGACCCAGCCCCACATGCTGCAGTGATGTGTGAGTGCCTGTGCCCATGCTGGGCTCTCCCTCCCTGCCCATGGACAGGCTCAGGATTGACCCCTCTAAACCTCATTTCCCCCCTGCTAACTCAGTGTTTGCTTAACTCTGCTTCCAGCCTGGGCTCTGGGGGCCTGAGGGTTCACCTTCTCCTCCTGTGAGGGTCTGCAGAACAAATCTGGTCTCTTTTACTCCCTCAGGGTCCCCAGTTCCATTGACAAAAGCTTAAGGGAGTCCATCTGCTGAGAAAATGGGGACTTCTGCCATCCCTGCTCTCCAGGAACAAGGGCCCCAAGTTCATTCCTGACATTTGCCATTGGAGTTATAAATTGCTCCCATGTGCAGCACCAGTGATTCCTTAGGCAGATAAAATTGAACACACTGTTACTACCCCTCAGATCTGTCATCTTACCTGGAGAAAATCAGGGATAGAGTCATACCTGCAGCAGACACATTGTGGGGGGGTTTCCACTCTTTGTTTGGATGTCAAGGCTAGGAATACCACTAGCTTTTCCCTGTCAATACTACTTTATCTGATCTTCTTGTATAAACAGTATTACACCACACTGACAACTGGTAGGTGCTAAACAGGAGCATAAGTGGACAAAAAGCTCCATTAGACATGGTCTTGTGCCTTGTGTAGTCACTCAGGCAGCCTACAAGGCTTCTGTGAAATACTGTTAATCTGAAAAGGTGATTTTTTCACCAGTCCTTCAGGGATAAAGTGCAAGATGATGCCTTTGCTATCTGTTGTCTTTGTGGCACAAATCACACTACCTATGTGAGTAATTCTGTTTTCATTTTTTGCCTGATTTTGTGTAAAAACAAGTTTTATGCAAACAGACTCACAGCCCACCCAGATCTAGTAATTTTCAAACCCCTTGTTGCTTTTCAGTTGCATTTGATAGAGACTTGAAAACATCCAGTTATGAGAAATTCTGTGCAAATCAGTAACTCTAGTAAAGGAAAGGGAGCTAAAGCTCAGCCTAGGAGTCAGCTGCCCAGGGGGCCAGCAACAAAATCAAGGCTATGGAGAGTGCTCAGCCAGAGGAGGGAAGCACAAGGGAGCCACAGGAATGTGATGT
Source organism: Aegithalos caudatus (assembly GCA_013389925.1). NCBI lineage: Eukaryota > Metazoa > Chordata > Aves > Passeriformes > Aegithalidae > Aegithalos > Aegithalos caudatus. Next base: position 546,715 of record WEIU01014322.1, read on the forward strand.
GTGCATGGGCAGGGAAAGAGAGGCTGGCTGTGTGACACAGGACACAGTTAAAATTCATTGTTCAGCCTGGAGAAGACTTCCAGTTCCTGAAGAAGCCTACAGGAAAAACAGAGAGATTTTTTTACAAGGGCCTGAGTGACAGGACAAGGGAGAATGGCTTCCCACTGCCAGAGAGTGGGTTTAGGTCAGCATTAGGAAGAAATTCTTCCCTGTGAAGGTGCTGAGGCCCTGGCACAGGGTGCCCAGAAAAGTTGTGGCTGCCTCTGGATCCCTGGAAGTGTCCAAGCTGTGTTGAATGGGGCTTGGAGAAGTCTGGGATAGTGGCAGATGTCCCTGCCCATGGCAGGAGGTGGAAAAGGATGATCTTGCAGATCTCTTCCAACAGAAACTACTCTATTATTCTATGGTTCTCCATGCTCGTGGCACAGTTGTTTCAGCAATATGAGGAACATGAGATGCAATGTGGTTGTACAGAACTGTGATGCCCTTTCAAAACAAAAAAACCTCACCCTCTCTGCCCAAAGAAATCCAGCTTAGGACAATACAGCAAAGGAAAAAAATCTTGATTCTTTCACAATTCTCTTCCCAACTCAGCACCGTGGTTGGAAAAATAACATCCATCGCTATTGTACATGACAGGTAAAGAAAAAAATGTAACAGCCACATCTGGTATCATTAATACTTTAGCAGATTTCCTATTTTTAAATTAGTACCATTCTGCAAGCAAAATGACAGCTCCTCACAGCGCCTGTGAATCTGCACAGCACAGACACAACCCCCGGCAGCCACGGCTGCAGCTGCAGACAGCGCTGACAGCATTTCAGAGCACCAGCACAGCCTGGTCCTGGTGAGGCCCTGAAATGCCAGGCTGGCATTTTCCAGGAGTTTTTACAGGTGAAAAGCGAGCTAATAAACCGCTGAGCACCGAGTGCTGCCAAAGGGGACGGGAGCACACGGGGGGAGACACCTGCGGCTCCGCGGAATGGACCAGGTGCGCCCGTAACATTTCCTCAGCGCTGCCAACGGGACACAGGCAACAGGAAACCAGCTGGATTTATAGGTCAGCTTAATCAAGCTTCTGCTGAGCCCTTCCAGCTCCTGTCTGCAGAGCCTCAGCACAGTGCAGGGCTGTTTGCTACCACAGCTCCCACTCGGAGCCCTGGGCAGCGGGAACTGCCCCCTGCGCACAGCGCGAACTCAGCCCCGAGTTCAGAAATACTTTCTGTATTTCTTCTCAGGGCTGAACACCTGGAAAATGTGCCAAGAGCAGAGCAAATCACCGAGTGTGCCCTGGCTGTGCTGAGGCAGGAAGGGAGCAGAGCCAGCCCCGACCCTGGCGCAGTGTGGCTGTTGGCTCCAAAGGCCGTTGCTCCCAAAATCAATCGCTCCTGCAACACGAACGAGCTGTGGTACAGACTTCAGGAAATATCAGTCTCCTGAGGTAACCACAAGCTTAAAATTAGGCTCTAGGATGAGAAAAAATTCTATCTGCTGTGCCCTGATGAGTCTCATCCATCTCAGGGAGTTACCAAGGCTTCATCTACTCTGCTTACTTACGTCAATGAAATCAAGCAGGCTCCTGAAGCGACCACAGGAAGTTCTCCACATGTAGCTGAGGCATCTGGAGCTTTTCCCATTATTTAATTCTCGCTTGGTTGCTAATTCAAATCACCCCAACAGAAAGCAGAGACATTTCTCAATCTTTCCTCAGGAGGGATTTACCCATGTAAATCCCATTGTGGAATAATGCCTCTGGACAAATTAAAAGATAAAACTTTCCAGTCTCATTCAGCACTTGACTTTTCTCAGGCCCTCTATCTCACTGCCCGTCTGGAGCACCTACACCACTGCAAAATGAACCATCCAACAGTCACTGTGCTTTGCATTGTCTGCTGTACACAAAAGCATTGCCCAAACTGACTTCTGCTGTGAGCTGCTACCTGCAATACATCTGTAGACAAAGAAATCAGTGTACTGAGAGAGTCTTAGAAAGTCTCTGCTGAGAATTAATTTTTAAACCTGGTGATGAATACACGGAACACAAGGGTTTCAGTGTTCACCAAAACGATAGGTTTCAGAACAAAAGAAAACACCTAAACTCACACAGGTCAGATTCTAATCTCTGAAATAAAAAAATGGATCCTTGGATAGAAGAATCCACCATTCACAGTTCCTACCTCTTTTAAGACCTTTGCACATCTGGGCTTCTCCAGCCCTATCCTGACTGCTGTTTGCCCAGACTTAAGTCACTCTTGTTCTGGAAAAGCCTGAGTGGTTGTGTATCCTAGTGAGCTTCCAGATGCTTCTTTTTTATTTTCCCCCAGTTTCTCTTCATTGTAAAGCAGGATATTAGCTCTCACTTACACACCCAATTAATTACGGTCAGAATGGAGGATGCAGAGCACTAACCAGACCCTGAGCAGGTTCTTAAGCTTTGTAACCTTTTTAAGTATGGAGATTTCCAAAGGAAAAGAAGTCTGATGATGATGCTTTTTAAAACATGGCATGTATTACTTCTGTCCATCTTTATTCCTTGCTCCATTTTCATTTACTGGTTTGTGTATGAAGTTAGATCACAAAGAACAAGTCCCACTATGGACTGTGATCAGGCTCTCAGGAAACTGCTGCTCAGCTGAGCTTTTAAAAATGAAACAAAGCAAACTCAAAGCTATAACGATTGCAATTAGCAGGGAAAAATAACCTATCCATACCTCAGCTGAAACCAAACTGATAGCACCATAAGCACATTGCTGACCAAGGGAAAACCTTTTGAACATGGTAATTATGGCCCTTCTCCTTTTTGGTACCCGATTTAGCAAATCTGGACCCCAGTATTCCTGCAGAAAGCTATACAGACTTCACAGCTAGCAGACAGACCACAGAAACCTCTAACTAACAACTAGATAAAATAACTAAAAATCCACAATCTTGTGTTTCCAGAGCAGCCTCAAAAATCCGGGGTGTTCGTGGCTATGTGTGATTTGCCTTGTGAAGAGGTAAAAAACCCCATCGGGTCGGAAGGCAAAGCATCATTAAAGGCAGCTTCCACGGAGAACCTCACAGAGAAAGCCCAGTCTCTCTGGTCAGCAAGACACTTCCCTGATTTCCCAGGGACCAGTTACTGGGTCAAAATAATCTATGAAGGCTGAATTGCTCTCGCAGGCTGCGGTCCCCCCGCTCGGGCTCCTGCGGCGTGCGCTGGCACCGCGGGCCCGTGTGATGTATTTTTGCTGTCAGTGCTGAAATAACACTAAATGCGTCTGAGCGGGCCCCACCTGCCGAGCAATATGTTCCCGATCCCTCAGGCAGAGCCGTGTGCTGCTCGGCGAGGAAAAACTTCCTCCCACCCGGCACATGGCAGGGCAGGGAGAGACACTCACGTGCCCACCGAGGGACGGGGGTGGGAGGTGACACCGGCACCCCCTGCCTCGCTTGCTGTCACAAGAACCTGCCTCCATCTCGGGGAGTCGAAAATAAATACATTTTTATAGGATTAAAAAGGGAGAAAAAGGCAGAAGAAAAGGGGGAAGAGGAAGAAGGGAAAGAATCCCGGCCTGTTAATCACATACATCATTACCGCAATTGGCTGAGATGTTGGCTCGTTGACGATTGATTCATGAGCTCCTGGTGCAAGCCAAGAAAAGAGAAAAAAGATGGAAATGTCCTTATTTATTTATCTGTAATACAGCAGGAGGCTCTCCTGAATGCTGGTGATCCCAGAGCCCAGGCTGACCTTTGGGAGGCTGCTCTCTGCCTGCCACACGGCATCCCAAACTCATCCACGCAAGCATCCCGTACACCCTCCGCAGTTTTCTCATCACAGACGGGAATCAGCAGGGCGAGGAACCAGGACAGCCTCTCCCGAGGAGGGGAGGTCTCCAGTTTGTGGTGGTGCCTTGCAGGCAGCAGCAGGTGAATGCAGATGAGTTTCGTGCTCACTCGTGCAGCCTGTGCCGTGGTTCCTGGGAGAAGCAAAGCGCTTCCCAACCCTCGGCACACGCAGCAAATGGAGAAGGATGAGCTCCATCCCATCTGGTGAGGCAGCTCTCTGCAGGTCACATTAAACAGCATAATTAATAGTTTTAGACTAAATACGTGCAGCCCTCCTGTTCCACCACAAATAATGCCTTCAAAGAGCAGCAGAATTTGGTGGTTTTTTTTAACGGCTCCATGGCTACAAAGACATACTCTTAGTGTAAAATTACTTTTTCCTCTCACACCAATTCTACTTGGAAAGAGCTTCACTGCTTCAGAACTGCACTTTGTGTATCATGCTACAACAAAACAATTATTGAGATTCATCTCCCCAGCAGGTTTTTTGCTGTGCCAAATTTCCTATTAAATAGATTCTTCTGAACTTTCAGTAACTGCCAGCTACATTAAGTTGTATTATAAAATGAATCCAAACTAATAAACAGTTATGGCTATTTTTTAATGTGGGAAAAGGGAGTAAATTTCATAAAAGAATAGCCATGAACTATGGACAATAAAGTCCTTTACCCCTGCAGCTATTCTTCCTGATATGATTTATACAGCGGGACAGTCATAAACCAAGAAAGCAATAATATCAGAGGTTTTTAATGTTTCTGGGGTTTGATACTGAAACATTCAAAAGTTGTTTGCAGTTTCATTCATTTGCTTATACATCTACATAGAAAATAACTAAAAATCTGCTGTAGCAGTGCAGCACTGAGCACGTACACCAGGGAAGCACATCAGGGATATGGGAACAGGCTGGGCAATCCCACTGCTCCTGACCACTGCAGATGGCACTTCCCTACCTGTGCAGCAGGAAGCTTTACACAGCCTGGGTGGGTTTTTCCTTCCCAGTACTTCACAGCTGGAGTGCACACACAAGTATGTCCTCCTTAATACAAGTGTGCACGTCCTTGTTCATGTAAGCAGGGATTTTCAGCCAACTCACCAAGAGCTGACATCCCCTGACATGTGGGAACACTCTTCAGGCATCTCAAAAGATTGGCCACAGCAAAGGCAGGGTGCATGCCCTAGGGAGGTGATACCTCATGGACAGTGACTGTAAAATCTCTCCCTGAACAGCCTGGCCTCATGCTGAGCTGGGTGGGCTCTGATTTGCAAGGTTTGGGCTTTTTAGATTACACCAAAATAAGCAATTCTGATGGTTCCTCCTTTGGAGCCCCTTGCTTCCAACGCCGTAAAATGAAATGAGCTTGGTCCCATTGGCTCCCAAAGCTCGCCCATGTTAAAAACTTATGGACATTGCTAATCTGTGACAAAACCAGAAACTGTAATTAGTCCTGTCAAACCATCTGCCAGGCCTGAGAGACTTGGATGATATTTGGGAAAAGCATCTGAACATGTGTGTGCCTGTTCTAAGTCCCAGACCACCCAAACTTGGCCAGCAGCTGGGTAAAACTGGATTTGACACTGCTGTTGAAAAGGCCAGAGAAAGAAAAGGCTGCTAATACAGAAAGGTTAATTCAGAAACTACCAGTAACAGCCACTTCAAAATCCTGTTACAAAGGATCAGCCCAGAACAGAAAGTAACTGACAGATTTCAAACTACACAGAACCACTGCACTGGGGCTGTCATGGTGAGTTTGGGCTTCAAAATCTGTGTGTTTTGGTTCACTATTAAACTGCCTTCTCTACCCCAGCAGCTCTCCAAGAGCTGTTTTGGGGGGACAGAGAGCCAGAGGTGGAGCAGAGTGTGAAGGGAGTCTCAAGGAAGGCCCAGCTGGAGAGGTCTCCCAGGGTGGATCAGCAGGACCGTGCTCACAGAGGCTCCAGAGCTGCTCTGTTCTGCCACAAGAACTCAGTGGTTCCCTCATCACACTTCTCTCCAAGAAAACACTTGATACATTTCACAGCAAGAGCATGAACAAAGAAGGGAGAGGGAAAGCATGAGCTGGAAACATCTCTGTAGCCCATGCTTCCATGGACACAGAGTCCAGGCTGGGTGCTTGCACATCAGCACAGGATGTTACAGGGAACAGAAGGAGGGCTGAAAAACACTCAGATCTGGTCAAATCAGAAGCACAAGGCAGGCTCTGACAGCAGCTTCTGACACAGACTTTGTGGGGCAAACAAAGTGTGCACTCACCACTGAGGTTTGTTAATTTGTGTGCTCAGTGCCTGCCCAGGGGCCAAAGCCCCCAGTTAAACAAACAGCACTCATTGTGCAGACTGTCCATAAAAACCACGACAAAGGTTTTGGTTAAGTTTGTATTTGCCAAAATTTGATGCTTTTTCAAACAAAATGTTTTTCACAGAAGAATCACAGCAGAGTTCTGATAAACATTGAGAAGCTCTGGAGAAAAAACCAGAGGTTTTATTTAACCTTTATTTAACCTTTTCCTTTAATGGTTTAACTGGTTTCTAAGACTGCCAGTAGAGACAGTTAACTGATCCTGACTTTCTCCTAGGATAGGCATGGGATGATCTCACAATCAACTCTACTGCAGTTCCAGAAAGGATGCAGGTTGTTCAGGAAACAGGCAATTCTGTTATCCACTCCAATTTGATTCCAAGTACCTCTGTGATTTGATTCCAATCCCTTTGTCATTTGAGGCAGTTTCTGGATGCTCTGCCCTGATCAGGCAGCACAGGGACTGATGGCTGCACCCCCTGCAATCCCTCACAAGCTAACCATACACACATGCAGCCCTCTCTGGTCTAAAAAGAAGCATTTCCATGTAATTTAATTTTCATGCAGAAGGTTTTGTGTGGAGGAACAGTAGGAAGAGGAGCAAACACAAATTCTGTCCAGGAGCACAACTGCCACACTCCAGGCCATACCTGAATTTGCACCACAAATACTTGAAGCCCTGGGTGTCGAACAAGAAGCAAGTCTGGATTCACAGAAGGAGCCAGACCAGCCCACACTGGGTTTTTATGTTAAATACTCAGCTTTGTATTTCAGGACAGAAATCACTGATAGTGTCATCACATTAGACATGGGTTAAGATGTAGTCAAGCTTTCTAAATTTCACAATTCATGTATCTTTAACACAGGTTGCACTCAACTGTTCAACTCTTCACCTGCCTTTACAGCTCCCTCAAAGCTTGTATGTTTAGACAACCTTTAAAAATATCAGAGGATCTGATAATTTACAATCATCACCTAGCTATGGTTAAGAAAAATGGCAAAGCTTTTCAATTTTCAGGGATGGAAGAGTTTGCTGTGACCTGTCCAAACACTGGCAGACACCAAGAGGCCCCTCAGTTGGTTTAACCAGATTTCCTGAAGTCACCACGTGTACAAAAGGAACATATGCAGGGATAGAGAGTGAGTGTCCCCATGGTACTGTCATATATGCCAAAGCTCTACAGATTATTAATACATGGGCTTGCCCCCTTCAATCTACAAGAGCTCTTGTAATGCCTCAAATTAATTGGAGGAGAGTGCAGCAGCTCCAAAGAGATGATTAAGATCAATTATTAATTCCTCTTCCTATTCTTTCCTCTGTATTAAACTTCAGGATGAGAATCCCACTAATGAAACAGCAACTATAATAAAAATAAATGGTACAAAACTAGCTCTTCAATATAAAAATAATTAGAGGAAATAATTTTTGCCTGTTCTAAATTCCTGAGTCAGACCATCCTGTTTCAGTCAATATATATGAAAGAAATATAATCACACTTTTTCTTCAGAGTAAAGAAAAATATCTATGAAAATAAAAATAAGAATAATATGCTATCTTCTGGTTTTAGTTCTGGGGAAAATAAGACAAGTGGAGTTTCAGGAGAGTGCCCTCAAGAAGTTCAAGAGTAGCAGAGAATGTAGGCAACAAACAATAAAAAGGTATCTGGTGTGTGTGTGCATGTCTGAGAAAAGACCAGGAGTCTGTAGATCCATGTGGTGGCTGAGGAGGTGTTTGTTTAAGATCTGTGTTTGCTGAGGTTCTCTGGAGGATCAGAGAGTGGGAATGAGAGATCTTCACATCTTAACCAAAGAGCCAGAATGTGAAAGACATGAAGCAGGAGTGGTGCTGAGCTGGTACTAACAAACAGAAACAAAGCACCGAGAGGTTAAAAATGTTACAACTAAAATCCTCGTTCCCTTTCAACTGCCTGAGCTTTGGACTTTTAATCCCAAGAGCTCTCCAGTTTTCTACTATGTCTCCTAGGAAAACCAGAGAAGTCTGGATCTGATATCTCTGAAAGAGAACAAAAAAAAACAAAAGCAGCCAAGAACTAAACAAACAACCTTTCAAAACGTTTTGTACAACCTAACGAAGCAAATGGGACACAAGCAGAAGGCTCTTTTTCTCCTCCTCCCTTGCAGGTCACCTTTATCCCTGACACACAGCAACAAAAGCAGAAAAATGAAAGTTAAGGCCAACAGCCTGTCCTTAACTCATCCTGCTGTGCTTTGGTACTGCGGGGCGCTCAGATTAATGTGGATGTCACACAGCATATGCTGGAAAAACGAGGCACCGCAGGACGTGTGAAGAATGGAGGGTTAAGGCTCTGGGCATTCTTATCAAGGTAAAGCTCACAGACCTGAAATGGTTCATCTCCACGGATTCAGACCTTTGTTACTTGGATCTCTTCCCTCGGATTTGCAGGCAGGAGCATTGTGGCCATGAAATTTGTGCATCTGGCTCTCCTGAGCACGGGCATTATGCAACTCTGCCTGAGCACTGCTGCCTTTGTTTTTAAAACAACACATTCATTCCAGGTATGGTGAACACACTCAGATCCCCCAAATCTCTGATCTTCACAGTCAGGTGCACAATACAACGCAAAGCTTTTGCTTTTGTTTTGATTTTTTATCTTACAAAGCAGACAAAAGATTTTTCAAATAAGCAGAAGATAAAAGAGTGACGTGCCGTGCAAATGCTAAAGCAAATTACTGGGGGAAAAACCAAAAGTCCAGTGTGAAAACAAGCAGAATTTAAAGTAAAAACCTTTTTTTTTCAAGGTTTTTGGCAGTTATCAGAAGCTAAGAGCTACCCAAGTACAAGTCTTCGTACATTTCACAGAAGGGCAGCAGCTGCACATGTAAAATGACAAGTACTCTTGTCACCTCTAGGTCAAAATCCATTTCAACAATATCTCAACAGTTTAAATCTGCTGTAACTATAGTATCAATAACTGGAATATCTACACAGTAACTCTCCAAATCACGAGCTGTGCTCAAAATTGTGCACAGAAGTCGCAAGTGAACAGCTGAAATGATCTCCAGAGATTAAATCAAAGTGGAAGGAAATCAAACATTAAGGGCTAACCCGTGGCACTGGGGCTCGCTCTCAGGCAGCAAACACAGCCCTGCCCCGTGCTCTGCTCCAGGCACCTGCCCCTGGCGACAGCTCAGTTCTGGATTTCCTGCAGCCAGCCTGCAGCAGGGTTTGGGCAGGGTCTCAATGCACCTTTGGCAGCCCAGCAGTGCCAGGGCTGCAGGAGCAGGAGCTGGGAAATAACCCAGGTCTGAGAGCCCAGCAGCGAGGAGGAGCAGGGTGGGACCCAGGCTGAACTTCTGCTTCTTTCCTAAACACTCTCAAGGCATCAGCAACTGACCCTGCTCCCCATGCACTGCAGCAGCTGACAGGAGACTCCGTTTTTCTTTAAATAGCAGCTCTTGACAGTTTATAAACACTATCAGAATGTATTCCTGCTGCATTCAAGATGCCCCAGCAAACTTTGAGCTCCCTAAGACAGAGGATGCTCCCTTAAGTCTTAATTACAGGACCAGCAGTTGCTGTTTCTAGGGGCAAGGCCCCAAGCAGACTGGGAGCTCTTTTTAGGAGCTGGGCTGCCCCTGGCAGCCTCCACATGGGCAAAGCAGAGCCCTGCTGGAATGGCTGGATCTGAATTTGCAAGCACAAAAGTCCTAAAAAGAGAAGGAAAAACGAGTAGCACAAACTGAACCTCAACCCCCACAATCCTTGTTAGCCAGTCCTCACATTGGAGAGGCTTTATATCCACACATTTTAAGAAATGTAAAGGGAATCACAAACCCAATTCAATTTAATTGGGTGCTCTCCTGACAGAACAGTTATTAATAAGATTGCATTGTACAAACCTCCCTGAAATCCCAAATGCAGTCAGAGGCACCAGCAAAAACATTTAACACCCAGCAAGCAACATGCTGCTGGATTGATGCTCCTCTCCTTTGCTCTTCCCCCCTCCAATTCTATCTCTTCTTTTATCCAATTATCAAATAAAAAAAAAAAAAAAAAGGAAGCAAAAAACCCGCTCATCTCAAACAGCTCCTATAAATTATTCACATGATATTACAGTGTATGTCAGCAGTCTCACAGTGTTTAAAAAACTTAAGTACAAGCCAATTAAAATGTAAACTGAGAAAGACGGATTGGGTTGGGTCGCTCTGGTGTGAACTTGAGCAGCTCGTAACAATACACACAACTTCTAGACCTGCTAATTTGACAGCTACTTTCATCAGCAGGCGTTTTCTTCTTCCTTTTTTTTTTCTTT
>WEIU01014322.1:557203-663168 GCA_013389925.1 Aegithalos caudatus
AGAGGACAAGCCAGCAGAGAAATCCCCTGGGCCCCAGAGTGTTGTACATGCACTCATAGGGGTGTGAGTTACTTTCAGGATTGTACAGTGGAAAAGGGGCAAAGGAACCTTCCCCTTCTGCAGACAGCAGTTACTGAAATTTTACATCTAAATCACAGCACTTCAAGTGACAGAGTATATTTCTTAAACAAAGCCACTGTTTTTTCACAAAAATAAGGCTACAGTACATTCTATTGCTACAGCAAAATAAGTACCTTCCAAAAAAGACATTTAGGATTACCCAGTGTGTGCATCTGTATAGCAACACTGGACATCTGCCTAAATTGCTTAGTGCTGGAGTGCTGAGTAAGCCAGGCACCAATTAGCTGTTACAGTGATAATGACACTAATTTTAATCTTCATGGGTTAATTACAAGAGCACCGTGAAGTCAGACTGTGATCTCACAGTCAGAAACATCGGGGAAAACCTCACAACCTTAAAGACTTATAGAGATAAGATCAATATTTAACCAGGAAAATTTAAGGCATGCCCAGCTAAAATCCTAATCAAGGAAGCAGAACATTCTGATTTCCTTCTGAGCCATGGTACTGGGTCAATGGGCCATCACAAACCAGCCATTTCCCTCATCCCTACAGGGGGAGAATGGTGGATGGCTGGGCTGTAAGAAATTAGACTGAAGGCAGTAAAAAAGCAATTGTTACTGTTTTTCTGGTTTTTGTCTCTCTCTGCTGCTTAAGAAAGGTGGACCTGGCACCACCAGGTTCTAGGACCACCAGAAACTGAACTAATCCATGACTGACAATGCACACCCCACTACACCACCTGGATCTGGTGTTCCAAGTCCCCCCAAATCACAGGTTCAACAGCCAGAAGGGCAGCAAGGATTTGTTTCCTGCAGCCAGCAAGGTTTGTACATGGTGGAGACAGCAGAACCAACGTGGCTTCTTCCCCAGCCACGTGTGCTGGGCTCCTGAAATGGGAAGGAGCAAGCTGGAGGCTGAGCCTGCCCTCCCTCCCTAGCTGCAGCAATCCAAACTGAATAAACCCAGATAAAAACCAAATACCAAGCAGAGCATGACAATTAGAATGACATTGTTCTGGTAGTGATGAAAGAAAAGACAATTTTTTGGTAGAATAACCAAAGCTTTGTTGCAGCCAAGAGTATTGTAGTTCCCTGCTTGAAGATTTCTACTTTAAGCATTTTAATATTTTGATTTAGGGAAAAAAAAAAAAAAAGTATGACATTTTTATATCCCACTCTTAACCTGAACTAGAGCTTTAAGCAATGTATTTCCTGCAAGACCAACCAACTCAGCCTCTCCAAACTGTGTCTGCAGGAACTGAGAGGGGACAAAGAGCAAGGTCCAGCTTTTGGGAAGGAGCATGGGCAATCTGAGCCTGGAGTTTACAGCCACGAGCAGCTCCTTGCTCAGGACTGAGGCAAAGCAACAGATGAGCATCCAGAAAGAAAAGCTTGCTCTGCTCCAAAGCTGCCTGCTGAATGCTAACCAAAGATGGCAGAGTAGTTTTGCTCCAAATGTTCTGTATAAAATGGGAAATGAGAAACAAAGCAAGAGCCATTTTTTTGTTCATCTCTTACAAGAAAGAAAACCAATATAAGCGAAGCACTGTAACTTTTATATATAAACTCATGAAAATACATTGCCTTAATGTTTTTTTATTCCCCAATTCTCATGTCTTAGAAGTTGCATGCGATAACTTTTTATAAATTAAAGTACTTTGAAGATGCAGTGAAACTACTTTTCAAAAGCAAATAAAAAGAAAAATAGGGAGCAACCTTTGAACACTCTCAACTCCTCATTTTTAGGATGTGTATGAGCCAGGAATAGAACCACCTAACAGAATTCATTTTTACTGATTCAAGTCATGCCATGATTGTAAATTCTGTGCTGGTCAAACAGCTGGAGGAGTTCTCATTTCAGGCCCAGGAAGAAAGGTTTTATTTCTACCAGCATTCATTGTGCAGTTTTTCTTTCTGCAAGGCGTTGAGAAAATGAAGGGAATTAGGATGTGGCATGTGAAATGACAGTTCCCTGAAAACACTGTTTTCTGTATACCTGAATTTGAGTTTTTCTATTGATCTTTCCTGCCTTCCCTAATTCACCTCCATTCTGGTGGTGACAGTGCTGATCATACCTGTCATCTCCAGTTCTTCTTGATCCTGTATGAGGATCTGAAATTCAAGACCCTAAATCCCAACAATGAAAGTCCTCACTGCACTAATAACCACATGCCAGAAATGCTCTTATGGCACTGGCAGAGCTCGAGCAGAGGCTCAGAAACCTCCTGGCTGCAGCTGCACATTGTTCTCACAGTTCCTTTTTTTCAATGAGGGTTTTTCTTTCCCTTTTTTTAAGGGCTTGGCATCCTTCTTATCAGTCTGCTGGTAAGGAGATGCTCTTCTTTCACTTCCCTTTATAGAAAAATTGTTGGATTCTGAAAAGTAACTTAATCACAAATGCTACAAGATCCTGGTTTTGAGAAATCTGCATTTTCCTCATCCACCCTCTTTTATGCTAATTATTTTACAACACTTGTAGAAATTTTATTATCCCACCTTATTTAGATATCCAGTCCCTGTGAACCAACAATTATCCTAGGTTTATCCACAGAAAAACAGTGGTGGCTCTGTCCTAGCATTCTTCCCTGATAAATGCCTTAAGAGCAAGTTTCCTACTTACACCAGCTCATTATGGTGGAAACCATTATCTTATAATTGATCTTATCTCTATGTTAAACACTCTTAGCATCATGTCAACCCTCCAGTATGGTCAATTACTAGATAATAGTGCCCACTTCCACATGTCTGATTGCTGAAATGGTAAGATCAATAATTAACAGAACAGAGCCCCATTAAGTGCTGCCGCAAGGAATGAATAAAGGAAATCACCCCACCTACTTCATTTGCTGATTCTGAGGATACCAGGCTTAGAAACACCCAAATTCACTGCTGCTTCAGGAAACTTTCATCCCCAGCTCTACCCTTACCAGAATTTCTTGATTAATAGAAACAAAGCAAACAAAAAAAAATTAATAAAACAAAACAAAACCCCCACAAACAAACAAAACCCCCCAAAAATCCCAAACCAACGCACACAAAAAAACCCTCAAAATCCCACAAAAAACCCATCACAGAAACCCACTCCATTTTCTTATATGTGTGTTATCTCATTATAAAAAAAGTTCTCCCTGCTCTGTTTGAATGTTCATGAGCCCAGGACTGACTGCAAATTCCTTCACTTGTTTTTTTCACAACTGGATACAATCTTTGAGTTTCCTTTTCTCTTTTTCTGTTTTCTTTCTATTTTGATGGGTCCTGGTCCAGAGGTTTTACACACATACCTCAATATTTCAGTTTTTACTTTCACCTGTCCTATCTCCTCTGTGCCTTTGGGGCTGGGTCACAACATAGGATACAAAAATACATCAGCTTTACTGGCTAAATTATAATATTGATCAGATACCTAAACAGGACATCAATTCACTACCTTAACTAATAAAAGCAGACATAAAATCCAGAATGTCAATCGTTCTTTGAGACAAGTGATGTGCTTCAGGAGAAGCTAATTTTAACAACTTTAATGTGCTGTCAAGGTTAGGCAGGAGGGAGAAAATTTCACACATAAAATATATTTGCTTGCACTACAAAACCCCATCTCCTGGTACTCGTTTGGTCTCTCCAAGTCATGTCAAGAGAACTTGATCACTTCAATAAAAGGACTATTTACAGAGTGAACAACTAGCAAATCATCCACTCAAACTGAGCCTCGAGAAATTCGATGCTAAAAGGAAATCATATGCAGTGTTTTCTAAGAAAAACCTGAAATACTTGACTTCTATCTTCCTTATCCAGATATGGACTCTGGCATGGTGAAATTCCAGGGAGTTTGGGGTTTTTTCATACTGCTGACCAGCAAAATTGCTTGATTCAGCACAGTTTACATTGTAAAACATTTCCATCACCTCCATAGCCCCATGTACTTAAAACCAGAACACTGTTAAGTCTGATTTTTTTTTTTGTATGTAACCTCAGTTTTAAGGAAATAAAATGTATGTATTTGTACACTCCTTGGATGCTTAACTAGTTCAGGGACACTCAACAGGAAATTTTTCCCTCTTTCCAAATACTTACTTCAAGATGCTGCTTTCTGAACTTCTGAGGACTCACAGAAAATATCCCTTATGTTGGTAAAAGCAGCTGTTTAAGAATCAAGAACCTGACACTTACTGGAAAACTCTATTCAAGAGGAACAATGCAATTATGTCCAAAATCCTCAAGTCAATTCTCCTGTTTTCCCCTGGAAATCACTGCAAAATTCCCCTTTGTCAGGAACTGGGCATAATTCTGATGCACTCACTGGCCTCAGTAAAAGAAAATGCTTCCATTATGGCAAAGACTAAAACAAAATATGGGCAAGTTCTCTGGAATTTTCATACTCAGGCTATATATGTACAAATCTGGCAAGAAATCAGACTTGGTCCACACCAGTTGCCCAGTGCTTTTATTTCCTTCAGCCCTTGATATTCTCCATTTTGCTCTATTACTCTCATTTTCTCACCCTGGTGTTGTTAGCTTCAATTTGGAGGAGAAAATGGCAGCAGAAGGACATTCACCAGAGCACCCTGGTGTTTTTGTGTCTCAGAATAACTGGGAATATCCTAAGAATAACAACCTCTGCTCTGTCCCAGTGGTTCCAGCCAGACATGGGTGTTGAAAGCTGGATTCCTGGATTTATCTGCTTAAATGACACATTCCCCCTTTCAGAAATCCATACAATGGCATGATTTGAGCTTTTCATTTTGGAGGAATTCCACAGGTGTATGACGTGCCTTTCCAGTCTGAGCAAAAGCACACATATGGATGAACACCTATTTCCCACTCCTTCCAAAGCCACCCAGGCATTTTTACCCTGAATACAAAGAAAAAAAAAAAAAAAAAAAAAAAAAAAAAAAAATTTTCTTGCCTNATTCTCTGCTCACTATACACTTTCAAGCTGGCTGTTTGTGCCAGAACTGCTTCACCCACTTTTAATTGCCACCAGCATAAATGTCAAATTTTGTATTACAAGCAATGAGTCACGTCTGTGTTAATGACAAAGAAAATGCTTTATGGAGCAGATTCAAAGCTTGCACAACACCTAGATCATCTTCTTTTTAAAAATACTAAGAAATGTCTGTGGTTCTGGACTTTTCAAGAAAAGATCAGCAAGGCTTCAACAATAATTGCTTGAGACTACAGATTAAGTCTTCTGTATTGCCAAAAAGCTGCTGAAATCTGCTCTCAATCAGTAATGTCTCCCTTAAGGAAGGGGGGGGGGGGGAGAAAGGAGGGAAAAGGGAAAAAAAAANGGAGGGAAAGTAAAGATCATGTTTTTGAAGTTCCCTGCTTTTAGCAAGTTCTGTTCTATTTAATAGCTTCCAGAGTCAAGAAGGTCTCAGGTAGACCTGACTTACCTAACCACATGAGCAATTAGTTCCTCCAGACACTATGTCTGTTGTAATGTAGTTCACTTAACTTCACATGGTGAATCAGTTCACTTTGATGGTGTTTTTTTTCCCCTTCCCTCCTATTATTTCTCTTCCTTGTCTCTCAGCAGCTGCCTGTCTTGACACCTGACCTCCACTTGCTCCATGGATTGACTGTTTCAGGCACTGTTAGGGAATTAAAATCCCTGCCCATTCCCTTGAGAACCTGAACACACCCCCAAGTTCACAGCAAAATCCAGGTCTTGCAAATGCAAAAGGAGAGCTGCTTCCCTTGGCTTGGTTTAATTTAAGTTTGATTAAGAATGTGATTGCTGTTTCCAACACGGACTAAAGGGAGCCATCAGTTTCTGATGGATGCTGCCTGGGCCCACAGTCACAGCTGGTGCTTTCAAACACAGCTCAAAACTTATAAAACCCAGCCAAACCCTGCCTGACCCAGCAATAAAAATTAGCACAAAAAGCTACTTCACATTCTTTGATTTACGTTAAAGTCAAATATTTCGATAGTCTGCCTAATTGGTCTGGGATTTTGGAATAAAATTCAGATATTAAATAAACAGGAAATAACACCAACAATGTTCCAGCAAACAAAGGGCGACCACAGCTAATTGAACTGTTTGCTGAAGAACCAGAGTACACAGAGCCATGGCAAAGGGAAGATGCTGCCAAGTACTTGTCTGCATTGTATAAAAATGTCACTCAGGCCCTTGAGTGCTGTTTCCTTTTGTCTGTCACCCCCTGTGCCTAACAGAGAGTACCTGCACTACAGCTCATCCACTTGTCATTGTACCTCCAGTCAATTAGGCTGACTCTGGCTTTTATGTTTGAAAGCTGGGCAAATTTATATTCCTCTCCTCAAATATCACCTTAATAAGACTTGTTGAAGGCCTGTGTTTTCCTCTTGGTTAAAAGAAAAGCTCAAACCCCAGAATTTTCCTGAGCTTCATTTTTTTAAGTGGTCAGCACGTGGAGATGACACAGTGAACATCTGTGTCACATCTCCATTTAGATGGTGATTACATACCATGGAATCACAGACTGGTTTGGGTTGGAAGGGACCTTAAACTCATCCTGTTCCACCCCAGCCATGGCAGGGACACCTCCCACTGTCCCAGGCTGCTCCAAGCCCCAATGTCCAACCTGGCCTTGGGCACTGCCAGGGATGCAGGGGCAGCCACAGCTGCTCTGGGCACCCTGTTCCAGGGCCTCAGCACCTTCACAGGGAAGAATTTCTTCCTAAAATTTAACCTAAACCCATCCTCTGTCAGTGGAAACCATTCCCCCTTGTCCTGTCACTCCAAGCCTTTAAAAATCTCTCTCCATCTTTCATGTCAGCTCCTTCAGGTCCTGGAAGGTCACACTGGGGTCACCCCAAAGCTTCTCCTCTCCAGGTGAACATTCCCAGCTCTCCCAGCCTTTCCTCCCAGCAGAGCTGCTCCATCCCTCTGCTCATCCTGGAGCCTCCTCTGGGCTCCTCCAGCAGCTCCAGGTGCTGCCTGTGCTGGCCCAGGGCAGTGCACAACCCTGTTCTCTCACAGTATGTGAAATGCCCACCCCAGCAGAGATGGGCAGCAAAGCACAAGCCCAGTGAGTGTCTCTTCCCTCCTTAACACCTAACACTGCCATCTGTTTCCACAAGAAGGGTGCACTTGCCTTTCACACAGCCTCAAAAGGCTCAGGGGTGCATCCCTGTTCCTGTAGATTGGGCCCACTTGTTAAAATGGCATTAAAATATCTGACCCTGAGATTTCTTGGTATTCTGATCTCCTACAGGCTTGAGCTGAGGCATGTGTGCTCCTATGCTGTGTTTGCATGGCTGGTACTTCAAACCTCACCAAAAATGCAGAATGTATCCCAAATAATAACCTCAGTAACCTTCCTCACAATTAAATATAGACAATAGAAAAGCTTTTTGTTAAAAGGACTGTCTACAGCAGGGATTTTAATGACAGCACCACGTTCACTGTGGATTCTTTTTAATCACTGCTTATTATTTTTTTTTTAGACATTATATGCAAGTAAAATTTGGAAGTGTGTGCTTTATAGGAGGCCAAAGCATGTTGTGAATGTGGCCCTTCACCCCACAGACACTCCCCAGCCAGCACCTGCAGCCAAGTGACCTCCCCTTCTTTGGTTCCTGCCTGTCCTGTCCTGTGACACCACACTTCTGTTCTGCTCAGGGATTTCTTTGGGCTGCTGCTGCTGCTCCTGAAGTTGTCAGCTCATTTCTAATAGCCAGGAATCAGATTTCCCCATCTTACTTTAGCCATCTAATAGTGTTTATATTGTGGTTCCTCCTATACTCCATGGGAAGTGCAAGGTGAAGGGCCCTGGAGAATGAGGCACTTGTACTGGTGGAGCTGGATGGCTGTCAGTGTCACAGGGAATGAAAATGGGAATGGGAATTTGGGAATGGGCTGGACAGGCAAGGCACATCTTTCACAGTGGCTCTGCCCTGTGTTTCCACTTTAATGCTGGGACTGGACCAATGCCATTGCATCACACTGCAGTGTGTGTGAATTCCCCACTGAGAGGCCCAGCAAGATCAAGGGAGAGGAACAGGAATTACTGTGCCTGGGACAGGCAGCAGGGAAGGAAAGATCATGTCCATGGGAGTGCTGTGAAATCCCAGCAATGAACCCAGCACAGCTCTGGGCCCTGCAACTTCCAGCTCCCTCACCCACCCCATCTGAAACTGGACTGCCCGACACCAGCTCTGGAGACTCACCAGGCACATCCATGAAACTGCAGACATGAGAGATGAAGGACAAATTCAACAACCTGCTCCTCATCTTGGGGGAAAATAATACCTTTATAATTTGCCTCTACTGCAGAGAAACTTTGAGCCAGGTCTGACAGCAAATTTTCAATATATGATATTAAAGCAAAATCCTTATATCTGAATTCTTCAGAATGCTGTCAGGTTAACAATGCTCTGTTCATTTAACTCCAGCTGAAGTGTAATGGATCAATTTTCCATCTTGTCTACATGCACAGTGACTCTATTGCAATCTCAACAAGAGATTTCTGTCGACCCCAGGAGATGCTGCTTGCACCAGTAGCACATGCAGCTAAACCCCAGCAAAGATGGCATTTTGTGGATGTACTTGGCCTGATTTCAGTCAGTAATGCTGATGAAAACTGTTTTTCCAGTCTGTCCACCATTCCTATCTGTACCACAGCATCTAGCCATGGCTTGGGCAGTTTGTGGGTGCCACAGAACCAACGACTACAGAGCAAATGCTTTCTGAAACAGGCACCTCCAGGCCTGTCCTCACTAATGAAACACAAATGATTTCCAGTAAATTAATCAAGTCCTTTAAGGACCTTAAGTTCCTGGTACTGCATTAACTTCTCCATGAGGGGCTGATTGCACAGCACTCACTTCACAAGGAATGGCTGTGGACAAGAACATCAGCATCTCTGATTCTGTTCTCTGACTGCCATGAGGAATAGATTTAGAGAAATTATCAAAAACAAGTACCAAGAAGACACTGAATCTCACTTCCATGATTTCATTTCAACCACTTTGACCATATAATGTGGGGTACAGAGTTCCCATGGATGATATACTTCCAGTACACTGAAGAAATGCACAACGCCATCCCTGAATTCCCAACACTTTTCCAAAGAATAACACTAACACTCAATAAAGCTCTTTTTCAGAAAATGGAAACACTGCTCTAGCTTGAAACCATTAGAGGGGAGGATGAACCCGTGACAGTGAGCAGGGACATGAGTGATGCCAGTGCAGCCAGAAGTGGGATCTGCCATGAGCACTGGCCTAAAAACCTTTCCCCAAACAAGGCCAGTTCATGGGACACAAAGCAAAACAATTACAGAAAAGGGAACACTTCTTTATAAACAAAAGCATTCCCCAGGAGGAAAAAAACCCACCAGAATTTAACTGCAGGAGTATTTAATAAGAAACAGTCTGTTCCAGTCTCTTCTTCATTTAATTTAAAATAAACATAAACCAGAGCTTTCCTACACAACACAATCATTCCCTCAGAAGAAGCAGAATGGAATTCAAAGGTCACCCTGGAAGGCTTGGTTGTTGGAAACTAAGGAAGAGGCTCTTGTCCATCAGTGATCCTTGAGGAGCAGCTCCCTCATGCCCAAATGCAGGGTCCCCATTGCAGAGCTCCTCAGCCCTGGCACAGACTCATTGATCCTCTCAGCCCCAACCATCAGCACCCTCCCAGGGAGCCCAGCACCCCAGTGACCATCAGAGCAGGGCCTGCAGCACAGCCCTGGGATCTGTCCCCTGGCCAAGGCACAGCCTTCGTGGAAGATTTTCCACCCGGTCACTCTAACGATGACAAGGACCCGCAGCAGTGGGAGGGCAGTGAGCCAACCTCCAGTTATTTGTCTAAAGCTATTAAACTTCAGGGCAGGCACTGCAGAGCACCCAGAGTGTCACTGCACATGCTGACTGTACAAGCTCTACAGAGTTCAGCCAAAAGCACACATGCACTTCTGATTGCACCAAAAATAATAATATTAAAATTACTTCAAGACAACCCCCCGGCCCAGCTTTACCTACCTCCATTAATCAGTTAGCCAAACAAATTCTCCTATTTTGCTCTATCTAGTGACCAAATTGCAGCGTGGTGGTAAAACCCACAAGGGTTCTTATAAAGACCAGAGTGGAAGGAAGGAGGTCTGGGCAGCACAGTGGCTTTCACGTCAGGATCCCACGTGCACCCCAAATTCTGTGTGAGCTGTGCTGCAGCAGAGCTCGTAGCGCTGACCGCCCCGCAGAGCCCGTGAGCAAACCTGGCAAGGAGCTCCTGCAACAACAAACCAGCCTTGCAATAAAAGCCATCTGCAAAAGTGCCAATTATCCTTCTCAAATGATTATGTTCCATCCAGTTTTGCTGACAAGCAAGTTATGCCACATTTTAATAGGCAATAAAATGTATTATTAAATAATTAGTAGCTAAGAAACAGAAATTAGAGGGCACTTCCTTTCACATACATCCCCCAGTACTTCAAACTATTGATTTAAAGGCAACTCGATCCTCTAAAGAGGACAAAATGGAACCTGATACAGCAGTTTACCAGGAGACAATTACAAGGCTAATGATTGTTCGCAGAGAAATGAAGCAGGGAGAAATTCTAGAGAATTCCACCCTGGCTCTGTTTTGTCTGATCTGTCTCAAAATCCCCCAAAGAGCTAAAATTTCTCCAAACCCGTTCCTTGCTCTGAGCCCATTAATTACAGTGTTAAAGGTAAAGAAGTATTGATGTCTCTCCTCTGCTCCCTCTGTTCCCCCCCAGGTAACGCCGGCACTTGCTCAGCCTTTAAGGTATGGCTGCACTAACTGAGAAAAGCCCCACTAAGACCAATTAAGGCCTTTACTAAGAGGCTGAAAAGAAGACAAATGGAGGCAGAAAGCCCGATTACAAGGAACCTTTGTACAGATGTAAAGCAATTAGAACAGTCTCAAGGGCTGGCCAGTGCAGTACCTGCTAGGAAAGGATTTTACAGCTTGTCTAAACTTGGAACAATCTGTCTCTCTCTCTTTTTGGCTGAGTGTAAAAGTGAACCCTGTATTAGTGTCATGTATCGGTTGATAGCTCAGTATTGGTTTCCCTGAGCATGTTAAATCTGTAATGCTGGTCCCAGATCCCTCGTGGATGACAATAGTGCTTGCTACACAGACAGCTCTAACTTACAAGGAAAGGAGATATGTCTGATGCTAAACCATGATAAAAACCAGAACCAGCTCTTTCAACCTCCTTTTATTTGCCTACTGCAAAACCTTAGCATGTCTCAAATTTACTGCATTGTGCTGCATAATTTGGCACAGAATGTGTAAGAAGTGACAATGTTTGTACCGCCGTTTTAATAATCAAAATAAATTCTGCAGTGACTCGATTTAAGGCAGCTTCCAATCTCAGGCCACTCTTACTTTTGCAAGGATAAAAAAAAAGAAAAAAGCAAAAATACACTTCTAAGAAATGAAAAGTGACCAACCAAATGGTACTTAAGAAGTTCTGCAGAACACAGGTACCCCCAGATGCCCACACCCCTCACATGCAGCTCCCCCACTCTCCTCCTCCCCAGCCCTAGAGAGGATTTCAAAGCCCAGCTGCCCAAAAGCCAGCAGGACCTGCCACAGGCACCTTCCTCCTAAACAGCCTCTAATCTATTTGTGTTCTGGCTGCCTGACTCTGGTAGGAAAGGCAGCACTGCTGGGATGGTGACACTGCCTTGGGCCACCTCCCTACCCCTGCCCTTGCATCTGCTGGCACTGAGTGTGTGGCTGAGAGCTCCTGGATCCTCTGGTGCAGCACAGACACCAAGAAAGCACCCACACAAATGCCTTAAACACTTGGCAGGGATTTATGTGACAGTACCTGCCCTGGGAACCTTCAGCCTTTGGCATCCAAGGGATGTAATGCAGCCCATAAATTTGTGGCCAAGTGTATTTTTGTAATACATGGATTTCTGAGGTGGAAAAAACTTGTCTTACATTCAGGTTATCATAGCAACAACATGTGGTGTTTCCACAGGGCAGGAGAACCCAGGGAGCCACAGGAGCAAAGTCAGAGCTCTGCAGAGGGGAAACCAGGAGCTCCTGGCTAAAGCTCCTCCAGGTCAGCAGCCACACCTCCTGCACTGAATTAGGTTTTAGGCTACTCAAGCCAAATAAAACAGGAATTGAAGGTTATGGTCTACATAGGATTCATTATGATTTTATTACTGCCTCTCTGGGGGTTTGATTTCTCATCACTTGTTCAGGTGGATGCAGAAAGGATGCAGAGAGGTGTATGCTGAGGACACAGGTTGCTGTAACCTGCTTGCTGCTCAGTGAACAAACCTTCTGAGGAAGCCTGTGCAAGGAAAAATTTCCTGGCAGTTTCATCAGAGATAAATCATGTAATGGAATGTGTTTAAGCTTTTTTACCTCCCCTCACCCACACTTTGTTGTGTTAAAGACAACCCCTTAAACTCACCCCCACAACCATAATTTCTAATTAAAAATTCAGCACTTCTTAAATTAGGGATTTTTTTTTATTCAAAGGGCTAAGCACTCAGCAACCCCTGCTGTGGTAAAAGGGGATGTTTTGTGACACAATCTTAGGCACTGAGCTGCTAAATGCTTTTCAAAGTCTGGTCTTTACTAATGTGCCTAGATAGACCTGAGCTCATCCAAAAATCTGGTTTCTCCTAAAAATAAGGTCCAGATAAAAACAAAGTGCAGTGATGTGGCACACTAGCCCTTCACACTTGAAATTCAGGTTTAGCAATGTCTGGGGTTTCAGTAAAATAAATCTGGACATCCATCATGGGTACCCTTTGTATCACAACCATGTCTGAGAGGTTTCGTTGTGGGTAAAGCCAAGAGCATCTGCTGGCCAGGTTTAAAAGTCTGTGCTATAGAAGCATCCTCAAACAGCCACCTCTCCCAAACAGCCACAAATTCTTGTGGTGCTAAAGAATTCAAACACAGAGATTATTTCAGAACAGTAACCCAAATCACAGTACACCAGGACATCATCTTTAGTGATGAGGCCAGCAGCATACCTTTGCTCTCTGAATTATTTAAGGGCATATTACTCACAGGCTGATCTTTGTACTGAATGGCAAAGAGGAGAGGGCTAAAGCAGGATCTCAATGCAAACCAAGCTGAGACCACTTAAAATCCCTTTAGCAGGTGTACCACACTACATTACAATGAGATTCCCCAAAGAAGAAACCCTCCATGGCCATTAACTCACCATGCATTAAAATATGTTTAATTCAGCTTAGACTTAGAAAATCAAAAGATCACACACAAGGACTAATTTTTAAGGAAAATATTGGATTACATCCATTACCTGTTTCATTGCCCTGTCAGGATTCGAGTGTGGTTCTCTGTATGCTGTGAGCCCCTCTAAGTCATGTCCCTGACAGTGGCCACAGACAGAATTTGTCACACAGGCTCTCAGCAGTGAGCAGTTTTGATTCTGTCTCTTTTCCCTCTCCCCTCCACACGCAGGCACAGCTTGCCTCAGGTGAAGCTGAGGGTGAAAACTCTCCCTGGTGCTGTGCCCATGATCTGGGCTCTGTTCTAACACAGCTGGAAACACCCACTTGAGCAGCCCAGAACAGCATCACTGCACTGCTCCTTGCAATATTGGAAAAAGGTTTGGAGTTCTTTTTGCACAAGGATGCAGTTGGACTGAACAAATCCAAATTGCCCGTGCATCTCCAAGCCTGTTCCAGGGAGAGGTGTTCACCCATCCATTCACTTCCATGGTGTCCTGCCAAAGCAAAAAACCTCCAAAGTTTGCTCTATTGATATATAAATGCAGTCACTTCAGCTAAAGAGCCATCAAGACACTCTGAGGCTGGGTAACTTGATTAAATCTATATTAGGGTAGCAAGTTGTACTGCACGGCCTTTAACACCAAGGCGGGAAATAATTAAGTTTTAAAGCTGGTGAAAGATAACACTGGGTCTGGTTTGCTGCTGCAGGGCTGATAAAGGAAGGGGTATACACTTGAACATTAATTAGGTACAAGCAAACAGCTTTGCTAATAGCTCATGTTCTCATTCCCAAAATGTCAACAACAGATATTAGTGCCAGATGCCAGTGTAACATCTCCCCTGGCTGGGGCTGGGACGTGGGGATTGCTTTGTGCACTTGGAGAAAATGCCAGCGCTGTCAGGGGGGACCTGGCAGGATGTCAGAGGAGCAGGACACTTCCCCAGGAGGGATCTGCCCACCAAGCTTCTCTGTGATTAACCATGACTGGTTAATCACACAGAGAGGCCTTGGAAAGCAAATGGAAACACGGAACTGGCACAGCCTGTGAACCAGAGACAGCAGTGCTGAGAGGTCACGGGTAAATCACTGGGGCTTGCAAAGTTAGCAAGCACCCTCCTCTCAAATGGCTTTTAAATGCTTATTCAACCCACTGCCTCAGCTGCAAAATTTGGGTTAAAACAGTTTTGTTACATTGCAGAAGTCACCCCAGTGCTGGGCCAGGCCAGTGACACCAGGCCAGCGTGAGCAAAGGCAGGGCACAGTATGCAGGATCTGACATGATGCAGGATTTGACCATGTCATTGTCTGTCAGACACTTCCCACCACAGGGCACCACCTCACCACAGTGAGAATAGAGGGAATGGAACCAAAAAGCCTGAAGAAGCAGCAGCAAATCTGAATTCTCACTGCCATTCAGAGGTCAGGATGTGGCATGAGCCAAACACTTCCAGCCAGAGAACAGGATTCAACAACAGATGTATTTTTCTGGGGAACTACTGTGAGTGAACCTCATGCAAAACCTCATGCAAACCCTGGGTCCCAGCACCCAAACCCACAGGGCAGAACATGCTCCCACCTCTGAGCAGCACCCAGCTTTCCTCCCAGCCTGAGCCCTCTCCTAACCTGTGACCCCCCCACATCCCTGCCCAGGTTTGGTAGGAGCACAGCTTGGGATGCACAAACTAAAACCCTGCAAAACTTGTAAGTAATGCATCTCTCTAGTGACATTTGAACTCCAGTTTAATCAAATCAAGTAGGATCCTTTCAAATATCACTTATCCTGTAACTGCAATTTCCAAATCTCTCAAATCCTGGCTTTCCTTTTAATCTCACATGAAAATTGTATTACACTAATACTGTTTACATCTCATTTCCTCTTTTCCATATAAAAATATCAGTAACTACATTTCAATTCTGTCCCATTACTCTTCTGCCATGCCATAAATCCCATGGGGCTTCCATGGCTCAAGCTCTGTGCTGTTTGCTGCTTTTCCCCTGGACTGTCATCTTCCCCCAGAGACAGATCCCACCATTCTCAAGCCAGCTGGATTTTCCATTTTTCCAGCTGGATGCTTGGAGAAATCCAGTCCTGCACCAGATGATGAGCATAGAAATTTTACACCGTTCATTTGTTTTACTAGGAATGGGCTAAAAAAGAATCCCTCATTGCAACACCTGTAAATCCAGCCATTTCCATGAAGTCACAGGCCATGCCTTCCTTCTTCCCTGGCTGCAGAATGTCAGCCCTAGGCCTGTTTTCATCCCTTTTAGTTCAATTTCAGTAGATTTTGTGGAGCAGTTTCTCTGCTTCCATAAGGATAGCCCTAAATCCCTTTCTCCAGAACCACAAAAGGTGCAGGTCAGATGGCCTCAGGAAGAGCAGTGCCCAGAATCTGTGACACAAAGGATGTGCAGTGAGGAGTCTGCTGAAGACTGAACACAGAAACAAGGATGTGTTTCCATTTTCCTGGAAAGGGTTAGGAATTGCTGTTGTATTGTGTACCTGACTTTCTCTTCTCAGATGAAAAACACATCACACAGATACACCCTGAGGCCACAGAGAGAGTGAGAGACCTCACCTGCACCTTCTGTCACTTTCTGCTTACCTGCATTCGACTGCTTTTGTGGAAAAAAGGCTCAGGGCTGTGTCCCTCCTCCCAGGGCCCAGGGGAAGCCATCTCTGTCACAGCCACACCAATATTATCTGTCTCCCTTTCACTCCAAAACAAATGACTCAGCTCATTAGCAGGTAAATGCAGTAGCAGGTTACAGCATTCCCAGGAAATCCACTGGCAAAAGCAAGCCCCCACAGACAGGGCTTGAATAAAGCATTTTTTAAAGGAGATATCTTTAATCACTGTGTTTACCTTATAATTTTCCAGATAAAGTCTTTCAGGTACTTAAGAAATGAGGGTTGTTAAACTGCAGAGTCTGGTCAGGGAAAGGGTAAATCATGCAGGAAAGACACAAAGGAATCCAGAACTTCCAGTGGTACAGGTCAGCTCACAGAAGTGCAGGGTCCAAAATGACACTGGCTGAGAGTTAATCATAATTAGTGCAGTGAGAGCCTGAGCTAAATATGCTCCTGCACATTGGGATGGAGGGACCTGAGTGATGCCACTGCTCCCAGCTAAAACACAGGAGTCCTTGGCACTCCTTGTCCTGCCCTTCACTTTGTCCCTGGAGCCTCTGTGCCAAAGCTCTCTGTGCTCAGTGTCAGAGCAGCACCAGGAGGAGATGGATGAGCTGTGTTATGGCACCACGCAGGTCCCTGCACTTCCTTAACCTTCCAAACACTTTCAAACTGTGAAGTGAAGTCATTATTACTGGTGAAGACCAGTCAGTACAAACACACCAGCCCAAAATGGGGCCAACTGTGTCCTGCCTGCCCTTCACACCTGGATGTCTGAAACAAAAAAAAAAAAAACATGAAACCCACCAAAACACAAACAAAACAAAACAAAACAAACAAACAAAAAAATAGGGTAAACTCAACATTTTTACTGACTTTATTACTTTAATTCTACAGTGAGGGTTGATAGCAATCTATAAACAAAAGTATTTGCAACAATACTTAGTATTGCCTTCCCTTGATCAGACTGTTGACAACAAAGGAAATTATAATTCTGACTGTTTGGGTTTCAGAGCAAAAGGAGCTACACAAGCAGCACATGAAGCTCTATTTTCCATTTCACTTCCTGTGTTCATTTCTAAGGAGATATCCCTACAGGGATATATGGAGCTCAGAAAAACTGGGGTTTTAAGTCCAATGTTTGAACACTCACTTCTCATGTGGATTCAAAATTTCATTGATGATTTTGGCCTTCTTACAGCTGCTGCCCACATCTGATTCACTTGCCTCATGAGGATTGCCTGTTTTCATGGGAGAATTTCCTCTAGGCTTCCATAAAAATGCATGATGAGGTCCAAGTCTTCCCATTCCTCCCAGCCCACCTTCCCTAGGAAGGCAGGCTGCTGTTTCTTTAAGGAATATCTCAGCAGAAACACACAAAATCCTTGGAATCAGTCTGAAAGAGAGGCCAAGGACATTCCTTCCCAAGCATTAGATTTGGTTTCACATGAGATGATTAGACTCATCCATGCTAATTACACTAGAAAGAACTAATTAGAAAAATCTACCATTCAGCTAATGAGGGCTGGGCCTTAACTATCTCAGTGCTTAATTTTTCAGGTTGTAAAATATTACTTTACCCTCCTTCCCCCCTCTCCCTGCCTGCCATCACCATGTTAATTCTTGTAATAGAGTTGATCATTAAATACCTGCTAAAGAAATATTTGTTAATACCTGCAAGTGCCAGTTTTAAACCAGCTGCACTCTGCTGTAATTAAAGTGTGGAGAGATTGGGCTCAATCCTCTGCCAGTTGAGGGGAGCAGCCAAAGGATCAACCTGCAGCCTCCAAATCTGCCCACCCTGTCTGAGTTAGTCCAAGGGGTAGCACCAGACTGCTCAGGAATTCTCTGCACTGCTCCAGTGCAGCCTTTTCAATAAATATACCTTTTCCTTCCCTTGGGAATAAGGAGCAGGGATTTCACATGTAATATTATCAACGTGGGAGGAGAGTTTATTAAAAAGCAATGATACCACCTGATAAAGACTGACATCTCTGCCAAGGTTAGAGCATTTAGCAGGAAGCTGATGGAATGAGCATAATGAAAAGCTAATAAATCAGAGTCCTTCATTATACAATAAACTCATTAAGCTACTCGTTGAAAATGGCAAGCCAGACATTGTACAATATTGTTAGACTACTACTGTTAAAAGCTTTCCTAGAAAATAAAAATTCAAAGCCAGGCTTTGAGTTTTGCTGTATTTACATACTTAGTGTCCATTTGGAAGTTTAATGAAAGATATTAGGAAATATCTATGTGGTGCAGCATCCATTCAGAACATAAACTGTGCTTTTCCAAAGAGGATTCTCAGCCAGTCTGGCAGGGGCCCAAACCCTGCACTCCCTAAGATGATGTGTGAAATTAGTGCAAATTGAAATGCCAGAACTTCTATTTTTTTTGCGAAAACCTTTGAAAAACCAGACATGTTTCTATATCAGATTTTTATTTTATTCATCTCCCCATCCCCACTTTCCCCTGAAGCCACTAAATTAAATCTATTTAAACGTATGACCAGCATGATTCTGATTTTTAATAGGCTTAAGGAGACCCATCTTGAAATCCTCACTGTGAACACCACAGAGTGTAATGAGAAATCCAAAACAGGGCAGGTCTCTCATATATGTGAACTTCACAAAAGTGGCTACAGAGGAACTGAACAGCACTGCTGTCATTCTTACTTCAGCCACACTCACATAGATCAGAGGTAAATAATAAGAAAATTATACAATTAGGCTAATTTCTTTACATCTTCCATAGTAGGGCCAATGTTTTTGGTTTCTTTTTAAAATCAAGTTTTATAATTTTGGTTTTAAAAATATGGATCAAAAGGCCTAATTCTAATTTTTTGTATCATCTACTACTCTAGAAAATTCAAAATAAATTATGTATACCTATGTAGATATAGATATAAATGCACAGTTAGAATAAGTACAGCAAATGTTCCCCTTGATTAAATGGCTTTGTTAGAACATGTATTCTTCTAATTCTAAATTCTAAACCAGAAAGTTGGGGATGTGGATTGAACCTGAGAGCAAAGCCATCCAGTGGGATTACATGGAGAGACAGATCCAGCTGGAAGGACTCAATTCAGAGCCTTCACTGCTGACATTACAGAGGAGTAAAGACATTAACCCAGACCCAGGGAATTCCTGGGAATGACCTGATTTTACATCTGAGCAGTGAACTGCAGGAGGTACCTCCATGAAATGAATGAAGTCAGCATGATGTAAGAAATCCCAGAACCAGTCATGGGTAAGGGTGTCCAAGGTCAGCTCCAGGCAAGGAGGATGTTGGTAGAAGGCCATTATAGTAAGGAAAATTAGTCAGACCTAGGGATTTTTTATGGTTTTTCTGGCTGCCTTTGGAACAAAAGCAATATATTTGTAACCAGACTGGTGCAGAGAACCACCCTGGCTGCAGCTTTGCACACACAACAATTCCCTTCCACACTGGGTGTGCCAAGAGCAGCTCTTCAGGAGCACCCACTGGAACCACTCTGTGACCTCTGCCAGTGCTCACCACGGCCTCCTCTGCCAGCCAGGAATTCCAAGGGTCCCAAAACCTGCAAGGATTGCTGTCCTTAACACCCACACTCACATCTTCTGGGCATCACCAACGTTCATGGCACGACACCTCACCTCTGTAAATGACCAGAACTTGCCACCAGAACTTGCAATAAAAAGTTCCAGAGGTATCTGGGGACTTTCACGTGTCCATGAACAGGTCCCTGAATCCAGCACATCTGCTACTGGCAGATCAGATTCTTTCTGCTTTGTAGGATTTATCTGGGGATGACCAGGTGCTTGGTACTGGGATCTCCTTTTCAAGTTCCCTCTAGACCCAGATGACAGAGGAGATGTGCAGTAACAGAGAAGCCTCCCTTTGTGCAGGAGTTACCAGCTCCCCACACTCCCCACCCGTGTGTCTGAGCTCAGGCTGGCACCAGCTGAGGACACCCCAGTGCCACTGATCCCCAGCACTGCAGGGAGAACCTGCCCATCCCAGGCCACTGCAAACAAAAACCCTGAACAAGCATTTGACAGAGCTACCTGAGAGCTGCCATTCATCAATAACAACCCTGCCTCCCCCAAAAAGAGGTTAGGGAAGGGAAAGGAGCTGGGAAACCACCTGCCAACAGAGCAGTGGGAACATAATCTTCAATTCACCTACAGCTTTAAAGTAACGATGTGGGGCACTGTGACCTTACTAACTCACAGGATTTAATACTCGGTTTTAAGGCTTCTAATAATAATAATAAAAAGCTTACATATTTCCCCAAACAGCCCCAAATAGGCAACCTTTATTATCTGTTATGTCAGCTGTGCCTAAAAAATCAAGCGAAACAGTGTGTACCCTTTAATAGTTAATCCTCTAACATGTAATTAGGCATTCACATGACAATCAGAACAGGACTATATTTCATGTTTGCCTTCCCTTTCAAAGTCTCTACTAGAGGGGCACTTACTCTGTCAAATCTGCTATAGTAATCAAAACATTGAAATTACTTCTTTCCACACTAAATATACTGGAACTGGTTGTTTGATTAAATGTAGAGCAGAGAGTGCAATTTGCTAAATTACAAGTATTCTGAACATGTAAATATAGTTTAATTACTGCAATTAAAGAAGATTACTGGAGATTGGCAGATGGGAATGTAATGCTGTTTTAATTAGAGTTTTTAATGCACTGTAACATAAGCATAATATTAACCCTTTATCCTGGAAAGGGCTGGCTAGTCTCTGAAAAATATCCTTTGAAAAATGTACTAGAGCTAGTGTTTCATAACAAGCCTTCTAGTCAATTCAGTGCAAAGAGCCAGGATGATTTGGGAGAGTTTCAGCTGTTATTTGCAGCCCAGGCACTGCAGAACAGGCACATTCTGGAGCACAGTCAGGAGCAGCCACACGAGGTGGGAACACTGTTTGTGCCCCAGATGGAAGAACGTGTGAAAATACAGCGTTGGAGTAGATGGATTGTGTTTCATAAAGAGTGCAATCATAGCTACATCACCAGAGATTTAAGATTCTTTCATGAAAGTTAAAGTACCTCACACTCCCAAAGATTTACAAAACATGAAAAGAGAAAATGTTTCAAAATGCATTAGTACAATTTTGAAAAAGTGCCGCAGAGAGACACAGAACAATATTGCCTGGGGCCTGGGTTATTACTATCAGCCTCCAGAACAGTATTTGCTTCATAAAGTAATATTCCAGAATGTACTAAGCAATTTTTGTCATCTTGAAAGCTATCACTTGCAACATTTTATCCATTTAAGTCAATAGCCCATTAGAAATTCTAATTGAAAGTTCAATACTCTGCTTGGAATCTTACAATAGAGGTTGTCTTTGGAAAGCCATTTAAAGTCTTAATCTCTTTATCATTTGGTATTTTGAAGCCTAACTTTGTTCTTGTTAGGCAGATCAATGGCATTAATTTACAAAATGGGGGAAAATGTCACCCTTCATCCTTTAAATCTCAGTGCGGCGAAGAGCCGCGTAAGCGAATCCGACCGTTGCTCTCCCATATTAGCAGAAAACGGTGCCATGGGAGGTTTGACCTACAAATTTTAATTACTGCATGAAAAATTCAGTTCCTGGAGATGAATAGAGACTTGAGGAAAAGCAGAAGTCCACCTTCTGAGTGACTGCAGAGCTTAACTCTTCAAAGGCTGCGGCGGTGAATGGAGCAGCATGTGTACCTTCAATAGGCAATGGCTGCAAGGTGCAGGATCAAACTGCACGAGCAGCACAAGAAAGGAAAAGGATTTCACCTACAAAGGAGCTTTATGGGTGTCCAAAACAGACGGACACTGATACCATCCTCTAGGGCACAGATGTGGTGAGAATTTGTTTTGAAATGTCTGAGATAACTTTCCAGCTGGTGAAGTCCACTGGTGGGGAACTCTGGGCTTTGCAGAAATCCGTGAAAGCTTTGCTGTGTTATCAGCAAAGGAGGATTTCACCTGTGCTCTTTGCCTCCAGTGCCAGGCAAACAGCATGTAACAATGCCAGGTGTTTTGAACCAGAGTTCCACTCTGAATCAGCACAGGGAGGAGTCAAATTGGAAATTAATCCATGGAGCACTACCAAAGAATGGCTCAGCTTAATTTAGCAAGACTAGGGACTTCCACAGGCACTTCCAGAAAAAACCCTCAGATTATACACATTGAGACATCCCACAATTTACCCTTTGTAATGCAATACAGCAAAACAACTGTGCTGCTCTGCAGGTGACACAGGTTTGAGATCACAGCTGGAATGTTTTCATTCCAGATACTGCCATTTTTTTGGGCTGGAGTGACGTGGGATGGAGAGAAAATTCTCCTGTTATCTACATCAGAAATGAAGGATTTGGATCTCTCTTTCAATGATGGTTATGTTAATGGTAGAAGGAGACAGAGAGAGAAAAATTAAGGAGAGCAAAAAAACCCCAGAGCTGTGGCTGACTCAGGGTGTCAAAAAGCACATTTGAATGATTTGTGTGTTTATGAGACAGAGGGACAGGCAGAAACAGCTCATTCCAGTTCTCTACCTGCTTTTTACATGCTCCCAGCCATACCCTGCTTCAGCACAACTTGGTATCAACACCATGAACTTCTTTATGGCAAAGTGGCTCACGTCCCCCACCTTAAAAATTAGAGGGCAACTGGAATCAAGAAAGTTGTGGTGGTATTTAGAGTCTCTCCTCTGTGTCACTGCTGTGACATGCTCGGGGCAGGAATCTCATTTTCTGGTTTAATGGATGTTTGCAGGCTGTGATTGTGACCTCACTGTGTTGGGCTCTCTGCAAACACAGAGCAGAACCTGTGCCCTGCTGTCAGCAGCACAGGGTGAAGGGAAAGGGAAAGGAAAAGGGAAAAGGGGAAAGGAAAAGGACAAAGGGGAAGGGAGAGAGGAAGGGTGAAAGGAAGTCTTTCCATGAGAAGACTCAAGAGCAAAGCAATGGCCAGGTAGGGAGAGGAAAAGAGCTCCTACCTGTAAGTTCTGATATATCTTCTCAGGAGGTATTTCTTGTATCAGATAAGAACTCAGACTCCTGGGACACTTGCACAGCCTCAGGCAGTACCATCATACCCACTTGAAAGAGAACCTTCTGCCCCTGCCAATGCAACACCCTGGCATTCAAGAAATGATACTGACATACCTACAAGATTTAGTCACCTGGATCACCATTGTGGTGATGCAACTTGGAAAACAACCTGGGAATGGTTTCTTTACAGGTTTTTGACCTGGTTTAGCCTTATCTGCAACTAGAAAGCTCTTGACTACAGCCCATTTTAACATCATGGAGACCACACAAAATAACATGAGGGATTAAACTTCCAATTTCTCTTTTTCTCCTGAGTACTGAGACTACATGCAGGGACATGAAACATCACTTAAAATCTTCACACTGTATCTTAATAGCAACATTAATTAACACCCAACCATTAGCTTTATGCTTTTTGGTAGAAAACAGCACTGGTCTCTGCTTCACCTCCACATACAGATTGAAATTTAAATAAATGTGTTATGGTAGTTAACTATTTGGTGCATTTAGATAATTAATATTTATTTCCATTTCAAAGTAAAGGATTCTAATGTAAAAAGTATCTTGCTCTTTTGAGAGCCTCTTAGGTAACAGATTTATTTTTTCAGCCATTCTTTTAACTGTCTCTAGTGAGGAATGAAAATATTTCTAGTTTGTGCAGGTTTCACGCAATAAAAAACATTTCCATGGTTTGGGATGGTTCTTTAGAAATCACCAAGCAGTTCTTTGGAGGTTTTTTTTTGCAATGAAAAAGATCATAAGAAAAGCTTGGTGTGCCTTGTGACTCTACCCCCAAACAGAAAGCCTTAAATACTCCTGGCTTCAAGAATTAAATCTCAGTAGTCACTGAGAACCTCAACTTCAGGGTGCCTCC
Source organism: Aegithalos caudatus (assembly GCA_013389925.1). Lineage (NCBI taxonomy): Eukaryota > Metazoa > Chordata > Aves > Passeriformes > Aegithalidae > Aegithalos > Aegithalos caudatus. The sequence goes on from WEIU01014322.1 coordinate 581,011, forward strand.
CAGGGCTCAGAGTTCCCAGTGCTGCCAAAGGAAGAAAAATGAGTTTCAAGCTGAGCATCCATGAAGAGGCAGAGCCAAAGCCCCAGGTCCTGCCCAGCAAGCCTGGTGGTCTTTATCCACTCTTGGTTCTTGACCAGTAACGTGCTCCACTCCCTGAAATTGGAGACATTTCCCAGCACACACAAGGTCTTGGAATAAGACCAAAATCTGTCTGCGTGGGAAGGGTTAAAACAACCTGAGCAGTGAAACCCCTGCAGCTATCTCATAAGCCAGCGCTTTTAGACAAATTGAGCAAAATAGTCCTTTCAGCTCAGCAGGCACATGACTCCCTGCACAAAGGAGTCCTTCTAGAAATCCCATGAATACCCCCATTATCCCAAGGATTGAGCACAGAGCCACACATTTCACGCCCACTGCCACCTGTGATTAGCTTTTTTACAGTTATTATGGAGTACTTTGATGGTGATGATTGTTTAAAGGCCTCAACAAGCCTGCTAATGTGACTTGAGGACTTGACTCCTTTTCATTCCCTGGTTGCTCCAGCTATCACTCTAATTTACTTTAGGCAAAGGGGACAATAAAAAAAAAACCTACTCAGAGAAATCACTTAGCATAAAATTGATTCAGTCTCTTAAAGAAATGCATGCCAGGATCCCATGTTAAAGTAAATTAGATATATGATCAAATAAAGCTAACAGTCATTTGAGCCCTGGACTCTTGTGTAGCACCTTAAATTTTAACAGAATCAGCCAAAGAAAAACAGAGGAAGATGCACAGAGCAGCTCCAGCCAATTGGTTTGCCTAGAACTTTACTCTTGCTCTTCTCAGTGTTCAACAGTGCAAATGTGAAGCAAGATGTTGGCTTCGAGGAAAATGTATTTTACTGTTTGCAAGAAGTGCTTCCAGAACGGATCATATTGTACCACTCAGTGCAAAATAAAGGGACACCAAGGGAGCAGTAAAGTGAACTGGAGTATGTGTGAGGAAACAAGGGCTCCTGTGGTGATGAACAGGAAGGGGATTGTTATAAATACATATTATATTATTGGCTTTTCACAAATATTAAGATGAATGCTATATGTATAATGTCAAAATAACTTTGCTGTATGGATATGGTTTTTATTTCTGCTATTAACAAAACTTAGACATGGTAGTGGGATAGCTGATATATAGTTAGGCATGTAAATGAACTGTCTGCTTGGTTGGGATAACATTAGTGAACATGTGATGAGGACCCTGCTACTGATGTGCCAACTATCAGCACCTGGCATCTGAAGAAAGCATGGACCAAAACCCAAGCTGGAGGTGATAATACTGGACTAAAACCACAGCCAAGAAATGGACATGCTCTAAAAAGGCAGACCCAAGGAGTCATGGACCCAAGGCTATTCTAAACAGTTCTTGGAACATGTAAACTAGTTTGGGGAAAAGTTTAAATATACATAACTGTTTATGAATATGCAACAGGCTGATGTAATAGAAAAGGTATTTCAAGAGTGTCTCCAAAAATAGTAGGGGTGCTCTTGGCTGGATGCCAAGCACCCAGCCATTAAAATTTGCTTTATTATCTCTGTCTCCTCTTGTCTTTTATTAGAATTTTTAAATTTTACCAGGAAAGTGAACCTCGTTTTTCACAGGACGGACGAGGACGTCTGTGCTTTCACAGAGAGCTTGTGTTGGTCATAGTCTGGCAGCTCAGAGAGGCATGGAGGGGTACATGCAGAAGAAGTAACTAACAGCAGTGTGTAACTTCTCCCAGTTTTCCCCTCCTGTTTACTGCATATGCTCAGTGAAGTGTTCAGCTGTAGCTGTCAGTACCTACTACTCCAAGCTGCTCTCCAGTTTCACACTTACACATCCCTGCTGAGACCCACAGCATATTTCTGTTTTCAAGGCAATTCCAGAGGTAAAGGCCCAGGGCGTACTCAAGGAGCCCACACAGTCATCCATCACAACTGTTTTTCTGAAACTAAAACTAGATTTATCATTCTGTCCTTGCCCTCCTGTGCTGCCACCACAACCCATGGTTAGATGCCCCTGCTGCCCAAATTGCAGGCCCTGTCCTGGGATGCAGGTGAATACAACCTAGAGACAGAACTGCTTACAGTGCCCAAGCTGACTGACCTCTGCCTTCACAGGAGAGCAAACACCATTCCCTTAATTTAAAACCAATCATCAACAAGCCCATTTTAAGCTTGTCACCAATACCAGCGTAAGGCAATGTAATTTATCAAATCCCCCAGCTTTGATAACAGGAATGTGCTGCTGCCCCTCTGTAAACAAGCTGCCTTCAGACACATGAAGGGGCTGCTTCACTTTAGGAGTCACTGCTGTTCTGCCCCAGCAGAAACCCCAGCTTCCCAACATCACAGCTCCTGGAATTGCATCTGCAACAAGTCTTTAAAGTATTTCTTTTAGAGAATCAGAGAGCAATAGAAGAATAGAAGTAGTTTCAGAGTACGGGGAAAAAGATGAAAAGATTACACAGCTTTTCTGGGGTCTAAACAAGAAGGTGTGGCCATGCTGTGCTGATGAGAACATTGGTGGTGGGTCCATTATTACTGACCTTTTGGGTTCTTTGCATTCACTCACACTCATTTTTTAAAAATCAAGGTAAACCCATTTGCAGTAAATTTCTGAAAACTGGTTTAGTGCCTTCTACTTTTTTCTCCTGATGGTTCCAACCTCCTTGGGGCAGTAGCTTCATGATTTTAGCTGTAAGTTTACTAAACCACTGCCTTCCTGAGGCTGGGTGAATTAATCTCCAAGGCTCACCTCCATGGAACAAGTGTGTCACTGTAACACCAAATCTGATGGCACAGTGATCCACTTTAGGAAAAAAAAAATTTAAAAATTTAAACCACAAGAATAAACTGATAAATCTTCAGATTTTGAAAAAAACAACAACACTATGAAGTGGCTTCCAGTGCAGCCCCATAAACATGTTTGTGTGCTGTGGTCAATACAGAAGGTACAACTGGGCTGGGAAGGGCAGAAACAGGAACACCTTTGAATCCACTGGTGCCAAACACCTTGTAACATCAAGAGACAACCCAGAAACTCACTCATTCAGCTTTTCCTTCTGCTCCTTCTCCTGATGGAAATGGCACAGCTGGCTGGCTGCACTTCTGTTTAGTCCTATACAAAGACATTTTCCCAAAAGTGCTATGGATTTGTGTGGAGAAGCTGATGGAGCTGTGAGATGCAGGTGAAGCTGTAAGAAGTTACCAGGGTGCAGTCCCTCTCTCCTGCTAGGGCTCCTGAATTTAACATATCTAAAAAGATGCCAGTGTATGTTCAATTTTCCCCTAAATTATGGCACCAGTGAGATCCTTTACAGAGAGGCCTTTTTCCTGATAATTGTCATACTCAATGAGTCCTTATTTCCTAGGAAATTTGGCTGAAATATATCTATATGCTTCAAAGCTCTTGTGGAAACTAGAACACAGGCAGGGAGCATCATCACTTTGGCTTTGCTTCCACAGGATTATCAAATATGTCCTGTCCTTCACCCTGCAGGTTCAGTCTCATGTCTCTGGTGTTCACACCTTTAAATGAGGCAGCTGAGCAGCCACAGAGCCACTGCCCCATTCCAGGGGTGGGACATAGCTGTGGGAAGCAGCAGGGAGGGGAAGAGGCATCCTCATCTTCCCAGGAATTCTGTGCTTGGTCAGCACCATTCCTGCTTGGCTTCCTTAATGAACACGGCTTTAATTGTGCTGGAACAGTTCCTATTAATGTAATAACACTTGCATTTGCACAAGGGCTGTGTCACATTTATCATGAGGGGAGGATGTGTACAGGCAGCAGCGTTTCCATTAACAGCCCACACATGATGCTCTCCTGAGTTTCTGTGGAAACAGTCTAATCCAATTTGTCTTCCTGAAGTTCTGGTCTCTCACAAGACATAACCCCCTTTTCCTGCTTCCAGGGATTGTGCTGCTTGGCACAGCCATCAATCTCTCCCACGACTGGCCAGTCCAGGCTAATTCAGGGAGAATATCTGTATTTGGTGATAAAAGACAACAAAGGCTCTATTTCTTCAGGTTAAAACCCAGTTCCATTATAATTCAGTGGGAGTTTTGCCACTGACTTCAAAGGGCCAGAAGGCTCCCCTGGCCATGTCCTGGGAGAGCAACATGATCCTAGCAGTGTCCAGGGGCTGGAAAGAATGGCTCCTTCTGGAGCAAAACTTCTTCAAGTTTAAAGCTGATCTTTCATTAGAGGCCACAAGGTCTGGTACTTCCTAAAAATATACCAAATAACTGTATCACTGGAGAATTTTAAAAGAGCTGTTATTTTATGCCCTAGTCATTTCAAAGCAGATTGGGTTAGTCTGGCAACAGCAATTTCTAAAGGAGTAACATGAAATATTTAAAGATTTATAGAACAAGTGGCCCACTTAGGGGCTCATCTAAGTTTTACTAAACATCTCTGGTTATGTCTTGCTGTGTCAGCAAAAAGAGGCTGAGATTTAAATAAATAAAACCTAGTAGCATGTAATAACAGACAGGAAAAAAAATAAGATACATGAAGTTACTACTGAAAGGAATATCGAGCTCTAAGTGATCTCTGTACCAACAACTCTGCTTGTCTCTACAGCTGAACAGGAGACAGCTTTAATCTCCAGGCTGCAGGTTATTTAACTAAGCTGAAATTGTTTTCAGTGATGTGAAGTGCATCCACTAAAGATAATGATCCCATTTTGGATTGACTTTATTTTTTTAACAAAGGGGGACAGGTGGATATACTGAGCAGAAATGTTTTTCATTAACTGCAGCAAACCATCACAGTGCCTAGTTCCATGAAATACAAATTTGTGATATTCCTGACAACTGTTTCTTGTTGCTGTCTTCCCCTCTCATCAGTGTGTTATGGCCTGCTTAGGAAAGGATTTACTCCAGGAACATTGAAATTGTCCCTGGAGTTAAATCAGCCACCCATTCCCAAACCCAGTGGGCCAAATCTTCACCTCCAAAAAATGACCCAGAATTATACTGCAGATTTATCTGCACTGAGAATTCATTCCAATTCCTTTTAGTTCAGAGAGACATTTTAAATAACTGCTTAGAGGGATACTTCAAACCTGAGAGGGCAGGGTTAATTACTTCCCTAGATTAGCAAGGACCACTGGAATGAGCCCCCTCTGCTTCAGAGCTGACCATGAATTAGAGAAGGGCTGGGGGTGATTGCTTCCTTTTTGGGTTACCCCTGTCCCACCTGCACTGCTGATGTATGAAAGCATGCAAGGATATTTGTAGCTAAATTTCAAAAGTTTTCACAGCAGAGAAAGGCAACAGCACCCTGAACCTGCTACTTCTAAACCTTCATGTGTCTCCTCTCCCAGGTCTGCTTCCCACACGATATTTGGCTGCTGACATCACCTGGACCTTCAGCTGAGATGGCCTATCAGGCTGTGCCCAAAATTGTAATTTTTCAAGGTTGAGAGGCAGAACTCAATGGAATACCACATCTGGACAATGATTATGTGCAGTGTGCAGGAAATGTTTCAGATGTCACAATTCCTCATTTCCACGCAGGATGGAGAGCACAAACCTGCAAGGCTCAGTGTTTCCTTCTGGAGTGAGCAAAGGTCTCACAAGTGGCACTTTGCTTCAGTCACCTGCCAGGTACAATTTGTGAGTTTAAAGTGAGACTTATTTTCTCTGCCTCGAGCAATCTGTCAGATCAGTGACTGAACCAAGAATAAACTGATAAATCTTCAGTTTTTGAAAAAACAATAGAACTATGGCTTCCAGTACAGCCCCATAAACATATGCTGTGTTTAATTAATTAATACAGAAGGTACAGCTGGGCTGGGAAGGGTATGAACAGGAACACCTTTGAATCCACTGGTGCCAAACACCTTGTAACATCAAGAGACAACTTAAGCCCCAATACAACTTTTCCCTCTAAATGTCAGAGGCCTGCTCTTACCAGTTTGAGGTTCATACTCAGCTCTCGTGTATTTCTATATAAGAATGAGAAATTGGTAGTAATTAGTGACTCATAAGATCAGGTGGCCTAAAGCTGAATTTGGGCCCTTTGAATCCCTGGAGAGAAGCTGTCAGATAAAGCTCAGAACTTCAGCAAAACCATAGTGGTATTATGGCAGTCCTAATGAATGGGTAGCCCCAAGGGCACTGAGCACCCAGGGCTGTATGGAGGCAGATGGACCATGCAACACCTGCAGTGCACCATTAATAACCTTCCTAAATTGCTGTGAGCCCCTGAATACACTGCCAGTGCCTGGATTTTCCCTATCCTGCCTCAGAGACCCCTGCCTGAGTTTCAGCTCCCTGATGTCCCTCCGTGCCAGATCATTTTCTAACCCTATTGCAGGATGCACAACACGGGGTTTGGGCATTTGACTCTGTGCACTACCACGGTGACAACCTCTGTGCTAGGTGACAAATTGTTGGCAACATCCACAGGGGAGGAAATCCTCTCCTGGCTCTTGTCAGAGTGGCTGTTTTAGCTTTGCCAACAGAGCATTGACAAGAGGATCAGAGGTTCCTCTAATGCCACCTCATCTTTTCAGGTTAATTTATGCCTTGTTCTTTATGCCTGTTTAGTTAAGGACATGCTGCAGGTATGGAGAGAAAAATGTCACAGATTCACCACCTGGCTCCTGTTTCGATCCGGCTGAGAAATGCCAGAACCTTTGAACAGCAGGTTGCTAAATAATAAACAGACCATGTCTTTAAAAACACCTGGTGCTTGCTTAAAATGGTCATTTTGTACCTGGTTAGTCCCTGGCACAGGTGCCAAGCTCTAAGGCAGAAGGGTCCCCTTTCCCTCCCCTGCCCACCAAACAGAACACCAACCAGCAGAAGATACAACAGCAATTAGGTGTAGTGAAAGGTTAGAATTCAGCCCACCAGCCACAAGGAACATGAGGAACAACAGCAAAGCCCCTTTCTGAGTGGAAAAAAAAACTTCAGGAAAGGGAAAGGAAAATAAATAAACAAGGATGAAAGGAATGCCCAGTGGCAACCATTTTCAGTGTGACCTAGTGAGCTTTCAACTTCAAACCAGTCAGATCAAGAGCTTCCCAGCGGCGTCACCCAGGGATCTGTCACTCACACATCAACCTCGCTCACTCTGCCTTGTCTCACGCAGACACGCTGCCAGATACAGAAATATCACGGCCTTCTTGCATGACAAGGAAAACAAAACAACACAAAACCCCCTCAGCCCAACAGGCCTGGTGAGGCCCGAGAGCACTGACAAGCTGTGACCCCATTGTCCACAAAAGGGCAACGTCACCAGGCAGAGCAGGGAGGATGCAAACGGAATGGTAATTGGGAAACCATCTGCTATTAAAATGCAACTCATGCCAGAGCCTTCCAGTGAGCCCTTCCCACTGAGAGATGATGAGGTTGGGATTTACTGGGAGGAGGCAATAGCTGCCCTGGGTGCTTTGCAAACAGAGGGAAAGCATCTTCTTTCAGCTCATCATTTCAGTTCTGAGCAACTTACGGTGTTATTGAGGTGGGTGTGGGGCCAAAGGGCTGCACCTCCACCATTGCAGCTCTTGGGGTACGGTGCTGGACACCAGAGATTACTCAGATGTGACTCAGAACGTGTCCCTCAGCCTGACAGCTTGGAAAGGAACCCAGAAGTAAAAGACTTATATTTTTAGGGAAGCACAGAAGAACGAGAAGCAGATGAGAAAAGAGAGAAAGATGTTGCTTGAGTTAAGACATCAATATCTGACTGAATGTAATTCTACAAAACAGCTCTAAGTGACCCACAGTAATCAACCTTTCAATTAGGTTTCAATGCAATAATTTGCCCACAGCAGCCACACAGTAACTACACCTATTTTTGCCCAATCCATTTCAACCATATTAAAGGTTAGAAGTATTCATGGAGTCTGGAGACAGCCATTAGGAAAATATCTCAAGTATTTAGTGTATAAACTTGGCATTTATGGTCTGAAATAGGGACAGGCAGCGCTGATGAATTCTTGGCAGTTTCCTTGTTCAAGACAGATGAAGAACTCTGTAATTTCAGACTGATGCTGAGAAACTATATATACACACTGCCTTTTTCATGAATCTCTTAAACCAAGGAGTGAAAAATGGGCAGACATCCTCATGTTTTCAACAGTTTATACAGCCTCTTGCACACACTGTAAGTAGACTCAATAACAAGTGAGTAACAGCCACTCTCTAACAGAAAGTGAGACATTTTTCATCCAGCTATTTGTTACCAACCTTTGAACTTGCTACTTTCAAACCCTTGCTCACCAGCCATTGGACAAGCTTAATTTGAAAATTACCAAGTATTTTGAAAGCATTTACAAAAAAAGCTAATATTGCACTTCCAGCATGACTGCAGAGAACATACTGGTGGCACAAGGTGTAAATCATCCTCCATTTCAGGACAAAATGTCACCCAGTCAACACCATCATCCAGTTATTACTGGGAAAGAACAGCACATCTGACTCAGCTCCAGGCACAGGCTGCAAATGAAGGCATTTGATGATCTGAAAATACATTTGCATCAGTGATATTCCTAAAAGACTCAGACAGGTGTTTCATGGCAATATTTCCAAAAAGAAGCTCCCAGGGTGGCTATAGAAAGATATATTTTTACATAGAGTCAGCAACATCTTTCAAGGTGATGTTCAACATCTTTATGCATATCTGAGAGTCACCTGCTTAGGCACTAGAAAGGACGCTGTGTGACAGGTCATGGGTGAGAAATACCCAGAACAATGCACATCATGAACCACACAAAGAATGAAATAGGTCCTCCTAAGGCCTTCAGAGAGCTGGCAATGGCACAGTAACGAGCTGAGGGGTTCGTTAGTGCGGCATCTGCAGAGAGCCAGCGACGCGCGGGCAGCCGCGCTATTTCCTGCAGAGAGTTTGTGACCAGACAAGAGAAACGTGGCCTAGCTTGGCTCAGCTGTTCTGGCTTCTTTTCCTCTGCCAAGGTTGGGATTGATACACAGGGAACGAAGGTTTTTGTGTTTGGAGTTGGATGTTTATTATTCCCTATCTATTTACAGACTCAGCTGTGAGCCTAACCAGCAAGTCAGAGAAGTGAGGTAAAATGAAGCACCTCTCTATCTCTGCCAGGTCTTTCCAAGGACAACCTGTCCAATTATGAAATGCCACCTAAATTATTTTTATTTTAAACCCAATAACTAACTACTCAAAGTTTGCAGTGTGGACTCCATCAACCAATTTCAGAAAACCACCCAAACCCATGAAGGAAAAGGAAGAAGAAGATGAAGAAGAAGAACTTGGACAACGCCTAACATCCTCCATCTTAACTCACGCATATTACTAGATACTAAAATCCCCAAATCCAAGTCTCCAGAATTCCAACAAGCTGGCTCTAATTCCTGCTGTCTCTTGCCCAGGCCTGCATGTGAGCCTGTTGTGGGGCAGGTTGGTGGGCTTGGCTTGCCCCACAGGCGGTGGTGGCCTGGCAGGGACTCTGCCACCTCCCCGAGCCAGCTGCCAGCCGAGGAGCGGCTCCGAGCGTCTCCCAGCAGCTGGCAAACAAACCAGACATGGTGTTTGTGCAGTTCAAGCTGTGTTGCCAAATCCTAATAGAACGAGAGTTTCTGTAATCCCAAAAAGGGGCTATGTGATCCTTGGAAACAAGATGCTCTTGTCTGGCCTTCCATTCATTTTGTAAAACATGTTAAGTTTAATTTCAGTGCTCGGAGCTGCAGCTGGCCGAGGAGCAAAATCACATTCGCGTGTTAAAAAAAGAACTGGAAAGGGATGCAAGCCGCTAAATTTTGATACTGATCTGCAGCCAGCCTCCAGAGAATGGCTCGGTCAGGACTTCTGGGCTTTTTCCACTAAACAAGCAGAATATGACTCCATTTTTTACAGTCATAAAACCAGATTTTCTGTCATTTCTTTTTCTCAGTGTAGGTAATATGCAAAATTAAATGTGTTTGCTTTCCAGTGAGAAACATCGGTGCCCCACACCCCTCTCTCTCCACAGTTCTTGGGACTGGTCCTAGCAGTGCCAGCCAATTCCTCCTGCTGCTGCACCAGCTGCAGAATTAGACTTTCAGGGCAGGAATTTAGGAGTGAAGAAATACCTGGTGTCATTCAAAGCAGCTAAGTAGAGAATCCCTGACTGATGACAGACATTTTCTTCCCATAGCTACTGACCTCCCATGTTCACCCCTCCAAATTCCCTGGCAATATTAATTACACACCTATTTCCAAACCCACTGGGCCAAATCCTGATCATAAGAACTCAAAGAGGCAGAGCAATATCCCATCTTGTCAGTCATGAAATGAGATGTGGCTGCAGAAACACAGCCCAAACTCACTGTCAAACCCACACCAGGCTGTACTGCAACCACAACCACCAGGCAGGGAGGAAGTAACAGCCACTCTCTGAATTGTTACCGCTTTCTGAGGTCACCTTGTAATCCCAAACTCTTTGGAATCTGATCCAGGGCCCACTCCAGGATTTGTAAGTATTTCCAGAGAGCTGAACAAAGTCCCTGAGAGTTCCTCATTGTCAGCCCAATCCAATGAGATGAATTTTTGCTTTATCCCAGCTACCAGGTAACATCCCTCCTGTGAGAGGTCTTCCTTTGGTACAGATCCCTCACTTGTTTCCCATACTCCAAGAGTCGTTTAATTTTAACACAAAATCACTTGTTTATTAAAAGTGTCCATTTGCAGCAAAGGAACACTTTTAAAATTACCATTAAGCTGAGAACCATGGGGCTTGAAGCCAAATTAATTCTCCTACACCGAGTTAAAAATGAACCCCTAAATGTTATGATGCCTGCCATGTTTGGTTTCTATATTTATACCTCAGGCATACAGTTACTGACAAAACTAAAGGCACTGATAAGATCTCTCCCAGAAAGCCAGAATTCCCCTGAAAGAAAACAGACTGCAGGATTTTACAGTGTTGGAAATCTACTGAATGTAGACATATAAAATATTTTTTAAAGCCAAATAGTCAAGATCTACAAGCCTTTGGAGTTGCTCAAAATTTTGTTAATGAATTTTACATTGCTGGCTTGTTAATAGACCAAGATGCTCAAGGGAGAGAAGCTTCTGGAATAAAAACTAGTATGGGCAGGGAAAAGGGGAAAGAGGGAAAGCAGGCAACAGCAGAGGCTGAAGTAAGGAATCAGATCATACAGCTGGACCTCAGAGGGGGTGGACTTTACCTGTGCATCTGCCTCGCTGCCCCAGGTAACCAGAGGGATTTTCCAACCAATAAATCACTTTTTGGGAAATTTCTTCTCCCCGGGCAAATGACCTTCACACTGCTGCCAGCAATGAAAGGCCCATGCAGGGCAGTGGCACCAGGATGTCATCCTCAAAAATGCAGATTTTAATTCCACTTGTTTTGCTAAGTAAGCAGTCTGGCCAACACTGTTGTCCAAAGGCTGAGCACATTCCTGCCTGGTGTTCAGCTTTTACTCCAATATACTCATACCCTCAAATCTAGATTCCATTTTACAGCGCCTGTACATCTTGTCTCATGTGTTTTCTGAATGTTAAAGGTGTCACAGCATTTTCCATCACTGCTGTACAATACTGAGTAGTTCAAAGAGTTGGCTGAAATGCCATTTTCCCCATTACATTCAGAGCACAGAGAAAAATCTTTCCTTCTCTTTGAAATATTATTTTTCAAGTTCTTATCAAGGCTATAAACATAATATTTTTTTAAGGTAACAGAAATTCAACTCTCTGAGACATCCAATTTCTCATCTAGTCACATATTTCATGTTATATTTGGGTCTTATTTACCTGTTTCAGCATGCTGAATGTCTGTGAGCTTTCTACACTTCAAGCATCTCTGATGCCATGGTCTGACTGTAACAGCTCCCTCAGTCCACCAACAACACTCAAGTGGAAGTGGCAACAGAGCTTAAATTTTTGTTTAATCCTTTTCTTAAAAACCATCCACAATGACAAATAGAGGAGACAAGGAGGCTTCATTCCTATAGTGGAATCTGTCTAAAATCCAATGACACTGGAGCTATTCTGGACCTCTGAAGATGCTTTTGTTTGGATTCTTGGCTGCTTTCCAGCCACTCCATCTTTTCTTGCTGGACACTGCTCCACAGCTTGCAAACAGAGATGCTTCTTCCCATCTTATTTCCTAGCTTGTTTCAGGCAGTCATTTTACTTATTCTTGCTGGGAAGTGTTTGGGGCTGAACTAGAAAAGGTTAAACTCTTCTTCAGCCTAAAAATATTGAAGTGTTTTGTAGGCTAGCTTCAAAAGCCCTAACATTTCCATCTCAAATCCTGAACCTAGCCTGACACCACATGCATACCTTTATTAAATATAAAATGCAGGACTAAAATATCAGCTAAAAAGGGCAGCTGTAGCACCAAGGCCAGGAAACTCTCAGCAAAGCTTATCTTCAGTACACTCACAGCAGCCAGTGATTGCCAGGGGTGGGTGTTCTCTAAGCTTCCTCCACTTGTAAATAATGTATTGCTGGAGCAGAATGTTCTGAACAGAAATGCACAATTTTGATTGACCCCTGCAATACAGCAACTTCTTGAAGAAATACTATTTCTCTGCTCTGTGGATGGCTGTCTCCAGAACCCCAACATATGGCAACCTGCCTCATCCTTACCATGCCTCATCATCTCTGGAATTCTCTTCTCAGTGTTGCTTCCTAACTTCATGGCCCAGTCCACACATCAGAGAAGCAGAACACTTAGTAAAATGCAAGAGGTAAACAGTTGCTAGGTTTTGTCACAAATAAACTTTGGCCTGACTGGGAGGGAGTTTTAACACCTAACCAACAGCTAGCACATGATAAGACCATTTATCCCCTGGTATTTGGGGACCCTGCATTTCAGTGACATAAAACATTTAGTCCTGAGGTTTCCATCCAAGCCTCAGTGAAGAAAAGCGTGGTCTAAAAAAATGAGATTTTGCATGTGATTTTGTACACATCAGGGTCATCCGTGGTTGGATGCAGGGATTTAATTCAGGACCTTCTCATTTCAGGCTAACGTGAAACATGGAGCTGAGGGGATGAAGCAACTAAGAATAGAACCTTTTTAAGCAGCAGTTAAGTCAATCCTTTTAAACTTTACTGGGGATTTACTTCAGGAGGAGCTTATTTGTGTTCTGATCAGATCTCTGCAAAACCTTGGTTTCAGATGATGAAACATGGGATAGGTTGAACACATCTTTTGTTGAACACATGCCAAGGAACACGTAGATTTGACCTGATTAATATTTTCAGCTAGAAAACATGCACGGGCTGATAACAGTGCAAAGTTTTGACCTCAGCTACCAAAGCACATTTGCTGACTTTGGCTGACTTTCTCTTTCAGATTTGGAGATTGAAGCCCAACACAGGTTGAATGTATACAGAGCAAAAGTGGAAAAAAAATAATATTTGCACAGAGCTCTGCAAACTGACCCATACTCAGCTCTAATGAGAACATAATGGTTTATCCAGCTGCACAAAACAAAGGCAAGAAGCATAAAAGGAATGCCTCTGCTTTCTTAATTTTTAAAGACTTGTTTGGACTTCGGCACACATGGGAGATTTTTTTTTTTTTTTCTGAGTGCATGCATGTACACTTCTAAAAGTGCACCACTAGCATTTTAAACCACATTAAAACATACTTCGGCCAGAATGGAAGGTTTGCTTCCACTGAGAGCAATAAAAAAGAAAGAACACCAACCCATAAGAGTGACTTTATAAATCTTTGGATTATCCTGCAGTCTGTGGGGCATCTTCTGTCTAAACTGCCAGCAGCCCCAGGGGGATAGGGATGGATGGTCCCTTGCCCCTCCCCAGCAAACAGCCCGAGCCGTGATTATTGCGAGCTCTGGGAGACACACTGAGCACTGAGCCGAAATGTTTGTGTGTGTCAGATCAATCTTTTCACTGACCAGGACAGCTGTACTCACAGGGGGACCAGCAATCATCCCGCCAGGAACTGCTTCTGTCCTTCAACAGGCAATTAACGTGAGTCCATTACAGCTCCCCCGGGGCCCCCGCGGGGCTGCAAAAGGCATCGACTGAAAGGTCAGAAACCTCATGAGGACAGGAAAGAAGCTGTGCCTGGCCAAATGGAGTGGAAAGCAGTAGCTATTTGTCACCCGCTAGTAATTCAAAAAAAAAAAAAGAAAAAAAAAAAGGGGGGGTGGAGAGGCTTGAAGGGGGTCCAAGCCTTGAGCACAACCTGTGAGCACGTGGCAATGGGAAAAGCAGAAACAGCAGGTGCAGGAGGTTCTTCTGGGACAAAGATTTTATCCAGTGTAGAGGTGGAGGAAGAGTCAACAGATCCCAGCAAACCCCACTCAGCTAATTCCACAAAGAAACTGGAAGTGAAAAAGTGCACAGGGTGATTAATAACCCACAGGAAAGCTCTGGGTAAGGAGTCCCTGGGGGCTGAGGTTCACCACCAACACAAACATTTCAGGAGAGAACCAACAAGGAATTAAGTTACCAGAAGCACACAGAGAGTGCCATTCATGAGTACCAATGTTTCTCAAAAAGAAGGAACTGCTTCAGTCCAGTGGTAGAAAAGCAACAAACATGATGGCTTGGAGGATCTGTGACAGATTGCTCTCTGTTTCTGTCTGAGAGCTCTGGGCAAGACCACAAAAGGATTTGGTTGTGGAGGTCTCAGTTGAATCCCTGCACAGCCAACCCTGGCAGTTTTCCTATGGAAATGCAATCAAGTGATTGCCAGGTGGGTGACCAAAGGAGGAGAATCATCCTATACAGAGTATTTAATTTGCAGACGAGTCCAAGGAAGAGTTAGACTAAATTAGTTCATGATGTTAATTGGGAGTAACTTTCATCCAATTCACTGGTTAACTTTCACCCACAGCACTCAGTGGGAAGTGTTATCACTGTTGCTCTTTCCTGTGCTAAGAATATTTCACAGAGATCTGGCAGTACCTGTGCAATCAACAAGCTGAAATATGGCAAATGTTAGCTATTCAACAACAGAACTTAAAAGGTGAACTGCAAGAATCAAAATAGTGAAAAATTGTCAATTCCTTCGGACATGATTGTGAAGTATTTGTGTAATTGTAATTTTACTTGATGTACAAAACCTAGACTGCAAAAGAAAAAAGGGCAGGAGGAAGAAATAATCCACAATTCAGGTGTTGCTATGTCCTGTCTTCAAATGGCTGGACAGGGACTGCAAACTCCATGAGCTCCACTGCCTGCAGATAGAAACCATGATGGGCTTTGACTCTGTCTGCAACATCTCCAATGTCTTATATTATGTAATTTACCATTTCAGTATTCTACTTTCACACAAAGCATATTTCTTACTCATTTCCACAAAAAAATTCTGTTTTCTATCTCCTCCTCCTGCCTCTTATTTTCTGGGTTTTAACTTAGTTTTCTAAGTTTCTTAGTTTCTAAGTTTCTAACTATTGCCTTCAATATTTGATGGGCACATACACGGCATGTGTTTATATCTACATCTAAATATCTACACATCTATCCCCAAATTTTTCTTCCCCACATGAAGTTTAGTAAACACATATTGTGGATTCAGGCAAACTACAGCTGCAGAAACCCTTTTGTTCTAATATTAACTGCCTTGTCCCCTCTCCCTTGTGCTCCCCTCTCCAAAATGCCTCTGAGCACAGTAAGGGGTGCCAGGTTAGTTCATTCCTGAGGGCTGCCTGCACTCCTGACACCCAGCACCACGGGGCTTTATCCTGGGCAGCAGCAGGCTGATGTTTCAAAGAAGCTGCCAATTAGTATCCAAGACACCAGCCAACAAGACAGTTTCTTCTAATGGCTTGTATTGATGAATAAATTAATGAAATTCCACGAGTTGTCTCTGTGTGGAGAGCACTGGTGTGACACCCCTGGCAGCACACAGACACTGGGGGCTGGCAGCAGCCCAGGAGGTGACACAGGTCTGCCCTGCACACACTGTCTAGACAGTCCTGCAGAAGCCACCTGGGCAGAGCCACAGCCCAGGGGACCTCAGGGCAGCACTGCTGGCTGCAGACACTCCAGGCATGGCCCTGTGCTGCCATTTAGGAAAGCTGGAAGAACAAAACTCTGGCGATTTATGGGATAAACCAATCCAAAGTGCCAATGCTGAGGGGAGCTCGCTCTGTTTTGCCTTTGAAATGAGACTTTAAAGCTTTAATGGTCAACCCACATTAATGCATCCAGAAAGATACATATTGAGATGAAGATAGTGGGGAAAGCTTGCTCTATCTTTAATTAGAAGACCATTAATATCAAGTGTTCAATTTTATTTCCTATCAAGTAAAACTTCTACTTTTTAAGGGCATTTGAACTTTTCTAGGAGCACGAGTAGCAGCATTCCATTAGAACACGAAATAAATACTAACAGCATTAACAGCATTATTGCCTCTTAAAGGCAGATTTGATAAGCAGAAAACAGATTTGCACATATATGCACCACTTTGCACTGGCAGGAGAAGGTGCAGAGATTCAATTGTGTAGTGTCAAGATCTGGGTCCCAGAACAAGTTACTGCAGTGCTGCAACCTCACCCTGGGTGTGCTGAGTTTGTCTTGTGTTCCTAAGGATAGTTTGGTTTGCTCAAATCAATAAAACAGTAACTTTTTCCCAGTTAACTGAATGTACCATCAGAGAGCCAGGGACTCCACTCAGCTCTGGGAACTTTGCAGTGAGACCTCAGAAATTCAACTGAGATGCACCAGGGGTTTGCAGGCAGGGCCCAGGAATGAGGTGCCTGAACTTGATTTTGGCCACAACAGCATGTACAAAAACACTAAGACTGAAACAAGTATGAGATGCACTAGGATGCATGTTTTATTGACAGGAGATCATACATTGTGTGCAACCTACCCAAGCTGTCTGCCACCTCCTGTCCTTCTCTTCCCTCCAAAAGAGATACAATCATAAAAACCTTATTGATTCAAGTCCTTCATTCTCTCTTTGGGGACAGTTCTTTGTGAACTCACAGACATTTGTTTGATTTATCACAAATTCATGAGGGTGTTGAGCACATGACCAGTCCTGGAGATGAAGCTGGCATAGCTTGTCTAACTGTGGACATAAGAGGAATGTGAGACTGTGGATAAAGGAGAGTCTGCAGTGGCCAAAAATCAGCAATTACCTGTGAATAGCATGGGGGCAGGAAGCAACACAGTGAGAAGACAGATATGGCTCTTTTATTTGAATTCTAGTATTTGAAGCATGTTAAGGAAGAAAGTTTTTATAATGCAGGTGGTGAGGCCCTGGCCAGAGAGGAGGTGTCTGCCCCATCCCTGAGAACATTCAAGGTCAGTCTGGACAGGGCTCTGAGAGAGCTGAGCTAGTTGAAGATGTCCCTGGCCATGGCAGGGGGGTTGGACTGGAGAATATTTAAATGTCCTTCCCAACTCAAACCACTGCACATTCTATGATTTTATTACTGCCTTCCTTAACCAGAAACCAACACGTGCTCGAGGACACAACACTCTGCAATCAGCCCTTCACAGAGAGATGGAGGACAGATTTGCATTCAACTAACTGATCAAATGTTAAGAATTTCTTAATTGCCTTAATAGTTTAATTTTATTTGTCTCTAATCTAATTAGTAAAGAGAAGTGTGCGTGGGGGGAGCTGATTGAAGGGGAGGGGAATGCCTTCACGTCTGCAATGTAGAAACCTTCCTCTCCCTCTGTGGCCTCAGTGCAGGCAGTGCAGGTGTCAACAGATCCCTGTTTCCTCCTCATTATCCCTCTGCCTTGCTGGACTGTCTGCTCTTGGAAACTTCCTTTGAAGGCTTTAATGGCAGCATTCATTCCTGCTGCAGATAAGGTGAGACCAGCTTTTTATGCGCAGTAATTTAATAGGAACTCAGGTCTAATTTAATAGATCCTTTATGTCTCTGTCAAAGGCTGTTACCATTGATTGGTGCAATGGCTCACACAAGTCTGTAAATACATTAATCTCTCGAGAGCCTGAGACAACAACGCCATTCACAGCATGAGCAATACAGATGGACAAACCCTCACTGCACCAAAGAGGGGCTGACTGAAAACTTACACTAAATGAAGTCTGAAAAACTCTGAAAATGAGGGTATTCCCTGCATCAGTGAGTGCTGCTAAACCTGGATCAGGCCTACTGAAGCTCCAGAAGCACCAGGCTGACTCAGTTAATGTGTGACAACACATTTTGTTCAATTTACAAGCTCTCTCGCTCTTTGAGGAGCCCAACCTATAAAGGAATGACCAAGTGACAAAGTGAGAGGGACCCATCCTAGTGATGACAGCTGGCCCAGGGACAGAACCTTTCCATGCTGCTCACACAGAGGACATACCAATGTACTCAGGATTTATTCACTTTTTTTTTTTCCTGTCTGCAGCTTCTACACCACTTCACAGTGTGGGAAGCACTGCATGGGACTGACTCCCTGCCAGATGCTGAACATCCACAGCTCCAGCTGCTCCAAGAGGCCACCAAGGTGCCCAACCCCTCAGCTGAGGGCTCTGCAACACCCAGTGTGGATTTCTTCCTTCCAAACACCTGGCCATCACTGGTAAATGTACATTAATACAAGGAGGGAGATTCTTTAATGACTGATCCAAAGGCATTCTGTGCAGCACAGCATCGTGTCCCTTTCATTTCAAAGCCAGCCTGTAAGAGAGCTGGGTTAGGAGGCAGAAGGAAAACATCATGGCAGGAATATTGGTGTATTTTGGATGCAAAGCAGAAGCTTATCTGTTTTACTACTGCAGCACCAGAGAAAATCAATTTTGACACAGAACTGCCACTTTACAAGAAAATAACTATACTTTCCAATAACCTAATCTGTGCAAAGCCTACTGAAAATTCCCTAAAGAACCAGTAGTTAAAACCTCCATTAAATCAAAGGGTTTAATATGGGAAGGGAAGAGAGGATGCAGTTTGACTTGGGAATGTAATGGACTCAGTGGGGAAATAAATATGTTGTTTTATGTGTACAGTTACAGAATTTGAGAACACAGCATTCATTTCAAAGGGAATTCTCTTGCTGTGCAACTTATTCCTAAACAGATGTGATTTTTGCTTATTCAAAAACATTTAGGTAACAATTACAGCATAATAAATTATAATTGCCATCATCTTCCAGCTATGCTATGACTTCTATGCAAACACAAAGAAAATGCAATTATATAGAACTGTAAATCCTATTTTCAGGTAGCTTAGAGCACTGACAGAACACTTGCTTGTTTTCCTTAGAATGAACAATCCTTTAAAATATCTATCCAGAGGAAAAAGCCATTTCTGTTAGGAGGCCTGGCAGCCTGATAAGGTCTGTCTTACACAGCTCCTGCTCTGAGAGGGGCCCAGCTCTAAGGAAGTTCATTATCTTTTGGAAGGTGATATTTTACTCTTAGGTTTTATATTAGAAGACTGCTTAAATTAATTTCTAAACTGGCATATTAACAAAGCAAGGCAGGGTTGCTGTTTGAACACTGAAGGAAGAGAAAGTAACCAGAAACTGAGGGAAAAGCAGGATTTTAATGATTGGATAGTTCAGGAGATCACACAAGAACCAAACAGTTCATATAAACATAAATCATTCTGCAGCACTTCAGAGAGCTGAAGCTTAGGGGTGGAATTCTACAAGATAACTCAAAAATAATCCCCTTTCAGTCTGCAACTCTTCATTAATTAACCTTCATACACTAGATATCACTAAAGTGTTACAGCAGTTGTGTTAGAAATCAATTATAAAGCACAACTTCAATTATAAATAACCAAACATTGATAACTGATACCTGTTTGAAGCCTGATTCTGAAACGAAAGTAATATACATTCTGTATTTATTTAATAAAGGAGACTTTTCATGAACAGAATGAGGGGCTGTAAAGTCCTTCAGTCAGTCACAACCCACACCTACATGAGGTGAGATGAAGTCCTGCAGTGTGACATGGAGAAACACCACAGCTTGGAAAATCTTTGCTAGAAAAAAACACAGAAACAATTCCAAGCTCTAGGGAAGGTCCCCACTGGGCTCTGCTTCTCCCCAAGCAGGTGAGAACTATCCAAAGAAAACAGCCTCATACTTGCAGCCCAAGGTTTCCAAAGTAATATTTCAGACCAACCTGAATCTCAGGAAGAAATTTTAAGGCTGTGAAAGGGATGCTGTCAAGTTAAGAGCTGTTTTATCAGCATTTTAGATAAAAATGTTGCTGTTCTACGAGAAAGAGCAGCAGGCCAAGGAGGAAGGAACTACCATCACTGACAAAATCCAGCTGCACTAAGATTTCCCTTTCCATCTCATCTTTCACCACTTCTTTTGTTTCCTTTAGAAAAATATTTATCCTTAACAAGATGCCTGGGTTGCATTTAACTTTCTACTGAGTAAAATGAAAGTCAATTCACACTCTGCTTTCAAGAAGAACAGAGGGAAGATGGTGAAATCACACACAAAAAGTGTCTTTTAAAGACACTTTTTTGCCAAGACCTTGGGAAAGAGTTGAAATTACAGGAGTCAGAGTAAAAAAAAAACCCCATTTTATATGCTGGGCCACGTGGCACTACATCTAATGCTTTCAAAAACCCATAGGGCAGAATGATTGTCAAAAATTAATTTAAACAGTTGGTTAATTGTGATCCTTCACCATCATTAGTAACCACTGCATTTAAAAGGCACAGGATTTAATGGCCTGCTCCATTTCAGAGCTAGAGCAGAGGAATCCATTCTCAGGACTGCAGAAGATTTGCAGAGTCTCAAACTCACATTAACTGCTCTGAACACTAAATAAATCCTGGAGAAACAGGGTTCCTCTGGAACTCTTGGAATTTCATCAGCTCCCAGGAGCACTGGGCACAGCTGTAATATCATTGAGAGACAACAGCACATCCCAACTGTGTCCTGTCTTTGGTGCACACATGGGCACAGGTCCCCAAAAATGGCATGGAATGGGACACAGCAAGGGCAGAGCCAGGTGCTGTCACTCCCTGGTCAGGTGGCTGCTCCAGACTCCTTCAGCATTCCCTCTTCAGCCATATTCACAGTTTAGTGATGGCATGTGGCAGAAATGTTTGTACTGGCAACTACAGGAAACAGTTTTTCTGCAAAATTACACAGTTAAAGAATTGCAGGATGCATTTTTGATCTGTTCTACTGATAAAAGTTAGCCAACACATCAGGAACTGAAGCAATACCAGGAGACCTTATCTAAAACCACAGTAATGTTGTCTGACTTGGAAGCACCAGGAAGTTTTTCCTTTAGCCTAAGACGTGGCTCTGGTGTTGAGGAGTTTAATGCTGCTCTGTGTTTGGAGTTTGTCTCACAACCTCATCCCTTTTAATGTTCCTCATTCTGCTTATCTGCTCCACTTTCTGATGTGTCAGCATCCCTCCTCAGGATCTGCAGGAGATTGAAAGGTGTGCCCTGTGGGTTACCCTCTCCCTAAATCATCCATGATCTATTCTGCTTGGCTTAAACGACTGAGTCTCATTTGCACAATTGCCCTATTAATTTACTCACCATTGATTTACATGACTTTTGCTGGAAATCCTCCACCAGACCTCTATTTTACATGCTCTCTCAAAAGCTCCCTTCCAGCATTTTTCTCCCCCATCATGTTCCTTGTCTCATTTCTCTTCCATTTGCCATCATTCATCTGTCTCTTATCTTCTTCCTCCCTCTCCCTCCCACTGTTCTGTCTTCCTTCTGTTTCTTCTCTATTCTCCTCCATTTCCCCCCTCCCTGCAAGTCTCCCTCCTTGCTCCACAGCAGCTAATAAATCTACCAGGAAAGCCCAGAAGCCCCAGAAGATACAGGTGTAAAGGCAAAGGAGGGTAAATAAATCAAGATTCCTTGTGAAGAAGAGCAACAGCTGTGACTTTCTTTTGGAGACTACAAAGACTGATGGGTGACCATCATTATCTATCTTGCAGCACTTTACCTCGTCCTTGTATCTTTTTGTCTTCCTGAGAGGAGCTCAGTCTCTCAGTTCAGATTTTATGGCTGCTTTCACCCTCTCAGTAGATCACAAGCCCCTGGACTGGTGCCCTGATTGCCAGTTTGACTATGAAACACAAACCTTTCCATCTGAACAGACAACAAACCGCTGGGCTTTGATAACAGGCATATAAAAGTGCATGTATACATTATAAAACACAGACAAATGTAACCATAGAACAGAGGCATTTTCCAACTCTCATGACTGCATGCTCTGTGTGAAAACCAATAAATAAATGCAGTTGTTTCTAAGCTAAAAGTCTCATTCAGTATCTTTCATTCAAATTTTCAAAAGAAAAAAGAAAGCACTGAAGTGCAGAGGGTTAGACTAAGAGGACTACAAAGATTTACATATTATAGTGGGTAAATAAATAACCTGACCCTAATGCCACACTCTGCAGGGCAAAGACAATGAGGAGACAGAAAAGTGTGGGAAGGAGAGGTTCAAATAACAGCAGACCCCAAAGAGCAGGCGGTGTACATGACATAAATGAGCTGTTCAGCCTGGAAGTCAGGGACAACTGAACAAAGTTTCAAAGTGTCCTCAGGACACCTGGCTGTGCCCTTCCAGCACTGAGCTGGGCACTCAGAGGGTCTCAGTGGTGAGGTGACACCTGGCATGGACCTGAGGGAGCCCCCAAGCAAGGCAAACCCTGCATGTGAGCATGAAGCCTGGTTTTATTCACTGCAGACACACAACCCTCCCTTTAAGTGCATTGTGTATATTTGCAATAAATGCAAACCAGCTACAGTTACCAGTCAGTCATGTTGCTTGCTTGAATGAAAAGAATTCTCCTCCCTATGCAAAAAAAGATGTAAAGACTGAGTTGGGAACGTCCTCCACCTCCTAAACCCAAATTAACAGCTGGGCTGTGCAGCTCTGAGCTGGACAAGGCCACAAACCCTCAGCACTTGGTTATTATCTGAAAAATAGCATGGAACTCCAAAGTAATGACAGACTTCTAGAGATAATATGCTGCAATAAAACAGTATGTGAAGTTACCCATTTTATTCTCAGCCTAATTTCCATGTAGTTTGCAATTTTCAGATTTAATAATGTAGTTGAGAAAATACAAATTGCTTGTATTACCCACATATTTACATTGAACTGTACATAGCATGTAATTACAGTCAATGGTTACTATGGAATTACTGAGTTTCTGCACAGTTCTGTGTGTCCTCCTCAGGAAAGTGCCAAAGGAATCTTTCAGTGTGCTGAAGCACAACCCACAGTGATGTGAAAAAAAAATAATAATGAGGGTCCTCCCTTCAGATCCTGTCTGGACAGCATGAGGGAAGCATAAGCAAAACTCCCCATGCAGAAGCATCGTCAGCTTTCCCTGGTCCCCAAAGTCCTACAAAAGAGCACTCTGCAGTTCCTGATTAATGTTCCAGACCTCCACTGAAAGGGATTTTCTACTGCTGTACCTGAGCTCCTGTCCAAGAAAAGTGATTTTGATTGACTTGTCCTGACCTGAGCTCTTCTGGAGAAATTAAGGTGGCAGCTTGCCAGTTCTCTTGGAAGGACAGTGCTTGTTTTTTTGTTTCTTTTACCACTTTTAAAAACACACAGACAAGACTTACATATGGTTGGCTCATCTCCGATATCTGAAGGTCTGAAGTTTGAAGGTTAGAGCTAATCTTAGCTATGGCATTTTGTGCTGAAGTCAGAACAGAGGCAGTTTACAAGAAAATCAGCTTTAACAAGTGATCATAGAAACAGAACAGGAAGAAAAGTATTATTGGTATAAAATAAATGGAATGATGATCACTAAGAACCGTAAAATCCAATGTGCTCAGCAGAGACAGCACTGCCAAAGCAGTGAAGATTAGAGAGGTCTAGAAGACAAGAAACCAAGTGATTATTTCTGATTTTACCTGAACTGTCAATATGACCTTGTGTTAAGCAATTGGTAGCTTACTGGTGTTAGAGATTTGAAGGAGATGCTTGGGATGATCTGGGCTGTGGTGTGCCAAAGAACCTCAGGGTAATGCCAGCTGCTAGAAAAGGTTTCCTCCACACTAACATCCAATACTAGAAAATTTGACCAGTTCATTTCACTGCCCAAATAAACAGGTTTGCAGACTCCTTCCTGGGTCCTGAGCTTATAATGGATGCTGAGAACTATCAGAGTTGCTGGGGATCCTGGATTTCCATTTCCCCAGGAATGGAATGTTTTGTGTGCTGCTCATCCTGAGGTCCCCCTCAACAAGCAACGTTCAGGTAACAAAGAATGACCTCCCCCTTCCAGCTCAGCTACTGGCACAGCCCTGGGGCTGAGGCAGGGACACAGGGAAGCACATTTCCAGCTGGCTACAGTCTGAAACCTCAGTCAGAGTCAGCCCCTCCTTGCCAAACTTCTTCCAATTCCTCACTTAACTGGGAGAGCAGCACCTGCACTGATGTGATAAACAGAACATGCTCTGGGTACAAGGGGGAGCCTCTTCCTGCCCAAACTCCAAACTGATCCTGGTGAACACTGTGCCAGCACTCCAGCCAATTATAAACCAGCCATTAGTGTTGAGAAATAAGCATCCCTTCTGCTTTTTAAGGGCAAGGACCACCCACCTGTGCCTGAAATCTCCATACATTGGGACATATGTTATATGAACTATAAATGTCATGTATTGTTCATCTGCAAGACACAATTTGCCAGCAGCTCTGAGGTGAAAAGAGAGCTGGAGTTGAAAAAACCCTCTGCTGGCCTTGAAAAGAGCAGGAAAATGAATTTAAGTTTTTCCTTTTAATATTCAACTTACTTGACTGACTTGGTTGTCACCTGCAGAGATTATTTTTCATCTTTGAGGTTTTTATATTTATATATTTTTTTATAGTTTTAGATATACAACACCTAAACCAGTAGGATTCCTATTACAGTTTCATATTTTTGGCACTATATGTCCAAACAATGGATGATTTTTGTTAAAAAGATCCTTATTGTGTAAAACAATTTCAGGTGCATTCAGCCCTCCTGGGTCTTCCACACAGATGGATTTTACCTGCAGAATATTTTAAGTTAAACAAATTTTGAATGCAGCAAAATAAATGGAAATCAACACAAGCTGCAGCCTTTTGTTAAAGTTGCTACACACTTCTTAAAAGACCCTCTTCTTCAACTGATTACAGTTTTGCCCAACTTTCAACCATTTGGGCTGGAATTTTCTGTGCCAGGTGTCTGCCTCAGGCAGAGGAGAATGTGATCATGTAATTAAAGGCTGTTTCATAGTGTGTACACAGAAGGGGGCAAATTAAGGTTGAAGAGGCAACCTTAATTCTCAATGTCTTAACTTTCACAGGCTTGACTTTGCAACCCCAATAATGTTCTTTTAATGCAGCTTTTCATCTGCAGTATTAACCCAGTGCTCCGTTAATTCAGAGACACATCCCACCGAGGATGGATGTTTGAGTGGACTGGAATAGGATACAGCCCTTCCACCTCCAAGTCATGGGTTTACAAACAGCCAGGGGCTGAGGGGTGGGGAATTGTTACCCCTGGACAGCTGTTTGGGGTTAAAGGATGTGAACTGGTGATGTGAGACCTTGCACTGGGACCGTGATTCCAGCACAGGATCCGACTGCCCAGCCTGCACTGCCTCACGCTCCTGGGGCTGCAGCCACTGCTCTCCTACAAAATGTGGTTCCAGTGACTCCTCTGTCAATAAGGGAACATTCTCTCACTCCAGGAAGACCCTGCATGGATGACTGATACCTGCACTCCAAGAATATATGAGGAATGGTGCTGATTTGGTGGGGCTGCTCACCTACACAATACCAGAGCCTTAATTGCAATCTTTAGTGAGGATGGGAGAAGCCAGCAGTGTCACAATCTGAGCAATGGCTGTGTTTCCATTAAAAGAACATCCTGGAAATTTGCTCAGTGACACTTGTAGGAAAAATGAGCATGGACAACATATGAAAATTTAATTTAGCCCGTCTGGTGCTGAGAAACATGAAGCACTTGCATAACTACCAAGTGGGATTCTGCAAAAACAAGGACAGTTGTGCCTGAAGGAGGAAAGCTAAAGTGCTTCCTCTACCTCCAGAGGCTGTGCTGGAGGGCAGAGCTTTAGAACAGAGACCTTGTAGGAGACATTCACTGAAGGAGTTACTGTGGAGCTTCCCCCAAAGCAAACCTCACAAACTACAAAGCCCCCTCTGCCCTCCAGTAAAGGAAATTTTGACACTTAAGCAACTAAATCAGAGAATCACAGAATAATTTAGGTTGGATAAGAGCTTTAGGGTCATCAAGTCAACCATAAACCCAACACTGCCAGGTCCCACCAAACCATCTCCCTAAACTGCAGGAACCCTTTGGGAGCAGAGAGAAGTTCCCCAGCTGTTCTCAGAGGGGAAGCAGGTTACAGAGAAACCTTTTGAGACAACAGAGAAAACAGAAAGGGATCAGGAAGAGGGTAAATGTCTTTTCTGTAGAGCAGAGACAATCTCAGCTTTAGTTCTGCTTCCTCAGTCTCAGAAATTCAAGGCAGGAAAACACAGAGAGAAACAGAGAGTGTTCTTCAAAACTCCTTTGGCAGCCATCCCTCCATGCCATTCCAGCCTCCCCAGTCACAAACCCTCCAAGCCCCCAAGCTTCAACCCAATGGCTGCCAACCCTCATGATCTGAAAACACCACCATTTCCCTCAGTGACACTGCTACCCAAACAAGGAACCCTCTTCTTTGGCAGAAGAACCAAAAAGCTTCTCTTCATCTCAACATGAGTTTTTAAAATATTATAAATCACTTAGCATTGTTTTGTTGGCCATTTACTGCATTCATGTTCCTTTTGAGAGGCCACATTAATAAATAGTGTGCCCTGATACCCACATGGCTTCAATCCCATCATTTTCTGTATTCAGCACTCATATGCCTCCCTTACTACAGTACATAAATGATATAAACTTCTCATCAATAACATAAAAAATTCATACTCTGTCTACAATGCAGCTGCTATCACAGGTTTATGTCAACAATCGTCCTGATTTTTAATAGCATAAATGTTTAAAGAGGCAGCAATTCCTGTAAAGTATCTGCAGGGATATTTAGAGCCAACATATGCCAAAACAATCCTGTTCTCATACAGGAGACATTGTTGCTCAGCAGGAAGACAATGTTTATCCTCACAAATGTTTACCCTGTTTCAGTCATTAAAATGCTCCAAATGGCTGGCAGGGACATCCCAAACCTCCTGGTCACCCCTCTGAGCAGGGAGCACCAGCTCCTGCCCCTGGCAGCTGAGCCCCCCTGCACTGCACTCCTCTTGCCTGCCTCCAAAACCATCCCTTTGCAAGGCTTGGATTTGCTCTTTGCTATAAACATACAGAGACAGGATGATTTCCAAATGTTTTTATGCTTCAAAATTCTAATGTACAGCCTGTCCTTTCATTTTCTTTATATCATTTAAAAAAACCCCTCAACTAAGCTTTCTGAGGGCTTCCTACCTCAATAAAACAATGCAAACCCCTTCTTTTCATTCCTTCTACTTGCTGCCAATTGTATAGGGCTTTAAGCTATTAAAAAAAAAAAAAGGTTTGCATACATGCAGCATAAAATATTTATTTTTAATCTAAGCAGGATTTCTTTACCTGCTGTGCAGCCACAGCTTCTGTTTAAGGCTTGCTTTATCATCTGTGTGTCAGGCTGAAAGCATTTCTCTCCTGATCCTTCACTCTAAACTGTAAAGAGCCTCCTACCAGAGCCCAGCTGACACTCGACTTCCAACTCCTGCTTCCAATTTTCCTTCTGCCTTTTCCCCTCTCACCCGAAAACCCACAACCTGGAAGTTCTTCACTTGAACAGATGGTTTAGAGAAATCTGGGACACGCTCGTGTGATTGAAAATAGGACTCCTTTAAGCAACATCTCGTGTCACAATTACGTGAACAGTTGGTCTGAATGGTGACCCAGAAACTGCCCCAGCTCTGCTCCCCACAGCCCCAGGAGAGCATTCCCAGCCCTCTCTGAGTGCCTGACCTTGGGCAGCCACGGCTCCTTCTGGGATGGCACATTCCCACTGCTTTCTGCAGGGAGACACTCCTGCAGCAGGCCAATGCACTGCTGTGGAAGTGCATTTTTGAGGTTAAAATTTAAAGTATTAATGATAAAACCCAACCCTATGCTTCCCATTTGTTTACTATGTGAATAACACAAAATTCTCCCAGACTTTTTCACAACCAAAGTACTCCATCACAGAAGGTGCAAACTCACACAGTCCCACCTGCCTGTGTCCTGGTTGCACCCAGACCCTCCTGCTGTTGTCCAGAGCAAGGGAAGCAGCACCCTGACAAGTGCTGAATATTCCCAGCTCTGTCCAAAGACAACAAAGCAGCACATTCCCATGGTCAACAAAAAAAAACCAACTACCAAGTCAGGCTTCAACTGGTATGTAGGAAGAAATTTTGGGTTAGAACTAATGAATTTCCTGTCCCAAGGCAGAAGCAAAGCCAGAAAAGAGGATTATGGAAGATGTACCAGCAGAGTGCACTGCTCCTGAACTGTGTTTTGGAAGTGTATCCTGTCTTGGTACATGTGGACACAGCAGGAGGAAGGTGTCTGATGAGCAAAACACAGGAACAGGCTGGGTGGGCTTGGTGCTGACTCAGAGGGGTCGTGTGGGGGACATAGAGGAAGGGGAGGTGACTCTGGTGAAGAAATTTCTGGAAGGGGAGAGTTGTGTGTCCATAAGAATGGGAATTACAGGCCTGGACAATTCTGAAGATGTTGGCATGGCTGGATGTGGATGGGAAAAGTGCACTTGTGGCTTAAGGCTTCCTCAGGAGCTGAGGTGGTGTTTGAAAGAACCTCAGTGGAGGCTTTAGGTGCAGTGGTGGCTGAGACTGTGATCAGCACAAAAATGTCCCTTACAAGAGTTCCTGGGGCCAGTCTCCAGTGCCCCCACCAACTGCAGCACACCAGGGTTCATGGGGGGCTTGTTCAGGTGCAGGGCTGGGGGACCAATAACCCAAACTTTCCATTCCCTAGAGCACATTTCAAGATTGGGCTAAAAACCGCTGAGAGAACCCTGAAGTTTTCCCTTCCTTTGAACAGGTGTAACGAGAGAGTCTTTGTTCAGTACTAAAACTGCAGATCCATTATAGCAAAGGTAAATATCAAGTAGAGAGTCAACATCTCCATTAACAAAACCCAAGCTGCCTCAGTAGCCACCAAACACCGACATCTCACAACTATTTTTAAGCACTACAAGACCTTAAAAACCAGGGACACAGAAAAAACACAGCACCGTTGTAACAAGCTAATTTTCCTGTCACACAAAGGCTTGATTCCTGTCAGTGCAACACTCATTTTAGTCTGATTAAGTTGCTGTGATGAACTTCAGAGTTTAGACTGCCCTTGAGCCTCACATCTATCTGATCTTTAATTCTACTACCCGCTCATTTCTTGCTAAGCACACAATTCTGAGTCCCACTGGAACAGCCTCGTTCAGGCTCTGCATCAATATGTTCAGTGCTGAATTCATTTCTGCAGGGAGCCCAGTAAATCTGAACTTTCCAAAATCATTTGGCCCCCATTACTAGTAAGCACTGCTCTTAAATAGGTTGTAACTCCAGCTAATAGGCTCCATAATCATAGCTGAATTGAACAAAAGGGTCCAGTATGGGCTGTCATCAGTCATTTTTACTCCCAATCAAATGCACTGTATAGAAGGGAACTTTTTTATACTTCTGGATGCTGAAACTAAGAAACTCATTTCACCTGAATAGAGGACTTTTTCCTTAATAAAAAAAAATAAGATGAAAGCTTCCAAGGGTATCCAGAAGTCCAGCACAGCACTGATGCAAGACCTGGAACTGGTAACCTTTTCACCTTGCAAAATGGCATATATCCAGAATATAAGGAGACAGGAAAAACATTAAGATGCAAAGCCCACATAATGAAAAATTCCAGGGCTGAGAGATACATCTTCTGCTATTCAAAGAGAAGTAACTGAGTGTAACTAAACCTAAGGTAAAGGAGTTAGCAGTAGCAGTGCTTACATCTTGATCACATTTCCATGAAGACAAGCTTTGTGATATTGTTTCATCTAGTGCAAAAAAAAAAAAAAAAAAAAAAGCCACCTTCTAAATCTTATCACTGAAATTGATAGTGTTTACTTAAAGCTTATTCCAGCTTTGCTGACTTCAACAGATATTGAAGTCTCCAATAAATCTATTTCAAGATTTTTTACAACTCTCTTCTTTCTCAACATACACTCTGGCCTTCCTGATCTATATCAGTGGACAGAAGACCAGATTTTTGTTTATGAATATCTAGAAGTTTCATTGCTGTCTGCTGCAAAGCCTGGAATAAAAATGAATAGCAAGTAAATAAAGCAGAAAAGGAACTTGATTTATCCTCCTCTCTCCTGCGAGACAGCAGAGCCAGTCCTTGCTGGAATCATATTTTTTACACACAGAGCAACCTGCTACAAAGGCAATGCAGGAGAGCTCCTGCTGGGCACAGGCAGCTGGTCCTGCACAGGTGGGCACTGCTGGCACTGCAGCTTCTCCCACTGTGCTGTCCAGGGAGACCTGGACACCCTGCATCATTCCCTTGGGGCCACACCACAGAGTGGTCCCAGCTGCTGGCAGCCACATTTTGTACTCTCAGCAGTTCCCTTGGCACCATGGAGAGCCTGGGTTCAGGAACCCCACACATCCAGGCTACCTGGGCACACCCTGCTCTGCCCCAGGAGTGCATCTGAGTGGGCACTGGCAGCAATCAGCAGAGAGAGAGGAAATGGGGCACCTGGGGATGTGGGAAATGGTGAATCACAGCTTGGAGCACTGGGTTTCCAAGAGAACAATCAGGATTGCCAAGCGAGGGTGTGCATGAAAAACTTCACCCCAAAAATAAATGAATAATCAAAAAAGAGTTGAAAAATTTAAGGCTTTAATCAGGTGAGATAGTATAGAGGAACAAGGTCATATCCTTGCAACTGATTTTAAATAAGCAACAAATATCTAAAAAGTCAAATCAGTAGTTCTGCTAAATGATTAAAATAATTATGAGTTTCTCAGCAACAAAACCCCCACAAACATAAAAGTGCCTGATACTGGTTACATGGTTCATTGGTTTAACCAAATTATAATTCCACAGAAATCAGAATTGCTGCAGCTGTTACAAAGGGATGAATGACATGAATGAACCTGGGTGAGGTCTGCTCAGCAATGGAAAACTGCCCCAGGTGGGATATATGGGAAGACTGATAGAGATTTGAAATCAAAGCAGAAAAATTGAAAGAAATCTTCACTGCTTCTCTCCAGCTGCCCAGATGGGCCAAACTTCCTTCCCCCCATGCATACATATGGAAATAAGAGGAAGATTTGGAAATTTGTGCATTCTGCCATCCCTTTTCCTACCCACCACGTGCCCCAGAACAAAGCCTGCTCTCCTCCATTTGACAGCAGCTTGTGGAAAGACATTTCTCCTTTCTCTCCTAAGACATTCCTCTAGATTGAAAGATGCCATGTTTTATTCTTGCTTCCCAGGAGTTGCCAAGAGCTGCTCTCCACTGTGCAGAGCCCATGTCAGAGGTGGAGCAGAGCAGGTGACCCTCTGGCATGTGGCTCTGGAAGCAGGACCTGCCCAGGGCAGGAGGCCAGGCCAGCCCCACCCTCACCTGGGGCTCATCCATGGCCAGGACACATCCAGTGTGGATGGAGCAGCAGCTCCTGCATGGAGTTCAGCAATGCCAGGGACACTGGGAGTCAGCAAGGGTGACACAGGCACTGAGCACAGGCCCTTGTGCAGATACCACGGATGCTCTCAGTCTCCTGCACTGGTAAATATTAAAATATAAGCGAAATTACTACCTCTTTAAAGCTGCAATAAAGCACAGGCAGGAAGGTACACTGATACAATTCAAGTCAATTATTTTTAAACAATATGTGATGGATTTGCAGTATGCCAATGCAAAAAAAGACAGGCTCATTTTCTACAAATGCCCACAAAGAGAAATGAGAGAGCTCAGCACTATAGCATGGCATATTCCATTAGGAATTAAATCTCTTCTCTCTGATGGTCCCATCCACTTGTTCATTGGCCAGTCTCCTGCTTTCATCTACATTATTGTTATTAATTTATGAATGGGACTGGAATTACAGAAGATGAGTCTAAGGTGAGGCCGCATTATAATAATAAATGAAAGAATGACTCCTGTTTACTTTCAAAATATTTCATAGCTAAATCGCTTACTGCATTTTTAACTGTGACACACTTCCTTTAGCCGGTTTCGGTTTTGAAGTAACGATATAAAATTCATTTCATCTCTTTTTCAAGCCTGAGTCTTTCATACATAACATCAGGCATGTCATATCTGAGGAATTATTAAAATAAGACGGAGCCTGCTGTATCTGAGCAGAAAAGCTTCTTTGAGCTGGCGTCCTCAGGAGAGAAGCAAGCTCAATCTCATTAGTTGGTGCTGAGAAGGCGTCCTAGTCACTAGGTTCAAGGTGATGAAAGATTAGGGCGTTTGGCCTCGGCTCATTCTGTATGCAGCTCACATCACTCCCTGCCCGTGAACACGAAATTACATTGAACCTGGGGAGTCTAACTCCATTAATTTTAAATGGAAGATTAATTTAACAATATGCGGCAGATATTTGTTACAAACCTATCATGTAAAAGTGACGGTTAGCAATAAATTGTGGTGACTCACACTGGCCGGTGGCCCTGGCTCAAATAAATCAGAAGGCATTTACACATAATTGCTGTTTTTAAAGACAGGGATATGGGAGATATGTTTCTTTGATGAAAGATTGGGTAACTCCATTCAAGGAAACAGCAGCCCGTGTTAAAGTGACAGCGTCTCTTTTGTGGGAGATGCTCTTCCAGGGCCTGCAGGACTGGGATGCAGTTATTGTCTGTCTTGGCCTTAACCTGGGCCTGGCTTTTTCTTAGATAAATAATTTTCATTGATTTTTATGAAACGTCTGAAAGAACAATACAGAAGTATTTCACATGAGCACAGGATAAGAGGCATGGTTTAGGAACACGCAGCACATGCTGGCTGTCACCTGGGACTGGGCAGAAAATGCTTAAACAAAGGTTAACTGTGGTCCAATTTTTTTCTGCCAACTTTCTGACCCCTACACAATGCACAGAATTAACAGGTGCCCCTTCTCCTGCCACTGGTCCTTTTCTTCTTTCATTAACTGTCCGAATGTATGGTTGGGTATGAAACATCACCATTGAAAATATCCTTTTCAGAGCAGGAGACTCATCACCTCCACCTGAGAATAAGCAACACAGGAGAAAACTGGAAGGATACATTTATTTTTTTTTAATTTCTTAGTCAAGTGTGGATAATGACCATGCTTATCGGATACTCTGATGATATCCATTGCTAGAACAGGGACTGTCTACAAGGGAAACAAAAATATCCTGAAAGCTAATGCAAGAGAGCAGAATTGGCTCCCTCAGGAAGCAGAATTACCCCAGACCTCTTTCCTTCCAGTCCAAGAAAAAGGAGGAAACCAACCCTAACTTCCACCCCTAACTATTTGTGATCTGTGAGTCTTACAAAATTCTGTAGATTCTGCAGCAACAAACACTGGGTGGGACTGCATGTGGGCATGCTTTTTTATTTAAAGCAGAAAGTAGAGTGCCCTTACTTTTGCTTCTGAACTGGAGAGAACAATGCAGCCCTGATACCCAGGGATGGCAGTGCCTGTGTTTCACACACTGGGAGAGGTTGGGACATGCTGCAGGGAGAGGCATCACCTGCACTTGGAACAAATCCATGAGCAGCTTCTGGAGGCTGTAGGAATCAGAGATGCAGTGACCTGGCTGAGCAGAGCTGCAGCCCCTGCATGACCTGGCCAGGGATGGAAATGCTGGGGTGGCTCAGACTGGGTGTGCTCAGAGACTGGGACAGGTCAGCTGTCACCACCCCCCCAGACCAGGTACAAATGATGGAAGGGGTGGAAGGGTGGCAGGATTGTGTTCACTGTGCCAAATATCTCACTGTGATCCACAAGTTTACAAAGCAGTCACAGCCAAACAGAGAGGAGCTGCAGTGGAACTGAGAATTCCCCTCACAGCTGCCAGAGCAAAGGGAATCCATCCATTCATCCATTCACCCTCTTCTCAGCCTTGAGTCTTTAACAAATGCCCTGTCCTACAAAAGCATCCAAAGCAATCCACTCTCCAAAAGCATCCAAAGCAATCCACTGATACTGTCCTTTGGGAAGGGAGGCAAGGAGGGACAGCCTCCAGTGCAGCTCAGTGAGGTCAGTACACATCCATGTCTGTGGGAAGCACAGGGTGAGGTTTCCATCCCTGGCTCACAGCTTCTCTAAACAGACAGAAACCCAACTTCATGCTGGGTTTGTGATCATTTGTGGTTTGCAATTTGAGGTTATTAGATGTCTTTGGAGCCATTTATTCTAAAGTACGTAAGAAATCCAATTTTTGGCAGTATGGTCTCCCAATGTGCTCACAGATACCCTCCCCACGTAACATCACACACTGTTCTGCCAGACATTATCCTCACCAAGCTTTACAGACTCACAGAAAATGGAGATTTATCTTTATACAAAAATAATCTATGGGTTTGTGCTGTGTGATTTAAAGAGAAAGATAACAAGAGAGAAAAAAAATTGTGCACTTGCTTTTGTATATAGCCATACCAAAACACTTGCACAAACCAGACAACATTAGAATAAGGTTTCTCAGACCCCCTTTTCCTCCCAGCAAGACAGGAGACTGTCTGTTCTAAATTGGCCACCAATAATCCTTTCCATATGGTGGAAAAGAGAAATGCAACCTCCAACAGACCCTCGTGGGAGGCAGCAGCATTACAAATCTGGGAAGGTGACTGAACTGCGGGGATCGTGCTTTGTTTCCAGCTCTGCTGGGAGGTAGGACTGTGGGCAAGGCACTTCAGTGCCTACAAACTGCTGCAAGATCTTCAGATTGAAAGGGCCACTGAAAATGCAAATGTGGACTGGCAGTTTTACTGCCCAGCCTGACCTGTCAGTGAAGAGAGTTCGCTCTGCATCGGCTGGTCTGTGGTTCACTGGTGTCTGCACCACCTGCATGCCATGGGATAGAGCTCCAGAAGGCAAAGAAATGCTCAGGTAAATAAACAGCTCTTCACAAGGGCCAAAATTAATGAATTGAAAAGAATTACTGTTGATATTTGAGCAAATAAGACTGATGCAGAATAACTACACAGAAAAAGGGCACCGTTACTTTAAATTCAGTGCCAACATCCAGGTTGCCAGCAATTGATGCCACTAACTCATTTTTGCACTTTAATGTTAAATTTCTTATGGGACCACATCACCTAATTAGAGGAATTGATAACTGCACTGTTCCATAATGAGGCCAATACATTTCAAAGTCATTAAAGATAACCAAGGCAATAAGTCTGTGTTTAAGCGGCACTTCCTTAGATTTCACAGCCTACATGTCGCTGGCATAGGAAAAAGCAATCCCTGCCTAGTCAACTGTAAATGCTGGGTTATTGGAATCTTTAAAACAGGCAGCAAGGAGAAAATTACATGGCCAAATCTCCTTTTTCCAGTTAATGAAGAATTAAGACTCCCATTTACCATATTAGAAGGTTCATCAGAGGTCTCTCCTCTCCATAGCTTGTGTTTGACAGCAGTGTCAATTTATCTGAGTCAGAACGCACAAGTGCATGACAGTGCGTCATTCATAACTGTCACATCTACTTATCTCTCTCATTGTCACACTGCTAAAGAAATTCAGGCCATGTTTTCCCCATCATGTCCTCTTAAAGGGAAAAGGATCCCCTCACCCACAGCAGCAGAGTGACCCAGCCATGGCTCCAAGAGCAGCGTGGTGACAAACGCCCACACAGCCTTGGGAAGGGTGGATCACAGAACCCTGGACAGCCAGGGAAGGGTAAAGCAGCATTTCCCAGAGGCAGGCTTCCAGCAGGACTGTTGGTGGCTTCAGAAGTAAGACACATTAATTCTTGGTGATAATTACTAGAAGGATGGATTTATTTTATATTCTACCTTGTGCCTGTAAGATTTGTTCAGGTACGTTTGGCGTGCAAGTAAGAAAAGCAGAGTGACTTTATTGAAAGTCGATGGTCAAACTTCTGTTGGCTTCAAAAGCACAGGAAGGATTTTTAGAAATGCAACAGATTAAGAATTCCATAAAATTAACACTAACATTAGAACATTTGTTACCTTGGCTGAGGTAGAATGTAAGAGGTCTATCAAAACACTCACAGAAGATCTTCTGCCCTAAGAACTTGGACATGGTAAAAAAGACCAGAAAGTCTTTTTTACAAATCAAAGCATCATCCCACTAAAATAAAAATACACAACTGAAAAGGTAAGTTAGTATTTAAAGAAGACACAGAGAGAAAATCACCTCAGAAAACAAACAGAACAAAACAGCTTTAAAAGGAAGAACCATGCTCGAAAAAATAACTCTTGTAAATATATGCCCCTGTAGTGTAAGGCAAGACACTGTCATGTTTTAAGAAGGAAACTTGCAGAATTGTGTTGTCCTCTCCCCTATGAGAAACATGCACCTACCTGCCTTCTAATCCCAGTTGCTCACACCACCCAGCAAAGGCAGAGACCCAGCAGAGC
Source organism: Aegithalos caudatus (assembly GCA_013389925.1). Taxonomy (NCBI): domain Eukaryota; kingdom Metazoa; phylum Chordata; class Aves; order Passeriformes; family Aegithalidae; genus Aegithalos; species Aegithalos caudatus. The sequence continues at coordinate 617,501 of WEIU01014322.1, forward strand.
AATTCATGTCTTTAAAATAATTTTCTCCTAATGGATCTCTCCAGAACATTTGAGATAAAAGGTTCTGATAAATTCAGGGTAACTCCCTGGTCCCATCTAACCTCCTGCTCCTAGAGGTGATGAGCTGTAAGGCACACCCCAGTACCCTCGGAACAGCCCTCCCAGTGCCCTGCCCTGTGGGTCTCTCAGAGCCCTCTGCAGCACAGGGGATAAAGAGACTCAAGAGCTGTTCATATAAATCAGACTGAAAAGCACAACCCCTTCCTTTCATCCAATGCCACTTTTACAGGAAAGGACCTCTCAGCTCCCATCCCAGCAAATTCCCGAGATTTACAGACAATGGGATTTAGCACAGTGAGGTGAGGAGCACAGAGCTGGAGCAGGCTGTCTGTCCATGGAATGTGGGTTTGGCAGGCACAGAAACCAGGCTGGAGGCAGCACTGGAGGGAAGCACTGTCCTGAGTTTAAGGGCAAAGACGTGATTTTGTCTATTCTGAAAAAAAGCACTTTCTGCTATTTTCCACAATCACAGGCGCCAAAGTAAAGTGGATTCACACAGTAACATGAGTTTTTAAGAAACCAGCACAGCAGGCTTCAGGTGCCAGGGAATGAAAGGGTTGGAGCAATTCTTCAAGAGACTGGTTTTGTAAATTTGAGAAGTAGTTTTTCTTCCAAGAAAACTTTTCTTTCACAATATTTCATGAGAGTGTCAGGGGGTTTTTTTTTTGCACTAGAACTAACATAAGAGGGGAGAAAGAAAATGGTGCCCAATTGGATCAAATTACGGGTGAAACTATGCAAGTGAATGTGCACTTAGGTCTTCAGTTCTGAAAACTTCAAGAACTAAAATAAATTGCATGACCCCCTGGTAACTTCCACTAGAACTTCTGGGTACAAATTGTTTGCCTCAAGCTGGGTGAAATATACATTCAAATTCAGGCTCTTGAAGGAAATTATTAAGTAGAGCCATATTAGCTTTCTCTGAAGCATACTCGTTTTCTATATTGCCACTGTATAGACCAATTATGTTACCTTTCCATGCTGAGAAATGATTGTTCTGCTAACACAGTTCTGGTAAAAATCAAAAGCACTACATTTTTAACCTTGGGGGATTTTTGTTATTGCTGCTCCCTTGCTAGTTCCTTCAAATGGAAAACATCTTCCATTAATCTAAATGCAAAATTTGTTCAGCTTTCGAAAGTTACTTGAAAAATGTTAAGCACAAAGCAATAAACTTTTTATGCTCTTAAGACCACTAATGCTTTGAGCTTCATATTCATTTTGAAGAAATGAACATTTTATGGTTCACAGAGGAATAGCTACATGAATAATATCTGAGACTATAATGCATCTAGCAGAAAAAGATTAAGTTTATGTAAACTATTTAATCAGACGTGAAATTTTCTCTAGAGGATAAAAAATTCTGACCTTATTTAAGTTTATTTTAAAAAATACCAATATCACATTTCCACCAAGGGAACCCACCGATTTCCCCATTTATGTTGTATAAATATTCATAGACTGAAAGGCTAACTGGATACCACAGCCCCTAGGAACCAAAAGGAACTTTAGAGATGCATCACATCAGCGTGGTCTTCCCATGGAAAACATTTCCCAGGAAGTGTGACTGGATCTGCAGTGAAGGGGTGGCACACCAAGAACCTATGGTGGCTCAGATGGTGATGGACCAGCTCATCACAAGCAAAATTTTTCATCAGGGAAGTTCCAACTCACACCAAGGTCTTGTTTTCATCCATGATTTTTAACATGTTTTCAACAGAAATCTGTTCTGTAACCATACTTTATCTTTTCTAGTCCTTTTGCCTGGCTGCCCCCTCACAGTGCAGTGATTCTCTCCCAGGTTTAGGAAACCAGGCTATCCCAGGAAGTGTCTGTCTAGGATTGTGTTGTAATCATCTGATTTATTAAAGGAATGCAAATGTGTGTATGTCCAATTAAACTGGACTTTATGTGAGGTAAAGTAATTCTAGGAAGCCAAGTGATTTATACCCAATTAAACTGTATCTGAATTTGGCCCTCATTTCTGCTGATATCCCAACTAAAGCTCTTGAACTGTTTCAAATTAAATTATGGAAAACCTTGGCATCCTAACTGCAAGCCCAGGTGCATTTATTTTTCTATTAAAAACAGAAAATTATGGAGGTTTTATAAGTACAATATTTTCTGAATCCACTAAGGGGTTTTTGTTCCATATAACACACTAATGAAAAAAAATCCTGCAGAAGAATCCTGAAAAATCAATAGGCTGGACACAAAATAGTAATGCAGCTTAAACAACAACATGATTATGAATAACCTATCTTCAAGCACTGTCACTTGAACGTGGTTTGAGAACAAATGATGACCAGGCTATGGGGAGTGTGATGTGATTATTTTTTTAACGTATGTGTGAAAGCATCTGGGTGTAAACTCTCATATCTCTGTAACACAGAACACCAAGTTGGTTTGGGGGCCTCTTGATTTCAAAGCAAATGTGAACTACTGAGCATTCAGCCTTTTCTTGCTCTTTTTATTCCATCAAATTATCCACTCAAGCCAAAGAGGTAAACAGGAGTTACTCTACACTGTGGCTCATTACAGACACGTATTATTGCTGTACCCCATGGAAGTTCTCCTTTCCCTTTCCCACAGTATTCAATTCCCACAACAAAGAGTTTGATTATAAGTGCAATATCAGCTCAAATGTTCTCTCCCACTTTGGTGGCACCTTGAACTTCTCCCATAGGGAAAAGTCCAAACCACATTTTGGGTTCTCTTTTCCTCGTGAGTCCTTCCTGCTTTCTACAGTGTTAGAGATAAAGGATTATTTTCAGTGGGGAGACAGCACTTCTCCCTTGAAAATATCCTGGAAAGTGGAACTGGCTAAATCCCAAGGTGTGGTCAGCTGACACCCAGACCTGTGCCCTTGGAAGCACTGCAGGTGAACCCTTTGTGGGCATGGGGAAGTATCAGAGGTGTCTCCAAAAATTAGCTGCATTAATAAAGAGGAAGGTGAAAGCAAGGCAGTGGTGCTCAGAGTGCCATATCCAGAAATTTAATTTTGAAGATCTTAAAATCAGGAAGATAATGAACATATTGGGGATGGGGTCGCATATTTGGGGAAGGGTATAGAAAAGAAAAGCCACAGGAAGATTTTTTTTTTTTTTTTTAAAGAAAGTTGTCATAAAACCCAACATATCATTTGGATGCCATTTAAAATGCTTTTCCCTTTCCTGGCGCTACCAGAGAGCTCCAACCATGCCACATTCTGCATGGAAACCCAGCATGGAAACCCAGCATGGAAACCAGCATGGAAACCCAGCATGGAAACTAGGATGGAAACCAGCATGGAAACCAGCATGGAAACCAGCATGGAAACCCAGCATGGAAACCCAGCATGGAAACTAGCATGGAAACCAGCAAGGAAACCAGCATGGAAACCCAGCATGGAACCCCAGCCATTTTGCTGAGGCTCCCAACTGTACAAAATGGCTTCACCAGGCAGCATCTGCCACGGAATGATTGGTATTAGGCATAACTCATTATTCTGACAAGGAGCTGGCACGCAGGCAGGCGCTCTGGCACGAGCAGGGATGAGATAAGGGTTTGGCATTGCCGCCGGTAGGATATGAATTAAGCTCAGTGTCAACACAACGCACATGGTTTCCTCTCCACGGACATGCCAAATCCTTGACACAATAATGAGTTGTGCACGATGCCAATCACTGATTGTCAGCTCAACTGCACATCTCTCTTCTGATGCCATCGAGCTGCAGCGGGATCCAAAGTTGAGAACAAACTTTGCCGAGGGTTCTGGTGGGGCTGTGGGGGTGTGAGCACAGGCAGAGGGTGAAGCCTGTTCCCCCTGAGCCCTGCCAGCCCCGGGAGCAGCAGGAGAGCCCACAGGGGTGGATTCACCCTGCGGCACAGCTCAGAGCGTGGCATGGCCGAGTCCAGCAAAACAAACTGTCTGAGAAAAGGATCAAGCCTGACAACTACACGGTTCCATTAGAAATCCAGTCTTAAACACCCCTTTGCTTTAAAAGACTCACGTTTGTGTTTCATGGGTGCTTGTGAGAAGCCCTTTTCGTGTGAAAAGAAACATTCCTGTGGTGGAGTGAAGCAAAGCCACGTGGACTGGCAGTGTGGAAGGGAAGGATGATCACTGCCCATTCTGCAGGAGGACAGAGCAGGCAAGAGGTGCTTTAGCAGCCATAACATGGCCTGGCCCTGCAGGCCAGGGGTGACCTCTGCCCTCCCCAGCCCCTCCTCAGCCCGCAGCAGGAACACCTCATGTTCCCACAGGGAACACCTTCCCACAAGGAACATCTTCCCACAGGGAACACCTCTCCTTCCCACAGGGAATACCTCTCCTTCCCACAAGGAACATCTTCCCACAGGGAACACCATCCCACAGGGAATACCTCACCTTCCTCCAGGGAACATCTTCCCACAAGGAACACCTTCCCACAGGGAACATCTTCCCACAGGGAACACCTCTCCTCTGCACAGGGAACACCTTCCCACAGGGAATACCTCACCTCCCCACAGAGAACACCATCCCACAGGGAACACCATTCTTTCCCACAGGGAACACCTTCCACAGGGAACATCTTCCCACAGGGAACACCTCCCCACAGGGAACACCACTCTTTCCCACAGGGAACACCTCCCCACAGGGAACACGTTCCCAGAGAACCCGTCTGCCCTGCCCGTGCTGGGGACACCTGCCACGGCCACAGTGCCCAGGCTCAGTGCCACGCTGTCCCTGCTGTGCCCCCACCCCAATCTCCCCCATTTCCCCTGCCCCTCCTCACAGTCAGCACCAGCAGCTGAGGATTCTCCTCCAGTTTTACCCTGTGCTCAGCTCAAACTGGACTCCCCTGCCTCCAGGACAAGACCCAAATGCTCATCTCCTAAGAATTTCAAGCACTGGCAATAAATTTTATCCGCAAAAGCCAATTAGAACCTTTTTATTTTCCTCCTCCATCACCACCAAACCCCCAAAAGGCCGGTTTTCTTCACCATGTGTGAAGTGGTGGCTGTCCTGCTGGCAGCAACACCTGCCTCTGCCAACACCTCACACAGGGACCCTGAAGAACTGCCAGGGACAGCACACACAAGGAGACAAATGCACAACTTTCATTACAGAATCCTAAACTTTGTGTCAAAGGACAGGGAAAGGCTCATGGCTGCCTCAGAACCAAATAAACAGCACCAGTCTGGGTTGTGTGGAAAGCAAGCTGGGCTTTACTTGTTATGACTATGGCACAGTGCCCTAAACTAAATTACCATGAACAGAAATGTCTCTGAATATCTGTGCCTGCTTCTGAATTTATTAAAGACAAACAAGTGCAAAAATCCCTCCAATAGCAAAACTGCATTTATTAATAAAATGCCAGAAAGTGCTGCATAAAGGCCCAGACCTTGCAGTCATTTAATCTTAATAATTTAACTCAAGATCTTGGTCCACCCAAACTGGGCTTCCCCTTATTTATTTTACTATCATTTATACAGACAGAAGAGTAAAACTGTGTAATTGTTTTTCTAATGGTGACGGAAGACTCCCAAAATATTTTTTCCCTTTCCCATCTCCTCAAAAGATGTGTGCACATTTTGTAAAGTAATTTATCCACTTTGGAAACTTTTGGTTGATATCTAGAAAGAAACACAACTCCAGACGGAAAAAATAGATTAAGTTTCAGAAATTCAGTGGAAAAGCATTCTCTGCCTTAGAAAAACCTCTGGCTTACTAGAAGTCTAAGAGAACCAAATCTTGTTATGAAAGGATTGGATGTCTTCAACAATCCACAAAAATGGAGCTTTTGATTCTTCATTAAGTATTCAAACACACCACAAGCTGACAGTGTTTGAAGGGCAGAATTATAAAAATTATATGATAACTCCATGACCTGTGTGACCTGAGTTAGGGGGTCTCAGCCCATCCACAATGGGTTTGAGCATCACAAAAATTGCCACCAAATGCAGCAATTTCAGCTGACAGGCCTGTGCTGAGCAGAGCTTGGGCCCTCCAGGACACTGAGAAGGGCAAAGCACCAAGTCTGTGCATCCATCACCAACTCCCCCCTGGACCTGTGTCCTCAGGACAACCAACAGCACCTCTGCTTAGGAGCTAATAATGCAATTAGAACAGGAAAACAGTCCAAGAGGATAAAAGTAAACTTTTCCATGATGACACTTCCAGCTGCCCTGTTCAGCACTCCCAGCCCAGCACTGCCCCTCCTCACCCTCGTGGTTGCTCTTGCTTGTTGCCCAGCAGCACCAGCAAGGAGTGACCTGTGCTGACAGGGCAATGCAGCCCTGCCAGAACCATTACATCCCACTGGAGCCAAACAGCACAGAAATCACAGCCTCATCCACAACAGCCTGGTGAGCAAAGTGCCAGAGCAGCCTGCTGAACAAAACCCAGCTCATACAGGGAGACGGGCACCACCAGTCAGAGCTGCAAACCAGCAGCCATCCAAATGCCTTCATGTTACATGGGATTTGGCAAAAGGCTGGGGTTTCATTTTCTTTTCTAAATCTCAATTAAAAGTACGCAGTAACAAGGAAATTATTTAGGGGAAAACGAGTGAGTACAAGGAAAACAAATTTCAAGAACTCCAAATGGGATAAACCATGGAGATTATAAAAAGACTACACTTGACCTGTCAACATGAGGAAGTCCCAGAGTTTTTATTAAAAGGGGGCAGTGGGAAAGACAACCTGCTGTTTAGGGAAGCTGTATATTTAATTTTAGTGCCTATAATGGCATAGCCCATGACTATAAGGTATTATTTAAGACCTATCATGCAATTTCCTTGGAGGATTCCTCTCTGTACTTTCACAGTATGCTGCAGTTTGCTAGTCTCCATACAATTTAACTACTGTTTACTGATTATTATTGAGTATGGGACAAAATTCAACCTCTCTGGGCCAATAAATATAAGCTTTAGACATGGAGAAGCAAAATATTTCAACTGCTGCCTGCCACCATAAGATTCCATGAATATACACTTTAAGAAAACGGAAACAAAACAAACCAACTAAACAGAGAGTCACGGTTTATTAACATAACATACTGCAAATCTAATTAAAAGTCAAATAGGCAATACCCTCATCAAAATCCAAATGTTCTTTACAGAAACATCAAGGAAGAAGGGGCATACAGGGGATGGTACCACAAAGGTAATCAGAATTCATCTTCTGGGACTCGTACCCTATTACTCGAAGCTCATTATCAGTACTCCGTACAGGAAAGCAACACCCAGAGACCACATCATTAGCTTCCTGCACATGCATTACCCCACAGCTCAAAAACCTGCAACAAAAAGCCCCACCAATATACATGAAAAAGCTGAGGTTTTTGTCCTGTGTGATACAAACCTGCCAAAATTCGAAATACAATGCTACAAAAATCATCTAAACCTTGTAAAAATGAAACTGGTCCTTCCTAGTTATGATTGCATAATTGTGAGTGTAGCCTAGCTGTTACACCATCTAACATCTCCACTTGTCTGTGAATACTTCTTTAATAATACAGCTATGGTTGCTTCCTTTTTCTCTTTTGGATTTGGATTCTTTGTCCGTGGATCAATCTTTGTCAACTGGCAAAACGTAATTCATTAAGTGACTAAACATAACTGACTACCCTGAAATGCATCATCTAATTAGTTGAAGGAGAACACTATCTCTTCTCTGTGTTAACTGTCCAAAGGAAAGGCAGGAAACTTCCAGCCTAGAGGGAGAAGAGACGTGAAAATAGAACTGGTCACCTTGAGTTTCATGTGCTGTACAGTACAGAAATACTCTCAGTCAAGACACTGAAGAACATAGCTACCACAATATTCAAGGAAATAAGCAACATACCCCACATCAAAATATGGTTACACAGACAGAAGCTGACACCACTGTCAAAACCTAATTCACCAATAAAGAACAAACCATTATAGGTAGGACCAGTAAATGGTGAGGAGAAAAGGGTCACTGAGCAAACAGGGAATGCTGCAGGATGGGAGTGGAGGAAGGGGTCCACATTACAACAGTCCAGGAATTCACCTGGTGGTATTCAGTGACCTATAATGTCTGTGTTTATTAAGTTTCACTGTCAGAGGTAACAGTGACAGTGACTAATGCACAAGGTCCAAGTGCTTCTGTGCTGCTCTCTCTGCTCTCTCAATAGAAGCAAGAACTGTGGTACAGGGTGGTGTGATAACAACCATCCTGCTGACCAGTAAGGGCAAGAATTTGCAATACAGAAGCCCTACAAGTCAAGAGAACTGGATTTGTGAACAGGAATTACAAGCACTAGACTTCTTCTAGGACCTAACTGAATAATTTGAAGATTTTTTTTTTAACTGACTATTAACTGGGAAAACGGACCAGTATTCTGCCATTGTTTCAGTCACTGTGAGAAATGAGCTAAGAGATGGGGATAGGATGTGGCTGATGCCAGGCCAAGTTCAGTTCCCCACAGTGATACATTCCAGGTTTCACCATTCCCTTCCATCCCAGTGACCAGGCAGTGTCATGGCCTCAGCAACTGCTCCCCTGCCCCATGTGCTGGCACCTCTCCCTGCCCCACACAGTGCTGCTCTTATCCTTTGGGAAGTAGGAACTGGCAGGACTCTGTGTACCACCACTCTGGGTACCTCCACCAAACCTCAATTTGGCTGAGAACAATTTCACAGCACCTGTTCCAAGCACTCTCTACGTGCCAGCCCTGCCCCACTCATGAATTCTTTGTGTATCAGGCTCTGTTGGAGTTGCCAGACTGGTCTTTCACATGAAACTCCCAAGGTATTGGCACATGCCTCAAGAGAGGATCACTGACCTAATAGCTACAGCTTTGAAATATTATCTGTGGCTAACTTCCACTGAGGGAAGATTCTCATGCATTGTGAAAGTCACAGAAACCTGATTAAGCTTGAATCTGCTAATGGCTGATTAGAGGATCACACTGCAGTGGGTACAAGGCACAATCCAAGCAGCACAGATCAACCTCAGTGGAACAGAAGAGTTCTGCCTCCCTCAAGTCAGAGTGACCCTACACCCCAGAACAGCAGCAAAAGGGAAAGTGAAGGAAAGGCACTGAATTTAAGAAGTCCTATGGTGTTTAAGGGGGTTTCCACCCCAGCAAGGGAGCTGCAAACCCTTGTAGTTCATCTTTAGGTAAGATACCAACGTGTAATACCATATAAACCCCATTTCCACCTCTGTTACACAGCATCAAAAATCCTCTGAACATTTCAGCAGTAAGTCAGGAGGCTCAGACTTCTGAGAGATTTGAAGACAACAGCAGAGCTAAAGTTTGGTAGAAGCCCAAGGCATCAGAGCTGAGCCTGGGTGTTAGAGGCAGCCAGGAAGAGCTGGGGCTGTGGGACAACAGCCAAGGGGAAGCCTTGAGGCCCCAAGCAACACTTTTACTCCAGTCACCTCCATTTACTTGCAAACCAGTCCACAACAAACAACACAAGTATTTTACCATCAATGGCAAGCGGAACTAAAAATACATCAAGTAAGGAACAAAACACATACTCAATGGTTTGCTCAGGGATATGCTCCTTTTTACTCTACAGGTGAGGTCTAAGACCTTCAAAGGAAAATAATAGTTTGGGATTTCACCTTTTGCTCAAAAACTGGCTAGGCACTGGTCAGTGAGTGGTGAACAACTGCACTGTCCATCACTTGTATTCTATATTGCAATTTTATTAGTAGTATTATCATCATTATTATTTTCTTCCTTTACTGTCCTATTAAACAGGCTTTATCTCAACCCATGACTTTTGTCAGTTTTTCCCCTTCCCCATCTCTCTGGCACTGAGGGAGCAGCTGTGTGGGGCTGAGTTGCACCTGAGGTTAAACCATGATATCCATGTTAGAAATAAAAATCAGTATTTTAAAACTATCTGTGAAATACTTCTGAGGAGCTTCATTTTACCAAAAGTAAATGGCAAGATGGCCAAGCCTGATCACATCACCCTTTCCAATACAAAAAGTATGTAAAAAATTATTGGCCACCTTTCCTCAATACTTTGGTGCACATCTAAGATGTTTTGCACGTGACAACTGCACCTGATCCTCTGCAGCTTTACTCACTTGTTCCTTCCCACACCACGAGCTGTGCTGATGGAAATACCTGTGACTGCCTTGCTGTAGCCAAGGGAAGAAGGTGCCAGAAAAGGAAGCAGAGCCCTGTTATCATTTTCTCTCCTTGCCTATTCTGCACTCCCTCCCCACCCCCAACTTCTTCCCAAAGAGTTGCACTTTTGTACTTTGGGGCCTCTTATTTTAATTTATGCAACAGCTTAAAACATTTTGTTAGGGCTGAGTGAGACCATCTGTGCAAGAAATAAAAGATGCCTAAGGGTAAAATAGGCAAGAGCAGTAATGCTGAATCCGTGGAAGGCAATCGACTGCCTATGGATTTTGTATCTACTGCTGTGACCTTTCCAACGATGGCTTTCAGTCAAGGGTAATTTCCATACAACGTCTGCTCCAGAAAGAAAAATTAATCCAGAACAGCATTAGTGCTTTCCAGAAAACTGGACAGCTGCAATTGCCTGTCACTTCTCAAAGCCTATGTACCATTTAGCATGACATTTGCATAACATTATAGAAAATCTCCTTCATTATGTCCTACAAGAAGATGTGCCAGCATTTGTTTTCCTAAGGTGAGTGGGGACTCAAGTTGATTCCGAAACATAAACTTTTTGTCAAGGATGGCAATGTTGCTCTTTAAAATGATGGATCACTTCCTACAACTCTTAAATTACCATTACAAAGCCCTGACCCTGTGTGCATTAAGTATTCCCTAAAGATGCTGAGGAATATTTTACGAGTTGTTTCATTTTGCTGTCTTCTTTCTGATTACCTTTGGGGCTTATTAAGAAAGTCTTTTTTTTAATAACTTAGAGAGGTCCAGGACTAAGAGGGAAAAAAGAACCTAAATTGGGATTGAAATATATTTAAGTTCAAAGATGAAAGAGTTTTATTTACAGAAAATAGTTTCAAGGAAAGCAGTGAGCACTTTTATCTAGGGAACCTCCTCCCTTCTTTGGAGCAATTACGTGCCAGCAAAGCACACAGATGGGAAGTTTTGTCTCAGTGTCAACCTTATATTCTGGAAAAGAAAAATCAGCTTCAAGATGACAGGTGACAATGGGCCAAGTTCATCAGTGGTGTAGGTGGCTCGAGGCACGAGGGTACATTGGAACATTTTCAAGAAGGAACACTTGAGGCCAGGAAAAGCACGTACCTGGAATCACTCTCAGAAACCTTCAGAAAAGGCACTGATGGAAAACCTGTTTGCTATTTAACAGGGGTCAGCTCTGCTTGCAGACAAAGAATGAGCTATATATCCTTGGGTAGCAAAAAATAATCTGATTCCTTCATAGGTTAATGACACACCATTCCAGAGAAGCCAGGATCCTGTTTTCAGTCCTGTCCTTCTCCCTTGCCCAAAGAAACACAAGAATCAAGAAGCATCCAGGACTAGGAGGCAGAAAGAACCCAGCTGAGGCTGGAATGCATTCCTAGGATCCTGCATTAGAAAATGGCTCATGAGAGGAGCAGCACCACCATCACCCCATGTCAGAACTCAGCAGTCCATGTGTGCACAGTGACACAAAGGGACAAGTGCTGGTGCTGTCATGCAGCCCCCTCCCCTCATACAAATTTGTAATTTAATGAGAGGTGCAAATAGATTGGTAACTTAGAAGTTGTTCATGTTCTCTTTTTATTAATTCCTGCATGACTCCTCCCTTCACAATACCCTGGAGTCTCACATGCTGTCCTTATGAAATGTGGGGAGCACCAGAAAAAAGGAAAAAAAAAGGCAATTTTTTTTTAACAACTGCATGGTCTGGTTCTTTGCAAGAACAAAAGACCAAGGTAATTTGCAATAGTTAAAGCAACTAATGGCTTTCAGGCTGGATTGCTCAGGCAGCTGGTAACGGCCCCAGCACTCAGTGGTCTGTGTCTGACCAAGGTCAGTGGTTACTCCTATGTGACAGCCACTCTCCAAATTACAATTTCAGATTTTTTACAGGGCAAGTGTTCACATGCCTGTAACTGCAAACAGAGCTTCCAACAAACAGGCAGCTGGAGTGGCCAAAATGCTGGGAAAGCCTGATGTCCCAAAGCAATTCCATGCAGTGCCAAGGCTGGTGGAACAGAGCCTGTAGCCCCATGTCCAACCCATCACATTTTTCCCACTGCTCTGAGCACAGGGAGACCCAGCTCTGACAGCACCTTCAGGACGCAGCTTTCAGACATCAAACCAGGACTCTGCTGGACACCACCAAACTCCATCTGTGGAGTTCAGACTCTTAATGTGACAAATCCTGACTCTGAAAAACCTTATGCATCTATTTTCCTTGTTTTCCCGGTTACCTCTATTTCCCTAGCAACATATGTTTTAATGAACTTGAGCTTTGCCATTACAAACAGGCTCTTAATTAGGAGCTTATAATAATATATAAACTGACAGCTGTGGCACAACACTAGCTGACCAAATTCTAACAATTAGAGTGAACACAAGTCCCACCTGAAAAGCCGACCAAACAAAGAGCAAAAACCCAAACCACCAGATTTTGAGCACAAATTTCTGCAGCCTACACCAGCACATTCCACATCTCAGCTGGCCAGCTTGGGAAATGAGCTCCAAATGACAGGGATCCATGGCATGCCATTAAGAGGAGTCAGCACTAAGGGCTAATGCCAGTGTTGTTTTGCCAGGAGCAGAAACAAACATATCTGTGAGATGCTTGTTTGTTGTAGGAGACGCTAAAATTATCTTGGCTCCTCCTAATGGGATAGAAAAGCTGGTGTCATTTGGGCAAGTGACTGCAATGAGGAGGTGGGAGGTCCAAGGGCAGGCTGGAGGCTGCTCTCATGCCCCATTCCCACGCAGGGAGCAGCAGCTCCGTGAATGCCCTGGCGAGGAGATCCCAGCCCAGCCAACACCGAAATTCCTCGCAGCTCTCCGGGCCTGATGGAGACACATAATGAAATACAATCCTGTCAAGCTCAGCCCCTGGGTAACATTTTCACTTCTACATTCCATTTTCAGTTTAGGTCGAGATTTTTAAGAAGACAGCAAGCAGCACTCCAGTCCCAGGTGACAAGATCTGCTCAGATTTAGTCTTTGAATGTTGCAAATTAAATTCCCTCATCAGGCCTCTAATCACTCTTACCAGATGGGGCTTGTGCTCAATTTTGGATCCACAGGAAATTTAATGGTTATTGTTTCTGTTTAAATAGGAGATTATTGCATTTTAATAAGTTCTCTTTGGGACTTGCAGCAACAATAGAGCACTATGAATTACTGTAGATAGCTGTTACTGCATGCTGGGGAAAAATCAAGTTACTAAGTGTGACAAGTTGCTTTTTCTTCCCTTCCAGCAATCGCTCGGAGTGTATTTACCACCAAATTAAGTATGTGCCGTGGGGATAATATTTTTATCCTGCCGAGGGGGGAAGGCGCTTGTCTGTGGATTTTCATTAAAATGACACATCTGTTCAGCAATTTCACAAAGTAATTCTGCTGAAAGTTTTATCAGCTAATTTTAATTATTCACTCCAGTGGGTTGAATACAGGATTCATCATGTTGAATTAATACATTTGACGGGAATTTCACAAAGAGGGGGGAGAAAAAGCAATCAACAAATTGAATTGTCATGCAATATGGATTAAATTGAGATTCTTTAATTAGGATAAGCCTGAGATTTGGTATTTTGAAGGTATTAGAAAGCTTAGCAATACAGTGGTAAAGATTAAGAAAATGCAATTAAATATTACACTTTGGACACAGGCAGCAGTGTGAGCAGAAGACAAGGGTCCCCTTTTTAGCAGCACAGTCAGTAGTGTTGGTTTCAACAATTCCTGAATGTCTCAGTTATCAGGGATGGCATCCAGGGACAGCCTCTGTCTGACAAAGCTGAGCTACAGGCAGGGGTTTGTAAAAGAGACTGTCCTGCCAACTGATGGAACTGGACTTTTCTTTTAAAAACTACTTGCAACATAATTGCCCAGAGAGTGTGACTCATCCCACTATGTTAAATTTCAATTTATATATAAACACACCCACTTGCTGGGGCTGAAGCCACACAGACTAGCTTGGCAGCAAATTTGAAGCCTGAGAGTACATTTAGAAGAAGCAGCAGAGATGAAGTCAGATCTCCAGGTCAGGGTGACTGTGAGTGACAATTGGCAGGTAGATTTTTCCTAGATTAAATGTCTCTGTAGGACTTAGGCGGTTTTGTTTAGCTGTAAATCGTGAATAAAATTTCAAACATTGTATTCATGGAATCAGTGAAAATACGTAGAGAAATTTTGCACTTACCAAAAGGTGAGGGAACAATGTCCCACAGAAGATCTTGCCTTAAATTTGAATTTTATTACTACTTCCACCACCTCCAATGCCAGGAGACAGGATTACTGAGTTCCAACCAGTTCTGAAGAAACCCAGAGGCCCTGACCCTCCCTGGGAGAGCTGCTGTGACTGTGCTGATACACGCTGATGAGGAGTTGGCTGTAAGCAGCATGACAAATTGCATAACAAAGGAATATTTGGCAGCAGCAGAACGCTGTGTTATCTAACAATACATACTTTAATATGAGATTACAGCTGCTTTTCTCCACTGCTGACATTGTCTCCTGAACATCCACTGAAATGGGGTCTGACTTAAAACCCACCACTCTGGTGTCAGTGCCATATCCTGATGCCATTTTGCCACACTGTGTGTGTTTGCCAGGAATTCAACTTCCAAATGTGCCTGAGAACTCACAAACTACTGACTTCCAGCAGGCCATGTTTTGAATTTATCTCCAGAAGCTATTTCCAACCACCTTTCCAATTCAGTTTTACCTAACTTTAGTCAGTCAAAATTGAAATGCTTCCTTCAGACTGGTTGTTTTCAGTTTTGTCTACAGACAGATGAAAGACCCCAACGTGGCCAGAGGAGAGCTCCACTCACCTGCCACAGATTCACAGAGCAAAAGCTGTGATGAGCCATACTTGGGGGGATTCTGTGTGTGGATGGGATATAGACAGCTGGAAAACCACTTCACAGCAGTTATTTCCAGTTCCTGCTCATGACATGCATCCTGGATATATAACCCCACCTCTTTTCTCAACCCGATGCCCAAAGATGCACCATAAATTATAATATTTGTCAAGGCTGCCTGTTCCCAATCCAGGCTTCTGCATCACTTCCCACTTTGTCCATCCTTGGTCTTGCTCCTGACCAGCCTTCCTGACCTTGTTTTAGAATCATGGAATGGTTTGGGCCGGAAGGGACCTAAAAAAATCATTCAGTCCCACCCCCTGACATGGGCAGAGACACATTCCACTCTCCCAGATTGCTCCAAGCCCCATCCAACCTGGCCTTGGAGAAGAGGGGCAGCCACAGACTTCCTACAAACTTCAACTTTCACAGTGGGTTCCCAGCCTGAGGAAAACCTCAGTGTTTTGCCATATTTGAGCAGTACACACATTTTTCAATGGATCAAAACCCAGAACTTGGCTAGAGGAAAGCACGTGGAAGGAGAACATCGGTTTTTCAGGCTTTTAAATCAAACAATAAAAAATAACAACAATTAAAAAATCCCATACCCAAGTGTGCTACCCTGTGATGTCCAATTCATGCAGCTTCATGTCTCCCTGCCCACAGAGCCTGCAGCAGATCCATGACAGCCCCACATCCCACAGGGTGCAGACCCAGAACCCACAGGTGCAAACCCAGCTCAGTGGGGTGGGAGAGAGGAGGGCTCTGCCCCTGCTCCTGCCCTCACACAACAATTGTCTGTCACACAACAACAGATGATTTCTGATGTCACAGAATCAGTAAGATTGGAAAATACCTCCAAGATGATCAAGCCCCACCATCAACCCAGCCCCACCACGGTCACCACCCACCCACGTCCCCCAGTGCCACATCCATGTGCTTCTTGAACACTTCCAGGGCTGGTGACTCCCAGTGCCCCGGGCAGCCTGTTCCAAGTCCTGAACAACCTTTCAGAGAAGTCATTTCCACCAATATCCCACTCAGAACCTCCTCTGGTGCAACTTGAGGCCATTTCCCCTCATCCTGTCTCTTGTTACCTGGGAGAAGGGGCTGACCCCACCTGGCTGCCCCCTCCCATCAGACATCTCTGCCTACAGAAAATATTAACTAAAGGATAAAATAATGCAATCAAGACCCAGGGAGCTGTTTGGGAGAGCTGATGGACATGGGCACTGCCCTCCACGTGGCTGGAGAGGAGGACAAAGTGACCTTGGCAAACATCAGAAACCCTCAGCATGAGAGGTGCCAAAACTTCATGGAAGGAGCCTGGAATCGACTGAGTTGCTGCAGTGATAACAGCCCTGAGCTTCAAACCCACCCATTTTCAACAGGTTCATCTCTTTTATTTCACAGGAAAAAGACTAATTTGCCTTTAAGGTACCATGTTGACTGTAGGGAAGAAGTTTTAATTCCTGTTAATAAATGTTTTCACACATTTCCTCTGTGTTTCCCTGGGCAGGTTTGGAGATTTCTAAAAGAGTTCATCATTCTGCCATTTCTGCTTCTGAAAATTAATGAAAATTTTACCATTCAGTGGATGAAGCATTAGGTCAGTTCTGAACTCTGCATTTTATTGAATTCTTGCTTTGTTATTTTTCTGAGTTGCTGACAGAATCAATTTATGTCTGAAAACGTCTTTGAGATTCCTAAAGCATTATAACTCCAAATGACAAATATTTTTATTGTGAGTGATCTTTAAATACTCAGCAACTCAACAAGTTTTGCAGTATCTAGAACACTGAGATCCATTCTGATCAAAACTTATAATTATTGCTTTAGTAGAGATATCAAGTAAGTCACTACCATGACAGCAAAAATTTGATTTTTTTTCCTGAAAAAAATGCCTGAAATTATAAAATTTTGATATGTAAACTAACTTTTCAGTGGTCACTGAATTTTGGGAGAAAGGCCAAAAATTTTTGATTTTCATGCATATTATTTACCTCACAACTACCAAATGGATCACTTGTTGAACACTGACACAACATATTTTCCAAATCCACGGAACTGACACAATGCAGTTGTCAATTTTCATACTGATTGGGGTCTCCCACTGCTCCTCACATGTGGCTGTGTCAGCAAGAGCTCCATGTGCCTTCACTGCCTCTGCTAAGCTGGGCTGAGCCACAGCCTCAAAACTGGGGATCCTCCACAAGGAAAGAAAGAGCTGCCAAAAATCCTTACTCTACTTCTATTAGTATCCCATTAAAGCAAAAAAACCCATCCAAAATAATGCAGAAGCAAACATAACTCAGCTGTGTCTCACAGGTTAAAGGAGAGACTTTTTAAATTGAAAAACTGGATGAAATGCTGGAGGTTTGGTCAAAGTCTGCAAGTTTACCAGACTGCAACTCCATCCCTGAAGTTGGCTGCTGCAGAGCTCAGGGATTTGAAGGCCAGGCTTCAATTACACTGGCCTGTTTACACACTTCTTTCTCTGCCTGCCCTTCTGCTGCCCCTGTGCTCAGATGTCATATTATCCTTATCAGCAGATTAAAAAACCTCTTTGCAGAAACACTTATCTGTATAATACCAGTGATGACACTTAAGCTTCAACTTTCCTATTTAACACTCCATGTGCCTCACTGATATCATTCTGGACAGATGAAATTATGTGTTCAAGACTTTCAGGGTCAGAAGAACAGCCAAAACAGGTTGGGATAATGGCCCATGCAGCCTAACCTCCTGTCTCAAATCTGTTTCAGAGGAAGAGACAGAAATATCTCAAAGTCATAGGATAAACCTCCACCGAATAAACTTTTCTCCTGTCACACAAGATTTATAGCCTCACTTAAGGTTGGATGCTTGACAGCTCCCTCCTAAAACTCTTCTTTATTTCTAGTATTTACTGTAACAGCTGGAGACACTCTTGTTGATATGAATCAACACCAAATCCTTCTAAAAGCCTGACCTGAGGTATAATTTTTCTCCTGAGCTTAAAAAAAAAAAAAAAAAAAAAAAAAAAAAAAAAAAAAAAAAAAGAAAAAGAAAAAAAAATCCCCAGAAAAAGAATCCCTTGCTTGCTCTTAATTTTGCAACTACTCACTTCTTGGAGCTTCTCCTTGCTCTGGAATTGTGACCCACTGTAGCCAATAATTACATCTGAGGTGGCTGTTTCTAAATGCAGGACACAGCTCCTGAAGGGTCTTCAAAGAGCAGCACATCCCCCTTCCTCCTGATTTCACTGAGGTGAAAGAAGCAAGCCAGGCAGCAGGGAGGCAAACCCCAAGTCACTGCATGTCCCAATCCTGAACAATTCTGAACACACTTGATATTGTCATGTATTCAACACATGCCACAAAGATGCTGTCCTGTCACTGCTGGGTT
Source organism: Aegithalos caudatus (assembly GCA_013389925.1). Classification (NCBI taxonomy): domain Eukaryota; kingdom Metazoa; phylum Chordata; class Aves; order Passeriformes; family Aegithalidae; genus Aegithalos; species Aegithalos caudatus. The sequence continues at coordinate 635,897 of WEIU01014322.1, forward strand.
CTCATTTCCACTTTAATTAATACAGTACAGCTGATTCCACCCTGAAAAGGGTGAAAACTGTGCATAACACCTCTGCCTTCACATCCCAGCGAGCAGAACATGGCAGATGTTAGGATAACTGCTGGATGGCCTTGGTGGGGTGGTGACATGAACTCCTCAGCCTGAGGCACAGCCTGAGGAAAGGGGACAAACCCCAAAGCAGCAGCCCTGAGGATGGCCCAGGCTGCAGAGAGGTGTGGTGCCATCAGGGAACGTGGAGCAATATTTGCTAATTGCATTGGCACTCTGTCTGACCCCGTCAGGAAGGTAAAATCACTATATAATTATATTGGCTTCTTGGAATTTCCTGTAGGGATGTACTACTGTAACTTAGGTCAGAAAAACGAGCAGGAAAATGCCATAGTGGCCACACAACTTCCGACCAGGCCCCTGGGGGCAATCAGGGGACAGGGGCCACCCTCCCCTGCTTCAGCCTGACTTAAGCAGCAGTTTTCCAAGATGAGGAACCTGCCAGAAATGAAAATGTGTATGGGCTAGGGAATCCCTGAGGCAAAAGACTCTCTGGGGAATGGAAACAGTTTGTATCTGGACAGAAGAAGTGCTCTGTAGACCTGTGTGGTCTTGCAGCACCGTAGGAAGTTGTGGCACATGGGCACATTGGTGTAAAAGACAGGGAGGCAAATGACAGGGGTCTGGACTTGACATTGTTTTCCAAGTAATGGCTTGTTCTGACCAAGAATTTCCTGTCTTCAAAGTATGTCTGGTCACAGAGCAGACTCCTGCTTGGGGCATTCAGAGGAGGAGCTGATGTTAAGCCAGTGCTGGTGCTGCAGAGCTGCTCCTCACTGACACACATGCTAACAGAAGATGGGGCTTGGTCTCAGGATGGGAAAATGCACCAAATTCCCAGAAGAAATGGAGTTCCAGCTAGCAATCACCTTAAGGCTGGTGAAGTTGTGTTTACCTGGTGTCTGTAATATGTATTCATTCCTAACTGCCCATGCACCCCCTTTCTTTGAGAATTAAAATAAAGAAAATGATTGGGAATCTTATTTTGATGCATTCATTTTGCATTTTCCCCAACTACTTTGCCTGCTGAAAAGAACAATTACCAGTGACTTCTGAGCATGTGCCCTGTTTGGAGGCTCAGCTCAACAAACTCCCAGGTCAGCAATTTGGTTATTTCTTAATATACCACTTTTATTGCAATGCATCAGTTATCTGGCTGTGTTGGTAACTGGTGTGAGTGACCTCTCCCTACCCTTTTCTATACCCATGAGCCTTTTGTTGCATTTCCTCTCTCTTGCCAGCCAAGGAAGGCAGTGACAGAGGGATTTTGGGGGGCACCTGGTATCCAGCTGGGAAAATCCACCACCATGGGGGTTATACAGGACCAAAAAATGCAGAATAGCTCTGTATTAAATATTCAGTGAGGAAAGTGGAGCCATCTTTAATTTTCACAGCTGCAGGTATGCACAGAAAATCAAACTCCTGAAACTGTGAACCCATCTGATTTTTCTTTCACGGAAGGGAAAAAGGTCCCTTTCAAGTGTGTTTCAAAAAAAACAAATTAAAAACACCCCAGACAAGAGCCATTCTCAGCCAACTTTCATTGCCTGGGAGTGTTTTTACGGCCAACTTATAAACTGCTCAAAACAGGTTTTACAAAGTAATGAAAACACAGTCAGGACCTTCTCAGGAGCCACGGCTAAAGGTCTGAGCACATGGAGTTTACACTGAGCCCAGCCAACCTGCAGCTCACCCAGCTCGCTGCAAACGGGCCAGCACTGCCTCTGCAGATGGTGCAGGGATGCAGCAGGCAAATCTGGGTGACATATTAAGCTCATGACAAAGCAATGATGACAAACTCCCAGACAGTGAAGCTGAGACCGCAAACACGACTGCCAGAACACAGACAAGAGAGGAGCAAAAAAAGCCAGCCCAGACGCTGCCACAAAACCCCCAAGAACAGCAACAGTCGTGAAAAGATTTGAAGAATCTGTCTCAAAATGCAAACTGGGAGTTCTCCCAGGCAGCTCTCTCAGAGCACCAGGGCAGGCAGAGCCCAGCTCAGTGTGTGCTCTGGCTCCTGCTCTTCCAGTCACACCAGCCTTTAACTGCTGGGGGATCTTTCCAACAGCACCTAAAACATAACACAGGGAGCTAAACTCTTTTTTCATTTATTTTGTGCTAGACAGTGAATTTCTATGTTTAATTCTAACATAAATCTTTAAAATTTAATGTATTTTTGTGTGGTTTTTTTGATAACATGTATTTATTATTTCTTGGGAATCTATAGTTCTGTTTTCCCACCATTTTAATCATAGAATCAAGGAATGGTTTGGGCTGGAAAGGACTTAAAAGCTCATGGAGTTCCACCCCCTGCCATGGCCAGGGACACCTTCCACTACACCAGAGGGCCAAGCTCTGTCCATCCTGGCCTTGGACACTTCCAGGGATCCAGGGGTAGCCACAGCTTCTCTGGGCACCCTGTGTCAAGACATCACCACCCTCACAGCCAAGAATTCCTTTCCAATACCTACCCTAAACCTAATGTGCTGTCCATTCTCAGCAGAACTGGGGACTAAAAGCAATCACAGCCAACTCCAAGCCCTTTGGAATCCTCAGTTTGTAGCAGCTGAAATACAACAACACTCACACTCTTCAGATTTGGCTCTTTAGGTTTGCAACAGTGAAGATTCTACCAACAGAAGCTACCTAGAAGGTCTATTTTCCATTGAGAATATTCAATACTTCTCATGTTTAACCAGTCCATTTTACTATGGTTTCTGTGTTTCTTGGCTCTCAGCTCCATTATCTTTTCCCACAAGGCAAACACAGCTCTACACAAGAATCTTTCCACAGTTGACTTCAGACAATATCCCTTATTTTTATGGAGGTGGTGGAGGCCTCATCCTATTCCATGGAAGACAAGGTCAATCTTACAATCAAATGCACTTGTTGAACAAGGGTGTGACACTGGGTCAGGGTTCTCATCTAGTGCAGAGCCATATCCAAGGAGCTCTTCCCTGTGCTGGGCTGCAGGGACACAGCCAGGCTGCACTCTGAACACAACACCTGGCTGTACATTCAAATAGGATTTTGGTTTTTTTCTCAGAAAGTTGAAGAGTCTTCAGTTGCTCAGAGATAAGTATGCACATATATAAATAAATGAATAAATACAGACGTGCTGAAAATAGAGGTAACCTGTGACTGTGCCCATGTAATTTTCTAAAAAATCAATTTGGTTTGGAGATGCAGTTGTATCTACTGAATCTAGTCAGGATGGTCTAGAGCTATGCTGTTACTCCTGCAATTTCATGTAAATCACACCAGTCATTATTTTGTTAGGGAAATCCATGGGAAAACTTTCTGATTCTTCAGTGTCACAAAAAATAACCAGGAATAAGGAACACACACCCAGCCAGTGTGTAAGGGGACAGGCAGAGCCTTCCTTCCCCCTCAGAACTGACAACCACAAGAAAATCCAGCTGTCCAGCTGGGCCAGCCTGGGAGAGAGAGGCATTTCCATGTCCCCCTGATTCAGCACAGCTGGGAAAGATGTGTTCCCAGTCAGGCCCTCTCACCACCAGCACAAAGAAACACCACAAAGATCTTTCCTTCCTGCCCCTGAGCTCACCCAGGGGCTGAGCCAAGCCCCCAGCACACAGAGTAAGGTGATCCAGTCCTGAGGTGCCCAATTTCCTCCTGCACCAAAGATCTCCTTTACCAATTTGAGTTGTCTCCAAGGACTACCCAGTGCTAACTTGGCCTGGCTGCAGCCAGAGCAGACAGGGCTCCTCTAGGAGACAATTACAGAAGTGTTTGGTGCTGGTGCTTCCCCAAGGACTCTACAAGAAGCTTGCAAAGTTTCATCCACCCTGGTGAACATCAGCTGTGGGAGCCCCTGTCTGCCTTGCTCTTCCTTCTGCACCAGGATAAACCTTCCCAGGGATTCTGCACCTCGTGGGCAAGGTACTGCCTCACTCTGCTGAGTGGATTCAGGAAAATTTGCAGCAGCTGCTGGAGGGAAGTCATGACAGCCAACGGAGCCCATCTCCTGTGTTCAACTCTGGAGGCTGAAAATTCCAAGCTTTCTGTTCTAAGGGGCACTGACCCCTCAAGCAAGCACCACATTTGACTTGAGGCCTTGGACCAGGCTTCCAAAATTGAGTGGTAGCAGTGGGTTTGTGGGTGTGTAGTTTGAATAGAATTGTGTGATCTCACAGGGTGAAAAACTTGGATTTAAGATTTTAGTATATAGTAATATATGGGGCAAGATGGAGGGCTTTGGGCATTGTCTGGGTCCTTCTTCACCTTCTTCTTCTTTCTTCTTCATGGGTTTGGGTGGTTTTCTGTAATTGGTTGGAAAAGCTCCACATTGTGGGGCTTGGGTGGTCATTATTGGGTCACAAATATAAATAATAGAGGTGTCACCTCGTTATTGGGTAATTGGCACTTAAATAACCGTGGAAAAAGGTAGAGGCTCCATTTTACCTTTGTTTTCTAACTTGCTGGTTAGAGCTCACAGCTGGTGAGGCTGTAATATAGATCAGAATTAATAAACATCCAAGTCCAAACTCGAAGCTCTGACTCCTGTGTACCAATCCCAACCTTGGCAGAGAAGAAGAAGCCAGAACTGTCACACTCTGTCATTGTTTGACACGAGAGACTCCAAATATTTCAGAAGGCAAATAGCATAAAGAAGGCTTTATTGTCTCATTCTTACTACTTTTTATAAGGTGTTCCCATACAGACTTAACATAATTGGTGAATAGGAACAACACCTCTCCAGTCCCATTGGTGGAACCAGAGAAACACAAACACACAGCTGTAGAAAAGTGTTTTGAGAAGGGACAATTATTTACTAAAATTGTTTTGAGAAACAGTTCTCCCGAGGAATCTTCCCTTGGGAAGAAATCCACAGCCACTAGCAGGCTAAAATCCTCCAGAGTCAGAAAATCAGGCCCAGAACACTGCTGCAGCAGGGACTCCTGAGCCCCACCTCACACTGCAAGTGCAGCCTTTTCACCATTTAGCACTTGTTTCCAAAAACGAGCCAAGGGCTTCAATGGAAGGAGAACAGGCTGAGAATCAGTGAGTCATTTGTGTTGGAAAAGGCCTTCAAGATCATTAAATCCAATTGTATAAACCTCACACAGCCAACGAACAGAAGCTGGGAACAAGCACACTATTTAGAACAAATATGTGTTAGTAAATAAGAGGGAAATGCAATAGACAGAACCAATTCATGGCTTTTCACTGAAGGCAGGCAGGTTTTCCTGCTTTGCACACAGTAAAGCCATTCACAGCCTCTGTGCTCAGCTGGTACAGAGGTCTGCTGTCAGACTTGCTCCACACAGCATCCATAAAAAACCTCCAGAAACCTCCAGGTACTGAGAAAAGATAAATCCACACAAATAACTAGGCTCCACCACTGATACATAGAAATACCTGCTGTTCAGTAGAAGTCCTGGTAGAGTAAGTGGCAAATAAATGTTTTGGCCATTTGAAAACTATTTTGGGTAGCCATAACAGGTTAGTGTTAAAATTATTATGTAAAAGGTACTCAAAAACTGGACTTCAGTGAAAGTTTCATTTTGAAATAAACATTTTGTCAATAACTTGCTCCAGGCCTTTTTCTGGCTTACAGCAAATACTATGTCTTTCTTCTTCATGTATTTAAAAAACTAGAGGGCTCCACAGATTGTCACTGCAAATAGAATAGGGACAGGTAATTCTATTTGTGGTTTCTGTCCCTAGAATGAAGCCAGTTTCCTGCTCACACAAATGTGAGCATTATAAAAGTTATGAATAAAATCAGTGCACACCCTCACTGCTATTCTCTTTCCTGGAACAATACTTACACTGTTTTTTAACAGAAAATCAGTTTACACTGAAAAACTTATTACACACTGGATATTAATCTGCAAACCCCATCTTATTTTGACCAATAGGAGATGAAAAGCTGATATCAAAAACATACAGCTATTTTGCTATAGTAATCCTAGACTGATCAGTCCATGGAGGGCCACTCTGTAACTAGAGAAATGTTCAATGCCATCAGTATTCCAAACACAGGCAGACAGGCAGATGTCCCATCACAGAGGGAATGCCAAATGTCTATCAATGAGATGTTACCATGGCCAGAAATAACCGAGGTAGGATGGCTGAGTGGCTCCTTTGTGAGACAGTCCAAGTGGGGGAAATATTTACTCTTCGAGTTGAGAAATCTAAAATCAATCTAATGTCACTTAAAAATAGGAGTTGCACTGTAACTGATATGCTGATCATAGAAACCACACAAGGAAGATGCTGCTATTTCTGTAAGTACAAGGCAGTGCAAACGTAGTTCCACTGAATTCAGGGAATCTACACTCATTTTTGGTAGATGAACATCTGGTCTTTTATATTTGGAGAAAGGTAGGATAAATACTACCCCACCATTCCAGCAGATTCCTGTTAACTCCCCCAACTTAAATGGATTTACATGAGATTTTATTTTTTCTTAGACTCCCTACTTGAAAAACTATGCAGACATTAAAAATATATATATATTTAGCAAGATTAAAAGCAACCAATCACTGAAGTTTTCTGAAAATTCTACTACTGGAAAACTACCTGGACAAAACACAAATGCACATTAGTGCTCTAAAACCCAGTTTCTATTTCCACAAGCAATTTCAGCCACTGAGGAGCCTGACTGTGCTGTCCCCCCTAAGAAAATTTAGGACTGCAAGAGATCAGCCACCTTTTGTTAAAAGCCTTAGGCTCCAAAGTCCCTGCTTTTATAGAACTGAGCCACAGCTGAATGGCAAAGCTCACAGACAAAATCTGGTCTTTACACCTTTCATCAGCTGCAAATGTCCATTCACACCAACCTTCTACTACATCGTGCCAAGGAAACAGAGCAAAGAAAGGATATCCTCATCCTGAAGGAAACTGCTTGATTTGATGAGTAAGTAGCACCAAAAACCTTAAATGCCTTCAAACTCCCCCAGCAGCAGTGACAGCAGCGATCTCGAGCCCTTCTGGCAGGACAGGTGGTGTGCTAAAATGTCTTGTATTATCTTTCCTCACATCCAACTCATCTGTTCCTTTACTGAAGAACACAATCCACATTGTTGGGTTTTGTGTGTGTCTGTGGTTTATGTAACATTTTGTGCTGTCTAATTGGTTCACCAGCAATTAAAAATAAACCCGTGGCAAAGCTCCACTTGCCGGTTTCACCTTGTCACAAATCTGCTTGATGCTCACTGTGTCTTAAATAAAATGTATCACTGGGAGGGAGAGATCTTTTCCATCAATTTTTTTCCACCATTTGGTATAATTATTCCTGACAATTTGCCCATCACACTGCAAGAGTCTTTCCAGAAGGAGAAAAATACTACTTTGTGTTCTTGTGATCACAAGTCTAATTGAGCGGAAAACAAATCTGTTAAAAAGAGAGGAAAAAAAGAAAAGGGGGAAGAAAAAAAAAGGTAAGAATAATGAGAGATTGTGGAAAGACAAGCTAATCTTGCACTTGGTTAAAAAAATATGATGAGGAAAAGAACAAGGAAACGTGCAACCAACTACTCCTGGAAATCTGAAGAGATCTTCTTGCCCTGAATTCCAGAGGAACCTGCAGCATCTGCAGCAGATGCTGTTTTAATATAACTGATGATGACACTCAGGTCCATTTTACTGTGATGTACAGGGGATTTTCCTGGTTTTTAAAGCTGCCTTTCCATATTCCCCTCGAGCAGGGGCCTGGCAGTGGCTGGGGCAGGGCTCAGCTCTGGAGCTGACTGGGCAAAGGGCTCTTCCCTCTCATCTGGGGCAGCACAAACGAGGGCCACGTGTGTAATTCAAGCTGACAGGAAACATTAGCACTGCCGTACACTTTGTCAATTAAATGATGGTTTAATCAGCACAAATCTGAATGGTCAAATAATGTTATAATTAAAAGGAAATAATGGAAAGTGGTGTGGTGATTAATTAACAGAACAGCAAGCACCAGCAGCACATCTTGTCTGTGATATCACTTCTCCCCCGCTCCACGCTGGCTGGGGTGGGGGTGGTGGGAGGCACGCTGACCTTGCAGCCTCAGAAAATCCATTTTGGAGCTGCAGATCCAGCAGCAAATGGCAATTTTCACAAGCTCAAATAAATGAGGGGGAGCTTTGCCTCTACCTTCCCTGCAGTGCTCTTCAAAGCACTGCCACACACCATCACTAGTGACTCTTGACTTTTTTTTTTTTTTTTTGCCTGCCTTTACAAACAGGAGACTGTATACCTTATAAACCCTGGACACCTTGACATATATTCTGGAGCAGAAGGAGGTAATGCCCTGTGTTTATCTCTCAGTGCCTGATGTGTTGATCAGTGCAGCAGCTCTGTCCATTTCCCAGTGCCCTGGCACACAACAGCTCGTGCTGCAGAGCGTGACAGGTAGTGTTACATACAGAGTCAAGTACAAAATCAAATTGTGGCACACAAGATCAAATACAAAATCAAATTGATCACCAAAGCACTGCAGCTCTCAGGAGGCTGCACTGCTCTGCAGATGTGCACTGGATATGGTATGAAAAGGTACAACACAATGTCAGGAGTTATAAGATTCAAGAAAGAAAATAATCCAGTTCCTTGTGGTGGGTGCTTGTCTCTGAGCAGAAGTGATTAACTCCCAAATATTCTCAATACTCATGCCTCTAAAGGAACTTGAAAGCATCAGGTGTGTTATAAGAAATGCCCCAAATGAAGACATATAAACCCTGACAGTGATTTTTTTTCAGATGACATAAACTTTAAAATTCTGTGCTTGCTTTGAGCTGGATGTGATCAAATCTTAGAGTGGAACCTGCTGCTAAAGCTCAGTCAGCTGGGCTGCCATGGGAATGCAGCTCTGGGGAGACTGCCTGGCCTCCAGCAGACAAAGGCTGGAATCACAAATGCCATCCTTTCACTCTGGGCCATCAATCCACCTCCTAACAGTCAAGAGTCCATCAAAGCCCAGCTCCTGGAACAGCACAACCTCAAGAGGCACAGGGATTGTTGGCATTGGATTTGGATGATCCTTTGGGTGCCTTCCAGCCCAGGATATCCCATGATCCTAAAAAAAGACCTGCTGATGTGTTAAAACCAAGGCATGGAGCAGAAAGAGTCAGGTCAAGTCCTGTTCTTCAGCACAGGGAGAGCTGCCCCAGTGCCAGCACATTCCACCCAGCACATTTCCTGAGGTCCAGGGCTGCTAAACAACAGACCTCCAGAGCCTTTTCACCCAAATTTGTCATATTTTGCCTGATTACAGTGAAACAGCAACATGCACATTCAATCACGGGTAAAATGAGGGTGGGATGTTTTATTTAATATTTATACGCATGGCATACTGGCAAAATTACTGGCATCTGTATGTGTGTGAATGACTGTTTTGAGGAACATGTGTTGTGTGCAATGCTGTTTATTATCAGTAAATGAAGCCAAAAGCTAAGTTGAAAATGAATGCTAAATTAAAAATTATATAAAATGGAGTGAAATGATTTAATTAGCAGATTATAAGTGACACGCTTTACTATTAGAATTAGCTTGGGAGGGATTGAGGGAAGGGAGGAGGAAAAAAAAACAAACCCTCGACTAGACACAGAAGGGTGGAAAAACATTCCTTTTCCCTCTATCTGTGGAGTTACAAACACAGTAACATATTGTCCTGGTGTTTATAATCACAGACTCTGCTGCCGTCACAGTGCTTGCTTAATGAGGCAGCCAGTTAGAAATAATGAGACTTTGAAACAAATTGTTCTCGCTTCTGAAAAGAGAAAGAGAAAGATGTGTGGTACTCACACAGTGCATTTCCAGCGCTTTGCTAACATCTCTGTGCTTAACTCCTCGTACTGTATCCCTCCAGTGGAATTTATGAGTGGAGAAATGTGTTGTGGTTTCTTATAAAGCCAGGAAGAAAGCTCAGAACTCTGTTTATTCCCAGGTTTTGCCTTTAACTTGTTGCATGACTTCATTAAAAAAGCATTGCCCTGCTAAATTAATTACCACATGTGAAACACTTTGAACATTTTTGTTTGGTCTCTACCTTCAAAACAGAATATTTCACTCCTGTAATGATCTTCCATTAAAATTGTCAATATTCTTTGCCAGCAGAAATTGATTTTGCTTCTCTGAGCTCCCAGGAGAAGCTGGGGAAGGACCTGTCCCCCTTCCAGCACTCCAGGGGCTCTGGGGGTGTTGGAGGGTGGGAAATCCAGCCCTGCAGCCTGCTCAGGGCAGCTGCACCCCCCTGGCTCCCCAGCAGCACAGGCAGGGAACAAAGGTAGGCTTGCAGATTCTTCCCCATCATTTCCCTGGACACCCCATCTTGTCCCAGCACTCTCCTCCTCCACACAGACTTTTCAAACAGCATATGGAGCTCCCAGCCCAGCTCCTCTGTCCCCAGTGTGCAGGTCCCCTGGGTGCCTGTCAAACTCCCACTCCCCTGCTCCCCAAACAGAACCATCCCAGTCTGCAGCACCCTGAGAATGCTCAGTGCTCAATACAGCCTGAAAAAAAACCCATTACCACGCACAAGCCCCTCTTTGATAAAATAATCCTGCTTAAATTCAGAACCCACAAAACCATGACAACTTTGGTAAGCCTTCAAACTAAAAGCCTTTAAATTATTTTGATCTGCGAGCACCGAATGAGCTTAAACGTAAATAGATGTATATGGGCAGCAATACTTGGATTTATTTTGGTGCAAAGCCACCAGCAGCTGCCCCTGGTGACCAGCATTGCGAGCCTCCACTGCAAACCAGCACGGAGAAGTGACTGCAGGCTCTGAGCCTGCAGAGCAGCTCAGCCTCACGGAACGCTGAGAGCTTCCAGCAGCTCCTCCCGGAGCAGAGGCACGGACAAGCTGCGGCAGGAAGCTGCAGAAAACACGGGGAGGGAGAAGGAAGACCCTCAGCAGGATGCACAGAGCGAGGGCAGCCCTGGGAGGGAGCAGGGAGGCTGCCAGAGGGAAGCAGAGCCAGCCCAAGGCTGCTCCAAGAGCAGAGCAGCTGCTGGCTGCTCACACAGCCATACGGCTGCTTCCCAGCCAACATGCTGCTCCCAGGGCTGAGCAGCAACTGCAGAAAACAACAGACGGCAAATAATAAGGGCTATATATTACGTGTAGATTAAAAAACATCCAGGTTCTCCAATGGAGCATGGCTGCACCTTTCAGCTGCTTCTTGGTAGCTGTGATTCAGGACCATGGGTTGAGTTAGAGGAGCTCTGGCTCTTTCTCCAAAAGCCAGAAAGGCCACAGTTTGCAGTCTGCACACAAGACAATAACCATATTACTTTCTAGGCATCTACAGGCATTGAGAAGCCTCTGATCAAGTTGCTAATTTGAAAAAAAAAATAAATAAAACAAGATGGAGAGTGAACTTAATAAAAACCACTTTAGATGTGTTTGCTTATAGAAAAAAAATGCAGGCTGGAATGGTGGGGGGAGGATTTTTTTCCCCAGTCTCCCACGTACTCCTAAAATGGTCTGTGCATTGCCTGGAAGTAAATCAATACTAAGCACAGTCCAGGCGAGACTGCCATCTTACATGAAGCACTGACTGTAAAATAGACACAAAAGACACATGATACTCTCTAAGGTCCCCAGCAGCTATAATATCCATCCTTGGCAGCTCGCTTGACATTTCCTTGCCCTGCTTCCCAGTCCTCTTTCTTCTCCCTCCTCCCTCCCCCTCTCCCCTCTCTCGCTAACAGCCATGCTCTGCTCTCAGGGGCTCGCCGACCGGGTGAACAGATAACAAACCTGTCAAGAAGGGTTTAGCTGGGGAATAAATCCTGCGCTCGCCAGGAAATGATGTGTACAATGGGAAAATACAAGGGATGACATGAGCCTTCCCTTCTGAGAGAGTGGCCAGGAGATGCTTAAAATGTTACAGCTCGTGCTAAATGGACATTGGGATGGCTGATTAGATCGTATCTCAGAGCTTTCAAGTGCCTCCCTTCCTCCCCACTTCTCACTGCTACTGAAGGCACACAAAGAAAGCAGACAAAGCCCATCCCTGCTTCTACTCCTTAAAACATATATATATATATATATTTAGGGGCTTGGCCATGAAGAAGGTAGGGTTGGCATGTGCTAAGCTTAAGGTCAAGGCTAAAATCTCTTTTAGTGGCAGGAAAGGTCACATGAAATCCACTGGGTAGTTACAGTTTCCATTTATAAAAGGGAAATATAAAAGCAAGAACCTTATCTTGGGGACTTAATACATGTCTTGGCTTATTACTGTTTTCAAAGCGCCTTTTGCACAAATCTGATTTGCAGTGGTGCAATAAAGATTCATTATCCTTTTACACAGCAGACTTTGCATTTCTGCTCAGGATTTAATTATGAAAAACAGAACCCATCCCATAAACAGATGCTAATCACAGTAGGAAAGTACTTTCATTTGAGTAACAAGGTAGCTCAGAAAGTTTGTTTGGAGGTTTGCTGTATCAGCAAGAAAAGCTACTGGGAAGGAAAAAAGGGAGGGAAGAAGATCCCACCCTTCCACATCCTGGGATCTCAGGGAGCTGCTTTGGATGGGAACAAGAGCAGTTCCATGTGCCAGGAAGTTCCCTCTCCATGCATGCCTGAAGAAGAACCTTGTCTCCAACTGCTTCTGGAGATTCCAGCACTGCCTGCCTCAACCCAAACCCTCAAACTCCAGTCTTGGAGAACTCTGGGATCCAGGTGGAATCCTTTACTTCTGATCTCCAGTGCAGCAAACTGAGCAGCTGCTGTTGAGGACTGTTCCCTACACCCAAGCACACACACCGTGCCTCTGACAGGGATTTTTATATCAGTGCCATCCATCACACTGGTATTTTACAGAGCTGGGGAATCCTGCAAAATGAAATTGCTGCCAGGGCACTTCCAGCCCTTGAAATCCAAGATGCTGGGTTTTACTTTTTTAAAAACACCTTTTGAGATGCTGATACCACAGTGCAAGTGTGACTCCAGTGGATGGATATCACACAAATTGTGCCTGTTAAGTGCACAGTGAGCAATACAGGGGAGATACTCTGGTGAGACAAGCTATGAGCAAAGCAATGCCACTTGCACAGAGAATGCTATCCACATAAATTCTAAAATAGCTCAGCTATCACAAATAAGTCATGTAATGGTTCCTTAAAGTTTAATGTAATAATCAAGAAAACATGGGTTTGGGTAACTTTGCACAAACTGGTTACAAAGTTAAATCCACTGTGCAGTAACCAAGTAGACAAAAATTACAATTGCTTGTAATACTTGTCAGTCAATGGCAGCACCAGTTTACTTAGAGCAATAGAGATAATAATAAAGCAATATCATATACATACATATATATATATATAGTATAGTATAGCAATAATAATATATTTGTAAAAATATATCCAGTGTATTCCAAGAGGTCCTTGGTCACTGCCCAGCCCTGCCTAAGCAGATAAAACCATGTGAATTACAAGGGACTCCTTGCTATAATCAAGGCCACACTTGGCCCAGACAAGCCTTCCTGTGCCTCCTCAAACTCATAGACAACAACTCTCTGTGACATAACACAATGTATTAAACCTTGTGTGCACCATCTTGAAGGAACAATGCCTTCACTAATGGTATTTTAATGAGGAAATGCATAGGCTAATGACTCTGTCTTCTTGCTTGTCTAAAAAAGCCCTGCACTCAAGAAAGGCAGTGTTGAAGGGCATTTTTCTGGATTTTTGCTTTCTCTGTTTGCTTCGAGTTGGGGTTTTGTCCTCATTTTTGGTGTAGTAGGCAAGACTAAGCAGGAGTGCCACAGAAATGGCTTCAGCTAAAAGGAAATAATGGCTGTTGAATAAGATCACATTTTTTTTTATTCTGCTTAAGTGTTTTCCTAATTTGCAACTGGTATTTTAAGGAACAGACACATAAAGTACTTATCTATTATTAGAGGAGTTGAGCAATATAATATGATCCTGTTTATGCCCTAATAGCAACGAGTGATGGACTGGTTTGCCACAGACACCATTTTATTCCTGCAGGGCCACATGTGCTGGGAGCTGCAGTGACCTTACACTCAGAGGTTCCCATCTTATTTTCTACTGCTAAGTGTTGCTTTTTTTCCATTTCTGGAGGGGAAGAAGGTCACTTCTCACTATTACTGTTCCATTAACTTACACTGCAGCACGCCCATTCTTAATCCAATAGCACCTTACATTGTGCCTTTTAACTCAATAATGCATTATTTTCTCAAGTCTTGCCTATACTGACCAAATTAATACCTGAGGTTCTGCAATCATCAAGAGCAGAGCAGAGAAGATGTTTAGTGAGACCAGTGAGGGGCTCAGGCATTGTCACCAATCTCTTTTCCTTTCACCTTTGCAGTTGTTTACACTGAGTGATGGGCCCCCCACGTCTGCAGATCTGCACTGGATCTGCATTCTCATTCTCAGATCAAACATGCCATTTTTTTAACTTACTGAATTATGTTGATGCATCACAAAATTTTTTAACACACACCGAAGATGGCAAAACTTGCATTTTATAAATATCACTCTTGGGTCAAGGTGTTGTTTGGAGCCAATGGGAATATGTGGGAATAGAGGGAATCCTTGCCACACACACTGTTGGGGCTCAGTTATTTAAAAGTACAATTTTCCTCTATTAAACACTGGTTTAGCTGACCTGAAGGAAGAGACACAGCCCTTACCTGTGATTCATGTATCACTGGAGCCCCTCAGTAATACTGTCAATATGATTTTATGCAGCAATTGGTCTAGGTGCTAAAAGTGGCTCTAGTTCAACTTGTTCTGCCATTTCTAATTTATCTTCTTTAATAAATAAACAAACAAATAAGCAAGGATGTTTTATTTAAGGATCTGATTCTAGACACATCAATGCATTAACACGCATCCCTGCAGATTCAGCCTTTTCTGATTGAATTCTGGATCATTTTTACTCAGTGAATGGAGTAGGAAAAGTCCAGGATGCCAAGAGAATAATATACTACAAGCTGGTGTTATGATGACATGCTTCAAATAATCCCCTGCCAAAACGAAATTTAATTATAGCCATTGTTTGTATTATTCAAACGACTATTGACAGTAAATCTATCCAGCACGACGTTTCCTCTTTGTATTCATCGCAGCCTTTAGACTGGAAGGAAAAAAAAAAAAACCACACCAAAACTAAGGAAAAAGGAAATGTTCCACCCCCATACTCTTTCCCTGGTATCAGGCTACACGAGGCCACTGAAGCCCAGTTGATTTCCCAAGTCCAATTATTTTGCAGTACACAATCCTCCGGAACAGCAGAGCTCACCTGGGGACCCGGGCTGCCTAAACACGCCGCACTTAATGGAGTCCCTGAAGTTGTCTCCATTTCATTGCTTCTAACTAATAGGCTGTGATATTTTTTTTCCCCCCAAACAGACCGCAGCTCTTCCCAGTCCTCTCGCCCATCCTCCACGCAAAATCCAACCGGCTAACGAGGCATTAGGAGACCACCTCCACTGTGAGCCATCACTACCACCTACTGACTGCGGGGCTGAGCGCCACAGCCCGCACCTGCCGGCTCCTCCTGCTCACCTGGGGCTCCTCCTGTTCACCTGGGGCTCCTCCCACTCACCTGGGGCTCCTCCTGCTCANCCCTGCTGGCTCCTCCCGCACCTGCTGGGTCCTCCTTCACCTCCTGGGGCTCCTCCTGCCCACCTGCCAGCTCCTCCTGCACCTCCTGGGGTTCTCCTTCACCTCCTGCTCACCTACAGGCTCCTTCCAAACCTGGGGGCTCCTCCAGCACCTGCCAGCTCCTCCTTCACCTCCTGGGGCTCCTCCTGCACCTCCTGTGGCTCCTCCAGCTCACCTGCAGGCTCCTCCTGCACCTGTCAACTCCTCCCGCACCTCCTGGGGTTCTTCACCTCCTGGGGCTCCTCCTGCACCTCCTGCTCACCTGCTGCACCTGAAAAGTTCCTCCTGCATCTCTTGGGGCTCTTCCTGCTCACCTGCACACCTGTGGGCTCCTCCCGCAGCTCCCGGGGCTCCTCCTTCACCTGCTGCTCACCTGCTGCACCTCCCGGGCTCCTCCCGCACCTCCCGTTGCCCTCCCAGCCTCATCTTTCATCAGAACAACAAAAAGAGGAATTAAAACCACACTCCTGTAGCTCGTGCCTGCTGGCATGAATGCTGCTGGATGCCTTCAAGGCTTAAGAAGTGCTCTTTCTTAATGTGTTGGGGATTTTAATGATTTTGGTATAATCTGATCTATTTTTTTTTCTTTCTTTTTCAATCCCAGCCTGTTGTTTCTATGCATGTGCAACAGGCCAGGTCTCCAGCAAGAAAACTGCAGCTTCAGGAAAGACACTTGTGTGAATTGTTCATCAAATCACCATCTTCTGCCTCCCTTTTTCTCCTAAATCCCATTGCTTTTGAGTTTCACCTCCCTTTCAGTGCCTGTCTCAGCCAGCCAAAGTCCAGTTACAAAGCACTCATTCTTGAAATAAAAACATTAATTAGAACACTCAGAGTGCCAACATTTACAAGTGTCGAGGTTCAAAAGTAGGAGGATTTTGAGGTGAATTTTACTGTCATATTTAGAAAGCCCCACACAGCTGTTGGGGACAAAGCACTGCTCACTGAGGAGTACAGGCAGGGCTGGAGCTGAGCTGCCTTTGTCCTCTGGCACTGGAAGGCAGCTTTTGCTCCTGCTGGGGCAGGATGCAGGGGCAGATCTCTTACAGGCATTCACAGAAAGCAAACCTGAATATTTTTCTTCAGGTTTTTTGATTTTTATTTTTTTTTTAATTTTGGTTTTTTTGGTTAGTTGGTTGGGGTTTGTTTTGTTTTGTTTTCTGGGGGTGGGGAGGGGGGTTGTTTGCTTGACACTATTCTGAAGTTTTCTGGAATGTAAATTGATTAATTAAAGGAAAAGATCTTCACATCTTCACAGAGAAGGGCTGACCCTCTGCAAGTCCCAGGGCTGGTGACAGAACCCTGGGGGACAGGAGGTGACACAGCCTGGCCTGGGAGAGCCAGGGGAGCTGCTGAGCCCTGGGAGGAGGAGACCCAGAGAAGCCTCAGAGCCTGGACAGGAGCAGAGACTGCCTGGAGCCCCTTCAGCCTGAATTATCCTAGAATTCCCAATTCCTTACAGCAGCAGAACTGCACTGATGGATCTGAAAAACAACAACTGAGGGCACCCCGAGGCTCCTCAGAGGAGGTGGAAGGGCTGGAGGGGCACAAAAAGCTGCCAGGCACAGCCAGCCCTGTTAGGGAGGGCTTTGATTCTGCAAAACCAGCCCCCAAGGAGGAACCTCTCTGAAAACTGCAGGGCTGAGGGGAAGAGAAAGGCAAAAGCCTCCTGTGCCCTGCACTTTTCAGGGTCTCTGTGCTGGAGGGCAGTGGAGGCAGTGCCCTGATCCCACAGAGGGACACAAACCCCGGGGTCCCTGAGGAGCTCTGCCATCACCGAGTGCTGCCTCCGTGCTCTGCTGCACCACAGCACTGCAGGCCTTTGTAAGAAGCATTTGAAAAGAAAATAAGGAATGTTTTATGGTCAGACTGTGATGGTTTAAGGTACTTTTCGTTCATTATTTTTCTATTGAATTACGTAATTATTTTTAGTAACAATAAATAAGTACAGAGAAGTAAAAATCACACTTCTTTCTGACAGGCAGAAAACCCATCCTGGGTCACTACTCATCTAGTAGAATTTCTAGCTTCATCATCTGTTGTGAAGAGGAAGTGAAACACTTCCATTTCCTATTTCAAATCCAGCCAAAATAATTAAATTCATCAGGACTGTATCATGTGAGAGCTGTCTGCACAAGATCTGAGCAAATAAACAAGGTTTTGGAAATGAAAGAACTCGAACTGAAGCAAGAAAGAAAACTAAACCACCAATGCATTAATCCAACCTAGGACAGTGGTTTCCTCTGTTTTTCCCCTCAGTGAAAGACAAAATTCAGCCCAGAGAGGGATGATGTGGAGCTGGAGGTAACAGGAGGTCTCACAGCTCTCAGTACTCCTTCACTGGTGGGTGCCTTCCCACAATAAAAAAATGTAATATCTCATTTTATGTAGCCTGTAAGCTGCCTGGGTACAGTAATTTTCTTTCCT
Organism: Aegithalos caudatus; assembly: GCA_013389925.1. Lineage (NCBI taxonomy): Eukaryota > Metazoa > Chordata > Aves > Passeriformes > Aegithalidae > Aegithalos > Aegithalos caudatus. Next base: position 653,990 of record WEIU01014322.1, read on the forward strand.
AAATGGCACTGAATACAGAGGAACCTTATTTTTCTTCAGAACTTAAAGGATACAAGTGAGGATGAGGGCTGGGAAATTGGGCCCATCCCCTCCTTGCTGGAGGCAGCGTGACAAGAGGAGGGGCTGGAGGGCAAGGGAGCTGGCTGTGTCCCCTTCTTGCTGATTGAAGCAAAGAATCTCAGCAGATAATGGACCCATTCACTCTAATTCAATTGCTTGGAAAGGTTTGGGGCTAAAAAAGCATTCTAAAACAAATCAAAGCAAAACGACGTTGGACAACTCTTTTACTTTCTTTTTTTAAACTTTCTTATGTCTGTGTGGGACAACTTTCTACCATCCTCAGAAGACTTTCTGTCTGTCAGAAAAGAGGACCAGGCCTACCACCTTCCTAATAAAAATATAAATGCTTAGTTCTTAACAACATCCAGTGTACAGCCACAGGAACATAGCAGAGAATATGAACAGAATCAAAGCATCAAGGAATGGTTTGGGTTGGAAAGAACCTAAAAACTCACCCAGTGTCACCCCAGCCATGGCAGGGACACCTCCCACTGTCCCAGGCTGTCCCCAATGTCCAAGCTGGCCTTGGGCACTGCCAGGGATCCAGGGGCAGCCACAGCTGCTCTGGGCACCCTGTGCCAGGGCCTGCCCACCCTCACAGACAAAAATTTCTTCCCAATCTCTAATCTAAAGCTACTCTCTTTCAGTTTAAAGCCAACTGAGCTTTAGTCCAAAAAATCCTGTCCCCAAGGTGAGAGGCCTTGGTTATTAAGGTTTTACCTACTGCACACATAAACCCCCCACCATCATAGCAATCTTGAAAAAATATTACCTTAATGCCATCATAGGAGATAAAGATGTCAGCTCTCTGCTCCACATACTGACTTGCACATCACTGGCCATAATGACAGGAAACCCTTAGGTGAAATTTGAATCTTCCAGTTACCACAGCCTGGTAAAACCAGCAGAATTTTTTAATTTCTAGGTGTGGTCACATTAAGTAAACGTTGGGATCTTCAAAAGCTACCAACAAACATAATTTTTAAGTGCCAAGCCTTTATAACAAACCAGAAACCTCAGTCTTAAATTTGGTATTTGGGGCAGTTTTCTTAAAACTGAGATGTCCTGTACCACTAATCCCATCAGAAATTCTCTTCCAGACACATGGGACACACTGTGAGTGCTCCAGGCTCCACATGTAAACAACTGAGTGATCAACAATGATTTTGGAACAAAGCAAACCTTGGCTCTCCGTGGCCCTTTAGAAGTGGTTAGTGCTTCTCTCCTTCTGCCAGACCCTGGTAACATCACTTTTATCTGTTTGTCTTTCAGATTTTGCATCTTTAAGCTGGGGCTGATGTTGAGGCACACCTGCTATTGGTTTTCTCTGAATAACCCTTGGGTGAAAGTTGGAAACTCCTGTAAGCAGCAAGAAGAGTGCTGCAGAAGTGCTGAAGGGAGCAGGTGCTTTTGGTTTGGTTCTTTAGTATTTTTTGGTAATAATCTTCTTCCATAGAGGACCTAACACAACACTGCCTGCATTCATCCCATCTCTCCCAGACAGGGTCCAATTGCCTGAGGAAAAGGAGCTGTGCTGTCCAAGAGGGCCAGCACAACATCCAGACTGAAAACCCCTCCAAGCAGAGGTGTCTTCAGGGCTTGCAGTCACTCCTGAGTTCCTGTACTTTGTTACTTAAAGCTCGACATGACAGTGAGGTTTAATCACACTTGACATTTAGCTTGAGGTACAGTAAGTACACCTAAATCACTGCTTTGGCCAAAAGTGGCTTTGATGTTCCCATGGGAGACAGTTATTGTTGCCTTCAAAGGTTAAACCCTGACTAACTCCAGAGGTGGAATGACAGGAGCTCAGGGATGAGGCGGGAAAGCCTCTCCAGTGATCACCTACATGAACAGAATTTCTTTCACACAACTTATCATGACTGTAATAGTAACTTGCAAATATATCCTCTATTTGAAAAGATTTCCTGGAGAAGGGAGAGCTTTCCTGCTTTGCAGACACCAGCGTTACTGTGTTTTTGCAGAGCACATATTAAAATGCATTAAGACATAACTAGGGTTGTCTCCATGTTATGCTGCTATTCTTAAGCTGTTATGTTACTAAGCCACATTGGCATTTTTCAACTTTCCTTTGATGTTCTCTCTATTATCTTTTTATAGCATAATCACACATTTTGGTATGTCGAAGATCAAAGGGAAGCTGGAGCTTCTAAGGCTAAGCCTGGATATGGGGCCTGTAACTAACTGAATTCATTATATTTAATAATATTCTCTAAGGAATGGCAGGGTGAAGTCATATGAAATAATAAACATGAAGGTAAATAGTGAAAAACTACTGGAGTAAGTTTAATGACAGTTTTGTTTTATGCTTCTCTTAGGTTCCTGCACCAACCCTGTCACCCTGCACTGCAGGAGTGATGAGACTCACTGACACTCAGGCCCTGACACCTGGCTGTGACAGCTCTTAATACTCCAAATCCTTCACTTTAACAGCTCTCTCACCTAAAATTATAACATTTTTAATAGACTGCAATACCCTTACAGAGATTGTTTTGAACAAATGTTCTGCACTTGATAAACAAATCGAGGCACTTAAAAATATTCTCAAAGTAGACAGGTGTAAATAAGAAAACAGGTCTTTATAAAGAACTTAATTCCTTTAGGCGCCCTGGAACTCCTATGTCAAAAATACTCATCTTCTGGCAGGCTTGGTAAGATTAAAATTAGTTCTAGCTGGCGTCACCAGAATGCAATAACACACAGCTGAATGACAGTCAAAAAGGTGTAAAATTCTCTTCTATTTTAGAGAGGACAAAGAAATGTATTCTAACTTGGTCCTTGTAGCTGAATGCTTACTGAGGAGTGAAAGTGCAGCCATATCAATTACCTAAGCACTGGCTTTCAGCAAACAGCCCTGAATTGCACAGCCAGGTGTCATCAAGGGCTTGCTTTTCACACTTACAACCTGGAAGTTAATCTGAATAAACCTGTGAAGTGTGTTAATTGAACAGTGCTACAAATCCCTGTGCAGACACAATTGCTGAGGACAGCAGCCTTCCTCTGGCTAGAGATTTCTTGGGGTGTAACCCAAGCAGGGTGAGGAGTTACTCACTCCTGAAGTGCAGTGAGCAGCTTGATCCAAGTGCTCTCCCTGGCCTGTCCCAGAGGGAAATGGAACAGGTCAGAATTAATCACCTTCACAGCAGCCTAATGGGACTTGTCTCACTCCCCACAGAGGGGCTGGAAGCTGTGCTGCCAAATCTTTCCATTCAGCAGTAGGGCCAAGAGAGGGAGGGGTGGGAGAAGCAGCTCTTCCAGGGCCTGTCAAAAAGTAAGAAATATAGAGAAATTAAATAATGGTGTCCCCTGTTTCTGCAGGTCCTTGTTCTATAGCACCAATGGAAGTATCAGCATGGGGAGACACAAGACATGAAAATGGGGCAGAAATGGTTTTTCCTGAACCTGAAACAACCTGGAGTGCCTTCACGGGTGGAAGCTGCCAGCTGGGAATGGGTAATTTCTTAAATGATCCCAGCTACACTGCAAGACAATACCTGAGTACTGTGAAAGCTATTTAGGATGTAAACACAACTGAATTAACACTGTTTTAACCTCAGTAAGGCTGCACCAAGGAGCTTAATGTGGCTTTGCCAGCACAATTCTGTGTAAATCATACCTCAGTGTAACTTCCTAAGAGTCATCTTAAAGGCAAGCCCTAACCTGAAAATAACTCTGCCCTTTCTCCACTGGCATTTCACGGGTCAGGAATCACCTTCACGTTGCTCAGGCAACACCTACACTTGCAGCAAGAGGGCAAACAGGACTCTGCTTGACAGAGGCACCCACGTTATGGGCAGCAGCAGCTGCAGACCACACTGCATTGGAGGACTGGGAAATCCAGGTGGAACCCAGCCAGGACCAAGGAGATAAGCACTGCTTACTAAACTTTAACCACCAAAAGCCATCAGGCAATCCAGTGCAATCCAGCATCTCAGAGATGTCACTTGCAGAAAGTGATTTGTGCTGATCTCTACCTGTGTGTAACTGAAATTCTTGGTAGTTACTTGGAGAGAGGATTAAAAGCTCCTGAAACTCTGGTACTATTCTGTTAGCCTGAATTTTCTTCTGAAGCCCCATAACCAATAACAAAGACTATGCTCACCTAGCTTTTAGAAACTGCAGCTTATTGGGAGAGGCCAAAAGAAGTTTGCTTTTTCTTTTATTACACCAATTACACAAGACCCATCCATACCTCACATGGATATGACACATGCAACTTTTTCCTTGAGTTTTCTTGAGAAAGCCCCTGAGTGCCTTCTAATACCTCAGCACACTGCACACACTTGGTCCTGTCTCAAAGCTTTTAAGATTCAGCATTTAAATCCACAAAGAACAAGCAGGAAATCAGCTTAATGCCCCCAAGGGTGAAACTCCTCTCCCCCAGGGCTGCTCTGGCCTGGACACAAAAGCACTGGATGCCCAGGTAGGAAGGCACATGCTCTGAGGGGTGGACATTCTGAATCCTGTCCCAAGTGTTGGGATGCTCAGAAAACACGAGAAATCCACGTGGAGAAGGAACTGAGGGCTCAGACCTGCCTGGCACTGATGCCAAACATCCCAACCCCTTCTCCCGGCTTCCCTGTTTATTGGAATCCAAACAGGGGATCTGGGGAGTTTATTTTTAGAGTGTTGTTCAATTAATCTTGGTTTTCTTGATAGGCAACAGAGAACTAGTTCTGCAGCTCTGCATTAAGCATGCTCATTTTTTATCTCTATTTATTGTACAATAATTTAACTTTATTGAAGTGAGGCTTTAAGTCCCCAAGGCAGATTGAAGTGCTGAGCCTGGGTATTCCAGTGCAACAACAGTCCTTGTGCCTGTATTAGTGCCAAACTTCCCTGAAACTCTAACTTTTACCATAGCAGCTCTTGTTCAGTGTGTAAAATTTCAGTATTTAAAGTCATACTTTTTGAAACATGCAAAACATACACACATATTCCCACAGAATACCTGTTTCTCTTTAAACATTCACTGTTACTTGAATGATTTCTCAGCATTGTTATTTATTGTATGAGAAGGATTCCCAAACAATTCTCTCTGTGTGGTAAAATCTACTTGATGAGGCTGACAGCTGGTACCAAGTATCTCTAGGGAATATTCCAAACTGCCATTACACTTCATCTATGAGCCAGTCAAGAGGCAGAATTTAATTAATTATTTTATATCCAGAAAGAAATATATATAATATATATCCAGAAAGAAATATATATAAACCTAAACATTTGTAAAGCCCAAATGGCAAATGGCTCTGTATGAAGAGCAAAATGAGCTCAATACTAAAATTAGTATTTCTCCAAAAAGCAGTAATGTAAAATCTGACCTTCTCTGAAGATTTTCAACTCTACACACTGGATGTGGAACAAGACAGGAAATGTTATTCTAAGGCTTTGAAAAAGAAGAGTTATACCCTTCCTCAAAGGGAACTCAGATTTTAACAGGTTTTGAAAAGTACTGCAAAACACTAAAAGTTGCCTGTGTTCTTGGCAGCAAAGCCTGTCTTGAGAACATGGAGTAGGAAATCATAATAAAGGGTAATAATACAGCCTTCTGTTGTGCACAGGGCTTTTAGGATGGTTTTAAAAAAGACTTTTTGTGACACGTTCAGAATGATGCAGCCCCAGAGCCAGGCCTGGGGAGTGCCAGTGACACAAAGCCAAAGCTCTCTGGGGTCTCAGGGGCTCTGTCACTGCTCAGGCTGTGGGGCACACCTTGGTGCACAGGTATCATGGAAAATGCAACCTGGCATTTTGGGGTTATTATCCCTAAGTGGAAAAAAAAAAAGTTGCAATCAGGTAGGAATGTGCCCTCCCCCAAAGTAATGGGAATTGCTACTTCCAGCAGAATATTGCCTTGATTGTTCCTGTGGTCAGACACTCCTCGGGCACCTCCAAAATGTGCTGGAAACCAAGCAGAGAAAAAAAATGGGTTGTTGTGTTTTGGTTCTTTTTAGTGAGGATTTAGGAGTTGCTTCTCCTGCTGTATCAGTCAAAGCACCACAATCCAATCCCAGCAGATTATTATCAATCCAGAGGGTGGTTTACTCAAAGCTGCCAATGGGATTTAGATGCACAATGCTTATTTATTTAAGAGGAGCTGTAAATCTAAGTCTGGACTTGAAAGCAGAGTTTTATATATATATACACACATACCTAAGTGTCTGAAAACACAACCAAAGGCAAGGGAGGGTTGTTTTGACAAAAACAGTGAGGACAAGAACAACAAACCCATAGGGAACAACAAATGTAATGGATTACTGATAATGTCAGAAATGTCTGGATGGCTCCAGCTAGAGAAACCCACTACAGGTTTGTTTATACTGAAACAAAGCAATATATAATATATTGGGCATTTGGGTTTTGCTGTTTGTGAAAGAAACTCGAGCCATTCTGTATTTTCTTTGCATCTCATAGTATCACTGGAGGTAACCATTAAGCTCATTTTACTTGTGAATAGGTTGAGACATAAATCCAAGGTTACAGACAAAATCTCTGATTCAGCAAAGCACTTAAGCACATGCTTAGCTGTAAACACATGTACCATCCCATAAAAGCAAAGATAATCATGTGCTTACGTGCTTTGCTGAATCAGGGCCAAAGACAATAGCAGAGCCAGGAGGAGAAGCCAGGCATCACTAAAACAACTAGACAACTTTCCCTGCAACATAAATGTTATAAAAAGGAGTAGATCATAAAGAAGATGGTTATGACTTTTTAGAAGAGTTAAGAACAGCTGTCACAAGGTGGGGGGTAGGGGCTGAGAATAAACAGGCATTTTAATATTGGTTTTCACAGCATCCTTAAGAAAGCAGAAGGTAATTTGCTTCCTTTTTCATCTCATGCCACTCTTCAAACCTGCTTCCTCACTCGAGGAAAATCACAGTGCATTAACTAGCAGCTCTGATAATTGATTTAAGACTGATCATCCTTCATTACTGTATCTCTGACTATTAAAATAATAAAGAAAGAGCAGACAGGTGAGTGAGAACAGGAACTAGGTGACAAGCAGAAAAACATCCACATCTTTCTCACTGGGATTTTCATTAGGTAGAAAATGATCATTTCACTTGGCATCCCTTTATGTGCAGAAGTAACCAACACACCAGGAAGGATACAGGCAGTATTTCCAGCACATTAAAGCCCTGCCACAGAGAATTCAACCATCAGCCACGTTGGGATACTGCAATTCACACCCCAGCCCATGCCAGGCTGCCCAGTCCTCTCCCCATGGGCTCAGGGCTCCTGCTGGGGTCAGGGGGATGAAACTGGAGGTGCAGAAAGCTCTTGGGGAAAGCCCTGATTTGTTCAAACACACAGTATGGTTTTAATATATTTTCTGAATACATTTCAGAAACCTTGCAGGATTTTTCTGGGGTCATGTATCTGCTCTGCATTTCTTTTAGATTGGAAACTGTCTTAAACTATCCAATTCAATGTTTCTCCTATAAAGCCCTGCCTTGCAATTACTCTCTCCTTTCTCTGGAGCCAAAAGTGCTGTTATCTGGATTCCCTGAGAGGAGCAGCAGGTACCACGGTGCTAACCACACATTTGGTTCACATTAACTTATCTCCCCCTTGTGCAGGGCCATAAAAAGTTAATTGGAATATGCAGCTCCAACACACACCACAACATGAGCAGGGCCAGCCAACACTGAAACCTCACCGTGTGGCAGCTCTGTTTGGAAACAAACTCAAACCTGTCAGCTCTCATTTTGAGAAAGCAAAAAAGGCAATGAAATGGAGCCAATATCTTGTTCCTGCTGGTGTAACCTTGTAACTTCCTATGGGACACCACACAAACCAAACTCTGCTGGAGGCAGGGAGGGGAGGCTCCCTTTCCAGCTCTGCCTTATGGCACATGGCAAAAGGTGATTAAATAGGTAAATCAGGGCTGCCAAAGCTGCCAGGACCATACAGACAGAGCAGAACTGAGCCCAGGAGACCCTGCTCCTGCAGGGGTTTTCCTCAGCAGCATTCCCTGGAGTCCAGAGGCCCTGACCAGCAGTGCTGTAAAGCAGATGTGGAACTGGCTGCTTCAGTCAGCAGCAGCAATAAAGCAAACATCTGGGTTCAGGGGATGCCTCACAGCCCAGTTGATGTACTCATTTCCTTCTTGGCATCCTAATGAACAGCTTCCTACTCTTCAAAATTATTTTAAATTAGTTTTGATTGAAGAATAAATTAATAATTAACCCCCCATCAGTGATAATGGAATTTGGAGTGCTCACAAATCCTACAGTTTGGGAGCCAGAGGTTATGTATGCATAGCTCAATAAATCCATCCATCCATCCATCCATCCATCCATCCATCCATCCATCCATCCATCCATCCATCCCTCCTCCTGCAGCTACATCCCTTTCTCACCAATCCTACCCCTCCCCATGAGGCTTTCATGAGCCCTCCAGGAGTAAAGCACCACGCAAGAGTGACACAGCCCCACAAATCAGGGACAAACCCCTTCCACAGCTTTTGACACAATCAGAGATTTAATGAGTTTGGCACTCCGACTTTCTAAATCAAAGTGTAAAGCCTGAATTTTGGATTTTTTTTTTTAATGGGATGCAAGTGTTTGCTGTGCCCTGTGTGCCCCAGTTCCTTACACACCCCCAGTTCAGTCATGTCAAGGCTCTCCCTTCCTGCTGCCCCTGGGCAGGTAAAACACCATCCTGCCCTTTCCCAGCCTGTGCAAAAGCTTGCCAAGCTCCTGAGAGGAACACCTTGCTCTGGCAGAGGAGAGGCAGAGCACTCTCACAATAAACAGTGTTTGCAGTGTTACAGAAATATAAACAGGCTGCACTAAACAGCATTCAGCAAAAGGCATTTCAGTGCTCTTGCATGCAGGAAGGAGCAAAAGCAAGTAAGAGGCATCCTGACAGAAATGGAGCTGCTGACACAAGAGATGGCTGTGGAGCACTGCTCTGATGTCTGCACAGTGAGCACCAGGGAAGGAGCAGGGACAGCCTGTCCCTGTCCCTGTCCCTGTCCCTGTCCCTGTCCCTCCCTCAGACACATGGAGCAGGTAAAGCCAGTCCCTATCCCTTTCCCTGTCCCAGTCCCTTTCCCAGTCCCAGTCCCAGTCCCAGTCCCAGTCCCAGTCCCA
>WEIU01014322.1:663243-742798 GCA_013389925.1 Aegithalos caudatus
CCCTGTCCCAATCCCTGTCCCAGTCCCTGTCCCAGTCCCTTTCCCTGTCCCAGTCCCAGTCCCAGTCCCTGTCCCTGTCCCAGTCCCAGTCCCTGTCCCTGTCCCTGTCCCTGTCCCTGTCCCTGTCCCTGTCCCAGTCCCTGTCCCTGCCCCTGTCACAGTCCCTCCCTCAGACACAGGGAGCCAGGGCTTGGCTGTGCTCTCTGCACAGAGATCCTCACCTGCCTGCAAGGGAGGATGTGTTTCATGACATTAGATGGTGTGTTTTTATAGTCACTTCCAAAGGCATTTCCTCCAACCCCTCTGTTATCTCGGAACACACCAGTGTAAATAACAATATCCATTATGTCTGTGCTTCATTCAGCACACAGAGAGAACTCCTTCTCCCTTCCCAAGAGGAGGCAGCTGTGGTAGAAGCTGAAAAGGCCATTAGAATCCATGACTCCAACAAGTGTGTGAATAATCTCACCCCATCAGGTGAGAGCCCAGAAAGGCAGATCATTACACAGCCCTACCCTGCTCCTTGTTGTGTCACAGCACCATCCACTCCTCACATCAGGGATGGCACACGCTCATTTCCCTTTTATTGAGTCAAAAATAAGACAGTAATTGGATTGAGGCTTTCAGGGGAGAGGGGAGGGGAAAAGGATCTTCTTAGACTCCCTAATGCCAATCTTCACGACCTGTCTGATCTCCCAGTAAATGCCACATATAGGTTAATCCTCATAAATCCTCAGTACGACCTTGTCAAATCAAAGTGTTCATCAGTTTGTTCAGGGGCTACTGGATAAGAATAAACAAATGAACTCATGCTGCATGTCTCCCAGCTGTCACCCAGGAGTGCTTATAGACAAGGTCTCTTTAGTGGGCACCCTGCAGCAAAAGAACTCTGACTGGAAAATGGGAGAAATGAACAGATGACCTGCTGAACTAACACACCTGTGAGCACCCTGCCTGGGAAAGACACATGCACTTACACATTTCACTCTGTGTTCCTTAAGCATTCTGTTTTCTCCTTGATTTTCCTGATTTTAAATAATATTTCTTTCTAAAAGACACACATGCATCCAGAGTAAAAACTACTGTAACCCAGTGCTGAAGGAGTGTGTGACAAGGACGTGCCTTGGGCATCAAATTGCTCCTTTTCAATCCAACCCAATTAAAGTGCAGCAGCTCCTCAGTGCCTCCCACGGACTCTGCTTGGCCACTGAGCCTGTTCTGGGGCACAGGGGGTCATTTACCCCCTTTAACCTCAGGGCCAGCAGAGGAGGTTCTGCTGTCTGCTCCACCTTTGCTGCTCCCTGTGCCTGGCCTGATGCCATCCATCTATTCCATGCTGGCCTGCAGCCACTCAGCAGATGGCAATGACTTTCAGATGGAGCAGGGTCATTTGGAACCAGTGACCCAAAAGGTGGAAGGTTTCATAGCCCACTGCCTGCCCTCTGGCCCTAACATCTGTGAACTTGCCCCTTTTCAGAATAAGGCTGCAGGCACTGAAAAATACACACACAGCATTATCAGGAGGTTTGGGTTTCTCCCACTTCTCACAACCTTCAAAAGCCAGCACTATTATGTCACACTCCAACTGCTCACCTAACCACAGCTTGCATTATGTCAACACCCAAAGAGTGAAATTTGGAATGTCTGCTTGTCATCTTGTCTCTCAAGCACCTTTGCAATTTCTGTCATCATTTCCCTTCATGAGCTGAGGAAGGTCTAGTCAAAATCTATGATCTGTCCCTCCCCTTAGGAGACAGCTCACTGCAGATCATGAACTGCTGCAGACCACAGTGTGGCTCTGGTCTTTACCACAACCTTGTTTCATCTATGGATGATTCCACACAACAATTTTATTGTTTCTACAAGCCCATCCTTGTTCAGACAGTGACTACAATTTAATACATATTTTGGAAGTGAAATTTTGTGGGTACAAATACACTGCAAAGTACCTGAAGAGCCCAAATGTCTCTGTGCACCTGTTTTTCCCCCTATACATGATATCCCACTTAATCCCTAAAAAAGCACATCCTCCTGTATGGCCCACCTTCTATGGCATTTTCTTGGGTATGGGTTTTTTCTTCTTTTTTCTTTCATTCGCAGAATATGTCAGATTTCAAAGGTCTTTGCCTTCATGTACTTCATCCCCAAGACCATGATCACAGCAGTTGGTCCTGAGGCCAAGAAGCAAAAGAAGTTGTGATCTTTTCTGAACCATGGAATTCTCTCAGGAATCAGATGAAGATCCACTCTTTCAGGAGCTGAACAAAGGAAAACAACCCTTCTGGTCCTAGGAAACTGTTCACTGAATTTCTAAATTACAAAGTGCTTTGGCTCAAAAAGCATCTCAGCAGAGAGGCACAGCATGAATTGAGTGACAGGACTGCAGTGAGGGGCAAACCCCTGGATGTGCCAAGAGAATGGGAGCAAAAGGAAGGAGTGATAGGAAAAAAAACAAAAACAACCAAACCAAACATATCTAATATATTTGTCATCATGCTTTCTGAGGCAGTAAAACAGGCACGTGGAAAAGGCTGCAGTGTCTGCATAAGTATCCCATCCATAGACTTTTCCAACTCCATCATTAATCACAGGGTCCCTCCTCCACAGTCCTTATAACAAACCCCAGCCACCAAATCCCAGCATAAATCCTGCTCCTGGCCTCGGAGTGTGAAACAGACAGCTGGCTTTGGGATTATTCTTTATGTTCAGAAAGATGAATAAATCACACACCATCAAGTTTATCATTTTTTCTCCTCAGAGAAATATGAAATATTACAGATCATCTTCACTACATCAGTTTCTTCACAGTCTATTAGCAAGCATGGTCTATTTTTCATATAATTTACCAAGCCACTGGTCTAATTTCTCTTATTTCTTTTGGAGCAGGAAACATATACAGAGCATGTTCTCCTGTTACACATCACCCACAACCAACCTTCCTGTCTTCCATCCCAGGGTTCCAAGAAGTTGTTGGACTTGGCTGGCAGCTCGAGGTGGTCCAGATCTTGGGTTTCTTTATAGAGGCTCTATGAAAAAAAGCTGACTATCAAAAATAAAACCTATCATCAAATAACTTCAGGATGTTTCAAGCTGGATGTTCAGATAAAGATCTATCCCCAAACAGTTACCAGCTCTGAGGGGCTGGCAGGGTTTGTGGTGTAAGAGAGGATTTTTTACAGTGGTGTTCTGAAATGAGCTTTTCTCTCACCATCTTAGTCCATAGAGAAAGATTCCTCACTCTGAGTCCCTGCAAATAAATCCCCACAAACCCCACAAAAAAACACCCCAAACAAAAAACCCACAACCATGAAAACCCCCATAGACCAGGAAACAGGCTCAAACCCCCCAAAAACTCCTGTCTGAATTTCAAAAACCACCTCAGACAGTTGCCTCAACCAAAAGACTGAGGGTACAATGGGTGCCTTTGTCCCTGCACATCCAGGGGATGTGTGGGCTCCAGAACAGAGCACATCCCACTGGAACAGCACTGAGAACACAGGAAGGATTCCAGGGCCCAAGACCACCAGTTTGGTATTTTCACCAAGACCATGAGATCAACTGTTATAAAAAACAAAAGGCAATGGGAGTTCAGGTGAGGTTGGTAAAGTCTTTCCTTACAACAAAGCCCTTGTATGAAACATTTTCTGCCAAAGATGGATGTGATTTCCCTTGCTTGGAACAGGGCAGAGAGAAACAGGTTAAATTACAGCCAAAATAATAGGAGCCAAGAGACACAGACCTGCCTCATCTTTTCCCATTGCAGCTCTGTAAGGGGGAAAAAAGCCACAAAAATCTGCAGTATGTCAGCCTTCCCCCCTCTCCTTTTTTTTTTCCCCTTAAAAGATTCGGTTTCCCTGGAGTAGGAAAGAAAGAGGCTGAAAGGATCTCACACAGAACCACTGCAATAATTGCCACAATTTCTCCCCTAGCAGCTGAAGAGTGAATGGCTTGAGTCCAAATGTGGGCAAGGGGAAGGAGGTGACATTCACTTCTCCAGTCTCTGCCTGGAGCCTGCAAGGAAGGCTGGGCTGGAGAAATGCTTTGGAAGATCTGCAGATGGAGGAAACTATCAAGTGCCATGACTGCAGTAAGAAATGCCACTTGGGAAAAACAAATTCTTAGCAGAGTTGCCAGGCTTGGACACTGAAATACCAAATATATGTGCAAAATATAAAGCCCCAAAACTTCAGAGTTTTCCTCTTCATAAAGCAAAACTGAGACAGGTCCAAGTGTAGGAAGAAAACTCTAATGGTAAATTGGGAATGTTTTTTCTGCCTCACGTGCATGGGCCAGACAAATCAAGCTGGCAGCTGCCAGCTCCTGGAGGGACTGATGTGCTCGTGTTGGTGAAGCCTTGCATCAATTTCAAAAGAAGGAACTATTGCTTTTCTTCTTAAGGCTTCTACTGGTAATAAACTGCAAATCTCTGTTCCTTTCCTTCTCCACTCAGACTGATCTCCAAGGGCATTTTCACAGGTGGATCTTGGTGGCTCTGAGACCCAAAGAGAGCATTTGTGGGTCTGATATTTCTGAGTCTGAGAGGTTTTCAGACTGTCTGTGGCTGATTCTTCTTCCCAAGGGAAGATTTCCTGGGAGAATTTTCTTTCAAGGACAATTTCTGTAAATAACTCATAACATTTCTAAGTAAACAATAATTTTCTCATAACAATCCCTCTCCCAGGTGTTGTTTCTGTTACTTAACCAATGGAGAGAGGTGTCGATCCTATGGACCAGTAATGTGGTTTTTTAGAGCAGCATGTTATAAAAAGGCTGGATGAATTGTAAATAAAGCCTTCTGATGCTCTTCTGCCTTTGAACTGGAGTCAAGCATCTTTATTTGGTGTCTAACAACAAGCATTGGCTGCTCCTGACCCCAAAATTGAGCAGTCATGCCAGACCTGGGACAGGGGCTCTCCTGTTCCTCTGTGGGTTTAATCCACTGCAGCAGGATGTGCCAAGGCTGCAGAACACCACAGGAAAATAAAACACACCAGGGCAGTGCCCTGCATTAAAGCATCACTGGTCCAGTGACTGCTCAGGGTCAGGAGGGGTTGTAGTTACCTGAGTTATTTCTCAGGATTTTTTTGCTCATAATTTCCAATTCCCCTGAACTGCTGACTCTCAAAATCACTTAGTAATAGAAGTCTTTTGCTCCTTCTTTGCACAGAACAACCACACTATAACATAAAACATTTATTCCAGAGTCAAACACGTATTCAAAACATTAGCTCCAGCAAAAGAAACAATCAGACACAAGAGCTTTCAGTTCCATTCCCAATAGAACACTTAGTAAGAAGAGAATGACTTTATCAACAAGCAGTAAAAACCTTAGTTTCCCATGTCTGAAAGAGATTTCATTAAATGCTTCCCTTGACTAGGTGCAGATCATTATATTTCTCATAGACTGTAAGCAATGTGAGCCTGTGTCTGCACCTCGAAGCCTGAGCTCTGACTGACAGCTCTAGGAATTACAATAAATACTGCAGGAACACAAGCAATGCTTTCCTAGGAGCCCACTGCCAAACTGACTGCTTCCTTGCAGAGAAACAAACCAAACAAAAAAAAACCCCAACCCAAAACCTGGAACAGATCCATTCAGTGCTGTTTCTCAGATAAGAAGGACACTCCTCAGGCAAAGCCACTTCCCATTCCCTATCCCTGCAGGATTCAGGTTCTGACCCCAGGACACATTCCCCCTCCCCAACCAAAGCCTTCTCACCTTCCCAGCTCCTCCCAGGCCACCAAGGATGCAACAAAGCGGGTCCCTGTCCAACCTGGAGGAGAGCTGAGCCTCCCAGCCCATCCAGCCCTGTTCCAGAGCCCTGCCAAGCCCCTCCTGGCACTGGGGATGGAAGCTGCCCAAAACATCTCCAAGGGTTCAGCTGCATTATCCATGCACCGACTCCCTGGCACTGATAAAGGCCACAGTGGTGGTGAAAAAAGCTAATTCACAGCCTGAGAGGGATTAATCTTGCTACTGTAAAATGTCTTGGCTACAGCAAGGGTTAGTCAGTCATGGGACAGACACAAGCCAGAATTAAACCAAGAGCATACAGAAAATTATGCTTTTCTTGCAAAGACAGAAGGGGGCAAATAACTGTTAAATGACATTGTTTGCTGCATTTTTTACTTAATAATACATACAGTGATACACTGAGAGGTGTGAGGGTGGTACTTTCCTCTTCCTCCTCCATTTCCTTCCCCATTCAAAACTGCTCAGAGAGCCCTGATTCAGGCAAGGACACTGCACCATCCTGGCTAAGCAAGGCAAACCTCATCCAACTCCAGTACTAAGGAGAATTGTCTTAAAAGAGAAGATGCAATCTTTTCCAGCCCAGTTGTATTTCTTACTTGCAGATGAGTTAATCACTAATAGAGCTAGGGCCACATTCTGCCACACCTGCAGCACAGCTGGGTGACCACAGCTCCCTCCCAGACCCCAAACCTGCAGCAGTGCCCAGTGGTTCAGGGAACAGCATCCAGCACGGCTGGAGAACTCAAACACAACCCACACCATTCCCACCAGGAGGGCCAGGTTACAGCTGACAGCCATGCAGCACACAGGGGAATATGGACACTTAACCACTTGCACTCACTTTGCAGGAAAGGTTTGTAAAACAGCAAAAAAAACCCTGCAAACATCTGTTTAATTCCCAATTTTTTTACAGCCCTTTGTAACCAGAGTATTCCTTTAGAAAAGAACATGGGGATTACAGGTATGAGGCAGTGCTGGCAGGGAAGGAGCAGCAGGACACCTGCATGAGCAGGCTGGAGTTTCTCCATGGATTTTTCAAGGCCCCCAGAATCAGATCAGCAGAAGGAAATGCAGATGCAGCAGTACAGCTGCAGCACTTTCTGTTTTAGCATCATTTTGTTCACTCCTTAAGGCATGTTTAAACACTATCTGTGAATAAACACTAGTAAAAGTTGTATGTGACCATGAAGGAAAAGCTCTTTCCCTTTCTTTGGTGCCAGCCAACACCATCAAAACACACCAGAGATACCCACACCTTAGGAGAAAGGAAAGCAAATGGAAAATAGTTCCATACTAAAATAAAGTCAGTGATCACTCAGAGGCTCTTAATGCTGCAGCTCTGATTGCCCTCACATGCCAGCAGAGACAAAGGAATGCAATTTGACTGTGCATTCCTAAAAGGAAATTATATTCCCCTCTCTCTGTCTTTCTTAAGCATTTGCAGTTTTTCAGAAAATGACATCAACAGTATAAATCACCTGGGCCTAATACAATGGACAAAGTCAGAGTAATCAATTCTTATTTATTAATCAGCCTCTATCATGATGTTCCATAATCATTATACCCCAGTTCAGACACAATAATAATGAAGCTAACAGAACTAATGCAATTTGTGGTGAGTAAGAGGTTGGCAGGCAGTGGCAATAACATTGCTTGATAACAATAGTCAGGCAAACAGAACTTGGTAGTAAGAAAAGATATTAAAATGGACAAAAACACACCAAGGAAAGGAGGTATTAGATGTACATATTTTCAAGCTGTTATTAAAAAAGAAAGAAAAAAAGGAAAAGAAAAAGATAATAATGTTAGAGACCAATCTGCATTATCAGAAATGAAGGGCTTAGGGTTATGTAAAATCACAGGCACAGTAACAGCATTTGAACATTTTCACGAATATAAATACAGAGTGAGGTTACAAGATTCAGATGAAGGAAAAAATGAACATTTCTCTTGGAAGAAAATTCTTTTAATTACAAAAAGTATTCTGCCTGGGAGAGTGCCACAGAAAGCCTGCAAATCCCAGCTATTTGTGCACACCAAAACCAAGAGCCCCCCCCCTAAACTCTTGGCTGCCTCATTTGCCTCGCCTGTATGAATGGAAGAGCTTTAAAAATGGACCAGGGAGAAAACCACAGGGCAAGGAATGGTGCTCAGATCCTTGGGAGCAAAGCCTGCTGCAAACACCACTTTGCTGGGGGTGCTTTTAGTTCTCAAAAACAACCTTGTTCCAATGATCAGAGGAATTTCTGGGTGAGAGGGATCACAGCACCACAGAGGGCACGGTTCAAAGGGACAGCAAGGCACACAGAATAATTCTGTGGCAATGTGACCCCTTGAAACGCTCAGAGCAGCACAGCCCTGCACCTTAAAAATCTCAACTACTAAAAAAGACAGGGTGGAAAAAAAAAAAAAAAAAAAGTAAAAGAAAGGAAAAAAACTTGTTTATAATAAAGACTACATTCTGTAGCAATTTCCTAGATTCCTGGGGTTAGAAATCTAGATTGCCAATGGATAAGTGAGCCTTAAAATCACATCCCTGCTGACAAAAATTCATTTCTTATAACCGTCTCCATTTACCGGAATGTTGAATCTTTCCCATGGGGAAGGAACAAATGAAAATGTTATTTCTCTGCTCATGAACTCATACCTTTCTGTCTGCTTTTCACTGTTGGCAATTTCATTCTCTTCCAAATTTGACTAAAGCCCATGACCTGGGGGAAATAATGTCTATATAATAATCTTCTGAAACTCTAATTCTGAGTCATGTTTTTTTGGATGTTGCCTCACACTTTATGAAAATTGCACTGAGCTATGAAATGTAAGTGATGTGATGTCTCTGCCTTAACATAATAATTTTGTCTTGTGACCATGTTAATAATAATAATAATAGTAAAGTCTGCTTTGAAAGCAACAAAACTAAAATAAAATTAGTAAAAAACCTAATCCATACTTAATGGCAAAAACGATGTTGTGGCACCCCTTCCACAGGTTTATTTTCACTGCCCTGTGAAAAGAACTAGTCACAACTGGTAGCAAATTAATGGTGTGAGAGAGGCAAGCAGAAACATCCTGACACTGTGGCTGAGCAGCTTAATAGCCCTAAAGCTGCCCTGGCTGTGCTTGGGGGGACCCTGTAAATCCTGGAACTGCTCCTGGGGCCCTGGCCAGGCTGAGCCCCACAAGTGCATGTGGGGAGAGAGCACAAACACCTCCATAAAGCATCATTATTGGCTGGGGCCTCTCGAGCAGCTTGCTGAGCAAACTCAGCAGTGGGGATGTTTGCAGTTGATCAACTCTTCCCCCAAAAGCAGAAATAACTTCAGTGTCTGTTTATTGGCTCCACGCTGCCTGCATCCCTGCCCAGCTCTGTAAATCTACCCAAACAAAGCTGTACATTACCAGATGTTTATTTTATTTTTTTTTATCCACGCTGACCCATAAAATCCACAATACAGTAGATCAAACGGTAAAAATCGTTACAAACTTGCTCTGAACAAAATTGGTACTGCCATATGTTTTGGGCCTTCCTCCACGTGAAGTTCCACTTAGCTCCACAGGTATAAATCTGGAATAACCCCATTTTGAGCAACAGCTATTTCACATCTGCAGAGGTGCAGCCCTAGGAGTGATGGTATTTGGTCTCTCATGTTTCTGGGATGAATAACATATTTATTTATTTATTCCTTTACATATATATACATCTACACAGATATTATACATCCAGCTGAGAAATGCAAAACAAATAAGGAATGTTTTATTGGTTGGAAAAGAAAAGCCTGGCTATGACAACCTGAGAATTTTTTACCTGATGTATGCACCTGAATATCAGATTTGCAGTGAACCAAAGCCCACAGCAATGCATATTCACTGCCAGGCAAATACCCTGTAAGTAAGATTTTTACAATGCATCCTAAATCTGCAGCCATAAAGTGCATCTTGAATCACCAAGAACAGGGGGAGGTGAGAGCCCAGACCTCTGACAGCAGACAACATATTGCAGTGTCTGTGAGAATCCACGTTGTCACTGTGGATCTGGATCCCATCTCTCAGAGGCACATCCTGCAGGGATGGCCCAGACAAGGCACAGCCTGGGTCCCCACTGCCTCTACAGCTGCCCCAGCTCCCTGAGGCTGCTCTGCAAGGAAATCAAGCCCTTCCTGCACTCTGCTGAGCAGGCTCAGATTCTGGCTCAGGAGTGCTGTCCATGAGTGTGTGCATGAGGGAAACAGCAGGACTGGAGTGGCTGTCTCCAGACACAAAAAGCTGGAGGAAGAGGATGAATGAAGGGCCCTCATCCATGGTCTGCTGCACACTAGCACTGGGATCAAGGGTAGCTCTGGAGCTAAAAGCCCAGGGCAGGGCACTCCTGAAGAGCTCCCCAGGGAAATGGGTCCAGCTCCTGCCAGCCAAACCTTGCAGCAGTGAATTCCCCAAAATTTGGGACAGCTCCAAGCACTCTGCCCAGGGCAAGGACTGCACAGGGTCTGTCCAGGTGGGTGGACAGACCTCATCCTGAGCCCCTGAAGGGACACAAACACCCCTGAGTGAGGCACAGCTGGAGACAGCACAGCTCAGCCCAAGGAGCTGCACTAATGCATGGGGTACTGCAGACTTGTGCAGCTTTCCATCAGGCCTAGCACAAAAAACAGTCTCAGTTTTAAATCAATCAACTCTGCCATTTGCCTCCCCCATACAAGAACTTTAATTTGGATGTTCTTCCTAAAGCACCTTCAGATCCCTGGATGAAACCATCTGAGAAGTGCACACTCTTAATTTGTTGTTGTTGTTGTTGTTAATGGTGGTGCTGTAATGTATTAAAAAAAAACAAAACAAAACAACTTTACAACTTCCTTACATGACAATGGTAAAAGGTTCATTTTAAATAATCAAGAAAGAAATCATTTCCATTAGATAAAGAAGTCAATAACATCAGAAATGTGGCTGCAATTACTTGTTGCACTTTACAATGAAATCCTTGTAGTATAATAACCACAAGATGATGAAACACGTTTTGTCTCCATTTCACATGACTGACCCCAATTTTGCCAAGGACATCTGAACACATTTAACATACTGAAATCTTCCATTAGGATAATGAAAATACACATTATTGAATTCTGTATTTGCTTTGTAGTGCTACAAATAGCAAATTCAATCTTTCTTACTTTTGGTAGCCACTACACCTGCATAATTGTTCACATTTCTCAGAGGCTGAAATAAGCTACAAAATGAAGAAATGGAAAGATGTTGAC
Source organism: Aegithalos caudatus (assembly GCA_013389925.1). Taxonomy (NCBI): domain Eukaryota; kingdom Metazoa; phylum Chordata; class Aves; order Passeriformes; family Aegithalidae; genus Aegithalos; species Aegithalos caudatus. Next base: position 674,251 of record WEIU01014322.1, read on the forward strand.
CCCACGATCCATTATGCAGCACTTAGGTGATTTTATTTGCTGTATGTGTTTAGTAAAAGGATTGGGTATAACTTAGCAACCTACAAAAGATATACAACTACCCTGCAGAGACTGCACCAAACCAGCTCAGCTCTGATGAGCAGTTAACAAGAGATGCTGGAGTGCTCCCTGGGAAGGCAGCATTGCCAGTGCTCATAGCCATGGGCTAAAATTCACCTTTGCTTCCAAGCACAAATACCCTGCATTAAAATTACTGTGTCATGGCCCAGCCCAGCATGGAAACACATGGTCAGCCTTTTGCTATCCCTTTTCAAGAGGGGAAATTTCAGCCACAGAAAACTCCTATCAAAAACTCCTATCAAAGTCAGCTTTTACCTGTTCAGTGCAGATGACACCTACCTTCTCTTTGCTCCCAGGTCTAGCTCTGCTTGCATACAGCAATTTGCTTCAGATCGAGATATTTTCATCTCTTTTCTTATCCACAGATCTCAAATCACTGAAATTGAAGCCCCACAAGTGAAATGCCCAAGGCAACACTGAGAATTGATTTGTATCAGAGAAAAAGAAAAATCCAGTCCTTTAGGCTTCTGGTTGAATACAGTAAAGATTTAGACTTCAGATTTAGACTACCAGATGTAATAAATACTCCTGCCTCTTTTTTGAGGCTCATTATTTTCTTTTCATTAGCTTTAAACTTCACTGCAATGCTGGGATCGTGAGTTATACTTGCAAGGTCCCTAATGTTTCATTTGGCTTCTCTTTCAGTGGTTGGCACTCAAGACCCCAGGAGGAATCAAGTAAAACAGGCAGACATCACCCCACCCCTCTCCAGGAGCAGTGCTCCAGGTGTAGTCACTCCTTATTCAAAAATAAGGATGCAGTCATGGAGCACAGCTTTCATCTGTTGAGCTCTGTTGAATGCAATCTGCTGAGACATTTACAGGTTATATATTCCACAGTCCTTGCTCAAAACAATGTAGTAAGTCTGGATGGCAGTGAAATTTGGATCATTAACATCAGCTCCCCTCAAGCTCCCCAGTCCCCACGTCTCCCCATCATAATTTCAGCACCTCAAACAATGGTTCCCAATGCTCTGTGAATATGAAGGATTTAATCTCAGGCAATTCTGAAGTCTGCTTCACACACAGAAAGCTCCAGTGTTGAAAATGACAACACAACTCCACAGGGAAGATATTCCACACTCAGACTGCAATCCCAGCACCTTTCTGCTGTACTTGGCTGAAAGACAGGTATGAAGTGACAAGGAAATTCACAGGCCAAAAAGGAAGTCTGGGTTTCCAAAATTCCAGAAGCACCTCCTGTAAACTGTTAGCCCAAGCCTGCAATGTAACCAGGAAGGAGAGATGTTGAAAGATGCTGCAGCCCCTGGACCCAAGGCACCTCCACTCCAGCCCAGCCTCCCCCAGAGCAGCTGAGGGGTCATTCTGAGTAAGCACCAAGAGTGCACAAGGACCTACAAGGCCTTGGGGTCAGTAGGGAGCAGTAAGGCCCCAGGATCAGCACTGGCCACAGAACTGGTGCCAAAAACCACGACAGCTGGAGCATGGCTTGCTAACAACACTGAGAATTCAGTGTACTCCTCTCACAAGGGGTTCTAGATGCTGCTCTACTTCACTTTTCCTGCACAGAGCAATAGAAAAGATTGAGAGGACAACAATGTCCTGCTAATGTCTTTCAGCTTTTCCAGAGATCACAGCCTTCACTTCTGTTTGTCTGCACTGCATGGCTTTGGCCTTGTGCAACCACATGGCTCTACACCAGCATCAGGGAGGCACTGAAAAACACAAGCTTCCTCTCAGTCTAATGTTTTACAGTTATCACAGACAAATGTGCAACTGCAAACATCTAAGCACAAAGCATTGGAGACCTTGGAAAGCAAATTGCCTTCATTTGTGCTTCTGCATGTTTTGAATCCCATCTCTGATCTGATCTCTAACTGTTACTGCTGAAACAGTCTGGAAGATCCATTAAAACTTGCAGACTCTGGTTTTCTGGCTTTCATCAGAATGCCAAATTTACCTCCATCTACTTCATCTGAAGGAAGCTGAGTTACAACACTGATGCATTTGGAGAAGATGCTCTCGAGGCAAAAACCTGTTCCATAAAACACAGAATCTGAGCTGCGACTGAAATGCTGGCTGGATTTCCAAAACCATTCAAGTTAAATGGAATGGTTAAAGAATAATTTCCATTAAGGAAATTCAGGTTAAAATGGTTCTTTAGCAGTCATTTTGACTGACAAAGGATGGATTCTCCATGCCATTACACTGCTTTTCCTCCAGTGAAGTTCTATCTATTTCAGTGTTTACTAATTCCAGTTCAAGGGAGATGATCAAAATTAGAGTCAATTGAGTCTGATATAAAGAAGTTCTCAGATTTCTCCACTCCATTAACATCAATTTCTGCACTCCATTAACAGCAGCTTTATTCTGGTGTAACTGCATTGATTTCAAAAGAGTTACACCATCCTGATGTCGATGTTAAAAGAAACAGAATTTCAGACCCTATTTCTTTAACAGTTTTATTATTCTGAAAAGTATTACTTCCCTCAGACCATTAGTGCAAAAGAAACACACAAATATTCTTGTAAAATGTAATAGCTGAACAATCTAGCAGATAAGAACTGCATTTAGATTCTGACCCAAAGCCTACTGAAGTCAGTGACTTTTACCCCAGACCCTTTGCCCCCTCTTTAACCAAAGTTAACACACCCCACCAAGGATGCTGCAGGCCTGCCCTGCAGTGCTAAATGGACTGACCTTTGAACCCCAGCTGCTGAAAATAATTGCACTGAGCCACGTCAGCTCCTTCCACTGCTGCCCATTTTACAGTAAGCCAGCAGTTCCCACATAAATTGGATTCCAGGAGAAGGAGCTCCCCAGCACAAGGCTCTGAGGATCTCTGTGTGCCTGTGCACGGGCTCGTGCAGACACATAAATACCAACTCCAGGTATCACAGAGGATGATCTGCTCTATTAACTTCCAGTCACTCAGAATTATATGTACTGAGCTCAAACAAAGGATGTGCATTGGCTTCAATATGCTTTAAATCAGGCCTAAAATAAAGAGATTGGTAGGACTGAAGTACAATAGCCTTTAAATATTTCAAAAGCTACAGTTTAGCAGAATGAAAATGTGCCATGGCAGTGCTGTTCCTAGAAAACACACACACACCAGTCTATGCACATGGCTGTGAATAAACAGCTGACAGTCTCTGCATTTACTCTGAAGCAATTGCTTAAATAAAAAAAAAAATTGTCTATGACATAAATAATCCAGTAGGTTAAATTCCCAGAAGTGTCAGCCTCTGTATTATTGATGTCTAATATTTTAAAATAAAATCAAGTACGATTAATCTTCTTGTATTACTACAACGAGTGGAAAGAAATCACTGGCAGAATGCATTAGTGGTTATCAAAAACAATCAACTGCATTTTCCACATTCAACCAAAATGAGTGGATGATACTAGAAGAAAGATTAAATGGAAAACTGATCATAGGATATGGAAGCCTCTCTGTGTTTCTAATGGAAATACATATGAAAATATCATTACAACTGTGCTGCTAAGTATGCAATACTGAGGTTGCTGAACCAAAATAAATTGGTATTGAAATGCCTGACAAAAAGGTAATAACCTTGAAATGGGTTTGATGGTTCACTTTGAGCTCTAGTTCTACCAAATCTTAAAAAAAGACAATAACAGAATACTGTGATACCACCCATTCCCATCAGGTGTAATGTATGGCACATTCTGAGTAAGTCCATGGCCCTCCAGTGCTCATCAGGCTGGAGAGGGCTCATGAAATGAAAATAAACCCCAATGACAATCACCAGGAGAAGGTTCTCAATCAAATACTGCCACACAACTAAAACTATGCATTGTTTCTGAAGTCAGAGGATGCTTTTCAGAGAGCCTGACTATGCAAAGCTTTCCCCACACCAGTTCAATTCACAACCACACAGAAATGCAAACCAGAGTAGGCACGACAGATTAACTAACCATGCACAAAAGTTACCAGCTCTGCGTGTGGAAGTACAGGTCTGTCATGATTGTATAAAATACCCACCCCAAAAAAGCATTATCCTTTCCCAGGAGGAAAAGGAAAAGGGTTTAAATCAAAATAAATGCTTAATTCACATGGAAATGTAAAATCCATGGGATTAGATTCAGCAGTATTATATCAGAAATGCAAAACTTGTGTTTCAGTATTGATTAATGCCAGCAAGGCTTGAATTTGCTTGTAATTTACAATCACTTCCTTCAACAAATGTCTTCATTTAGTATTATTATGAGTTTGGCATGACAAGATTATTACAGATCACTCTCTATCAGGAAGAATCACCAAGAAACCCACCATTTATTTGGAAATACTGCAACAGACATGATTGGGTGAGAAGGTATAAACATGGTTTATGTACAGAGTGCTGTGCATTACTCAAGTGCACTCATGTCACATGCAGATTAGGAAAATTATTAGTTCTGTTCTGATGGTGTTCACAATATACTGCAGCCAAACTCATGGAAGGTGTAGTCCCTCCTGTCTGGAGATTCCAGCTGGATCTGCTGCTCTGGTCCTGGGCAGTGCTGAAGGCAGGAGAGCCCAGCAGTGCAGGGAGGGCAGGCAGCAGCACAGAGCCAGCCAGCCCTGCAAACAGCCAGGCTGCCAGGGATGACATCTGATGATTAAAATCAGATGGCCAAAGAAGCTCCCATCCCCTAGACCATCTCCCCCTGATGGCAGCTGTCCCTCCACCACAGTGGAGACAATGACACAGCTCATGAAGCAGCTTCTGGAGTGCTCAGCTTTTCAGCTTGGAGTATTTTATCTCCAAATTGGAGTTTAACTCAATGTGCTTTAGCAGCCATTGGTTCACCTGCCTTGCTGAGGAGTAATCTCCATCACAGGGGCAGGACAGACAGCCTGGGGGCCACAACCTCTTCATCTGGCTTTGCTTTAATTTGCTACAGCTTGCAAGGCAGGGAGCTGAGCAGGACCTGAATCACAGGGCTGGATTTCAACAGAGCACTTAGGCCCAGTGAAATCTGCACAACAAGCAGTGATTGAAGTCAAGCAGGTGCCCAAATGCTCAGCCAGACTGGGATCACTGAACCTGCACCAAGACTCTGGACCTGCCTGGACAGCTCAGTTGGCAAAATTCATCCATGAATGCAGTGCCTGCCCCAGCCTGTGTGTTCATTATTGACACGGACTTGGGAAATTTTAGATTCTTATACAGAAGTGTTGTTCTGAATGAAAAGCTTTAACAACCAATATCACAAAGCACACACACTTCCACTGAACAGGCCAGGACTGTAAATGCAACATAAAGCAGAAGAGAACACACAATTCTTCCAGCCTTTATCATTCACACTGAATTTGCAAAGTGCAGATCACGGCAGACACTGAAACATTTTCTCATTTTGAAAGAAGTCCAGGCAAGCACCACATGCTGTGAAATATTATCTTATGGGAGTTGCTTTGATAAAAACAAATGGCCAATCCTAAAGATTAATGCTTCATGTGATGTATTCAGGTTATTAATCCCACCTTCTTCTTTCCACCAGCCCCGGTAGTGAGTGTTTTCTGGAAAACTGCATGGAGCCAGATGGTTAACTATTGGAAATCTATACTAAAAAGATTAATGCTACCCCATGACAGGGATCAGTCATTTGTAGAGATCTCCTAGTACAAATGCTGCCATTTGTTTATTCAGACTGGCTGGATGAGCCATACTCTGAGGAGAGCCTAATTAGTTCTCAAAGATTTTCAAAACATTGGGGCCCAGCTGCTGAGCTGCAGTTCCACATCTGAAGGGAAATTACAGAGGTACCAAAATACCCCAACACCCAGGCAGGCAGGTAAGAGCCTTGTTCTTCAGGTGCTCTGAGCTCTTCGTTCTAGCACAGTCTGGGGAAAGCTTCTGGTGTCCTGGACAAGTGAAATATTTACTGGAAAGGCTCCAGTGCCAGGCACAGATTAATTATTGCAGTGCTGGATGCCATCAGGAGAGACAGGAGAGCTGGGCATGGCCACAGCCTGAACACCCCCTACCCCCATCAGTCTCAGAGCCCACTCAAAGGCACAGAAACAAATTCCAACCACCTTCATTCACATGGTGCTTTTGTGTGCAAACTGAACTTACTGCGAGGGAGATGGGCAGGAAGGAAACAGGCATTACATGAAAATTTCAAAGTGTGAACAGTACTTACTAAATTTCACAGTAGCCCTTCTTCCAGATGGATAAAAGAACCAATATGTGCAAGGCCACTGCAATTTCCAAACCACTCAGATTAAACCCCCTGCATTCAGGGGAGCGGTGAAGCACATGCTTTAAAGTGAAGCACACACTTAAATCCCATTGACTTCAGTTATGCATGTGTGCTTACATGCTCTCCTGAATAAAATAGATGTAAGCATGTGTTTAAACTTGAACCTCTGCTTTGTTGAGATGAGGCTGTGAAGAGGAGAGTGAAATTTAAACTGATGCAAGAAATGGTGCTTTTATCTCCAGGCAACAAGGCCTTTTCCATCAGCAGAGAACAGAGCCAGGGGTTTTGGGGGGGAAAAAAATCACATACAAGTGCTTTTCTTTTCCTTCAAAAAGACATAAAGAGTGGAGGGAAAAAAAAAAAAAAAAAAAAAAAAAAAAAAAAAAAAAACCCATTAAAATAGAATATTTTTACATAAACTATCCAAATGCTCAGTTCATCAGTTTGAGAACACTGCCAGTGTTGAGGCTGAGGCCAGGCCAGATGTTGAGTCACAAACAGCTGTTGCACTTGAAGCCATTGCAAACTCCCCACTGGTTGTTATTGCTCCCCCATGGAAGTTACCACATGTGCCCTGCAGAAGGGATTTGTTCATGCACCTTCCCCTACCATCAGCAAAATCAACCACATCAGCTTAAAAGAACAAAATTAACTGGAGCTGTGATTAAATCTATGCAATGCTGGGCAGGGAAGGAGGTGCAGGAGCACTCCCAGTACTGGCAGGAGATTTCAGACAGTGACAGCAACTACAGCTGAGCTCAAGATTCACATGCATGCTCCATACTTTGGAGTGATATATCAGGATTTTTTCAAAAAGTAGGACCTGACAAAGAAAACACATTAAAAAAAATGCTGTGTTTCAAGAATTACAACCATCTGAATTTTTTTTTTTTTTTTTTTTTTTTTTTTTTTTTTTTTTTTTTTTGGTGTAAAGAAAGGTCAAGTGTAATGGCCTAGGCTAAAAGTCGAAGTGAAGAGCACATGAAAACATCAGTTTTGTTGTACATAACCTTCTTGAGCAAAAGAAGCAAAACCCCTCCAAAAAAGAATGTTTTTTAAAAAGCATTTTCCTAGAAAGTTACAGAGAGAAATAAGATTTGTGAAGTATGCCACACCCCTAGGGCCTGTCCTGTTGCTCACTGTCTCAGCCAGAGCAGCTCAGCAGCTGCTGGGAACTCTGGTGCCACACCTGGACAGGTTTCCTTTGGAATCCTGAGCCTTTGCACATCCACAGCCACACTGATGGCTATGGACAGCAACTGTGAACTGGCTTCTGATTTAGAAGATGACATAGTTATTTACACATCATATTTTTGCATTATATTCTTTTCTTTCCAATGGTTTTGGGTTATTTTTTTTTAATCTCAAACTTCACACTTCTTTTCTGAGCTTTTTGAGACAAGGACTGTTGATATATAAAAACTAATGAGAGGATCTGAGATTCTGCCATATTACCCAAATCAAAAATTTAAACCAAAATTTTTTACACCTCATCCCAAAATCACATCCCCTTTGATCCTGTATCACTGATTCCACATGTGTCCATTCATAATGCAGGAAAGTATTTTCTCCCAATGTATATGCAAAAGCTCCATGAAACAAAGTAGGATTAACTACACTTAAGTCACCTTAATTTGGAGAAGTGAGAGATTTAAAAACAGGTATTTATTAAGAAAGTGAATTTCTAAATAGTATCCTTCTCAGTGGTATAAATATCCAACATAGACTTAATCAAGAGCACATCTTGCAGGAAATATTAAAGCAGCATATGATTTGATACCAATGAAAAAAAGCAATCAAAGCAGAGCATGGCAATAAATTAATAGAAAAGGTTATCTATCCAAACCAGACTAAAAGTAATTTTGTAAGTCAGCAGTAAAAAGTTGAATAAACACTAATTTAATCTATTTTAGATGCAGCAGTCAACAGATGAAATATTTTACTGCTCTCAAGCTATGTGAACAGAGTCAACTGACACAATAATTGAAAAGAAGGGAGAAACAGAGCCCCTGTGGAAGCAGGAGCACAGGAACTCGGGGCAGACACAGACTCCTGTGCCAGGGAAGCTGTCTGTCAAGGCAAAGCTGCAAAACAGGGTTTGGATGCAATGACCTGCAGATAATGGCTGTGACCTGTTTCTACCATCCTGCCTTTCCATGTGCTTTCAGGCAGCTCAGTCATCCCTTTACAGGGAACAAGCATTTCCCTTTCCTCTGGGGTATGCAGAGAAAGGGAACAATTAGTTCCTCCAAAGAGGTATCCTGTGTCATAAACAAAATATTCCCTGATACTGTGCAGTGAGGAGGAAATGGATGGGAGAAACAGAACAGGTTGTCAGTGGAATTTCTTGGGATTGCCACTTCTCCAAGCCCTGTATTCCAATGGTTCCCTTACATATTCATCACCAGCATCAGGCAGAGGCCCCTGGAGAGGATCTGGAGAAGTTTTAGGAAACCAGGCTACCAACAGCAAAAGACTGCTATGATTTATTTCCTAGCTGACATTATTTATGCAAGTGAGCATGTGACAGCCTACCCAGAGCTCTCCCCCACGCTGCCTGAAGTTCTCTTTATCTTTCCAAACAAGCTGCAGCAAACCCACCTTCAGCTGAACATCCCAGGTGGTATTTTCAAGAAATAATAAAGAGGCTTTAGTTATTATCACTCCAGGCATTTGTACTGCAGATAGGCAAGGGAAAGGACTTTATAACTGAGCTGAGGAATGAATGAAGAGCAAATTCAAAGCAGTTTAATGACACTCAGACAATGATAGCAAAGCAGAGGACAGAAAAAAGAAACACTGACAAATGAACTGAAAAGATGAAAGCAAGAAGTAATCAATGGCTAATGATGATACAAGCAACAAAATTAAACCTAAGCTTTGACTCTGAAAGGCACCTAAGCAAATGAGCTCCTAAGCCTAAAGCCAGGCACAAACTTGATGAAACTGTCAGCAGGTTAACTCAACAAGCCTTCCTCAAGTCTTCCTTCTGAATAAATGAATGTAGACATTAGGACATGGTTTTCTAGTTAAATACAACAAAATTTCTACTGATTCAATGAGAACAAAGTCCTTTGAACCAATGAAGTACTCTCTAAGAAAGAATATTGTGCTCAGAGGGCTGTCAAGTGGCCTCTTGCTATGAATTCATAATGATGTTGACCTTTTATTTACTGTTTCTATATCCCAGGCAATTTAAGTAAGCAAGATGTACTTAGTAAACCAAAACCATAAAAATATCTGCAAACTGCTGGGAAACGCTGGGCAAATGAAGGGCACTGGGGATGAATGAGGAAAGTTATTAAGAAACAGAGGGGGGATCACAAGGAAGTGTGTTCATTTGCTTTCTCAGGGTCAAGGAGTTCTTCTACCACAGGATAAAATGCAGTGTCACACCAGGTGTCATTGCATTAATACATCACAGAGCCAAGGAAACACTCTGCTCTCACTGTCATTTGCAGGCTTTTTTTTCCTTTTTTTTTTTTTTTTTTTTTTTTTTTTTTTTTTTTTTTTTAAACAACATTAAATTTGCATGAGCTTGGATGGGGAAAAAGGATGGCATATAAAGGGAGAGAGGGCTGAATTAATATTCATAAGCAACATACTGGAAGAGTGGAGAAGGGGTGATTTGAGGGAGCTTGGAACAGGAAAGGAGAGACAGACATTAGTCCTAGAGACCTCCTGCGTCACACACTCTGCTCCCAAGCAAGAACTGCTGTGCCTCTTCCCCATCCACACTAAATATTGCCTGCTCTGAGCAGCTTTTGGATTCCCCACTCCAGGGCACTCCGGGGAGGAAACTGTTTTGGCTGAAGTTGGGCAGGAGCAGGTGGCACTCACCAGCTGTAAGTAATTTTGCTCTCGTTGGCACCACAGCAGGTTCTGGACTTTGCACAGTTCGTGTTCAGCAGGGGAGGAGGAGTGGAGAGGGAGCAAACAAGTCCTGGTGGTGTTTAACAGCATCCCAGGCTCCAGGCTGCCTCTTCCAAGCTGGCAGCTGGAGCAGGCAGCAGAGGACAGGGAGGTGGCTGCAGGGTTTGCTGTGAGAGCCTGGCACAGCTGGCACCCCGAGGGGAGCAGCCCTGCCAGCCAGATGTTAATGCTGCACAGGAAGGGAGGAGAGGAGCAGGCTCAGCACCAGGTGGGAGTGATCTCTCTGCAGATGGACTGTCACCATCAGGGCTTTCCAGAGGGCCCCATCACACATCTCTTTTCCCATCATCTGTGCTGCCAACTCTCCAAGCTCTGCCTGTGCCCATCTACAGAAACAGGGGCTGCAGGTGGAAAGTTTCTGGGGCTACTGCTGCTGTGCCAAGGTATAATAGTACAAGTACTTCAACTGCTACATTTAATGTCATATTTCATCAAAGAAAAGAAAGGAGAACCTGGATACCATAAGTGGCAAAGCCATCAAACTCTGTCTAGAATCAGTTACTTCCATTTTCAGAAGCCACATGAGAAAACAAAAGTTAAGCATGGAAGCAAGACAAGAAGCAGCAGCTCTCTTCCCTTCTCCATTCCTTATCACAACAGAGGGAATGTGGACTTGCATGACCATCTCTACTGGAAGAGTTTTTTTATGTGCTTGAAAAGTCAAATCCCTCTATTTCCTTTCAGCTGTGCCCCATGAAATCCCTTACACCTGGGGTCAGAAATGATTCCTTGGAACTGCAACGCATTCCTCTTGCATTCACTCTACTCCAGCACCTGGTTTGAAAGGTTCCCTGCATGTCCAAATGACACAAGTGTCACCCTGTGCTGTGCTGATGCCACTCCAAACATGAACTTCACTCTGAACCAGCCTGGCACATGCACTCACCAGAACAGTTATTTTCCTCCCCTCCAAACTCACCTTTCATCCCCATCCCTGGCAGACAAGTCCTCCTTGGCACAGATTAACATTTTGCTAATGAAGTTATCTCCTGATCTCTTATTTTACCTGGTATCTGTTCTGCCATTTAACAACAAGCTCTTTTCAGCTGCTAAGGTAGAACAATTAGCCAATGCTATCAGTATTAGGAGGTTCTATTACAGCAATAGGTTGAAATCTGTTTGCCCAGTACTCCACAAATACACAGGTGGGCACTCTGTGCTGTTACACAGGCCACAGAATGAAATGAGCAGCTAAAACATTCATAATAAATTCTCACAGAAACTACTCTCATTCACAGACAACTGACTTTTACAGGTTTTTCCTATAAACTATTTCACAGTGATGCTACACAGTATGTCCAAGTCCACTGATATTACCTGCCAGCCTGGAGAGTGTCCCAGGAGCACAGGCAGATGCAGAGGTGTGCTGGCACAGCCCCAGCAGGGCACAGAGCAGGGCTGGCACTGCAGGAGCCAGAGCTCTGCTCACCCCAGCCCTCCAACCACCCCATGGCTGTGGCATCCACAGCCCTCTGTGGGAGGGAGAGCTCACAGCACCAGGAGAGATGGCATTTCAGGAGGTGAGGGGAAGCTACTTCAGCTGAATGCACATTAACCCTCAGGTGGAGCCAAGATGAAAATATCTGCCCTGATTTTTTTTTTTTTAAATACATTTACCATTGCTAAAGGAAAGGCCATCAAAAACCCTGACTTCCTAATGGTCTGAAAACAGCAATAACCTAATAATCATTTTCTCATGGACAAAATACTCCCAAATATTTCTAATGAACCATTACAGCATGCATTGCAAATTTACAAGCCTTCATTTAATTACTTCCACCGAAACAAACACACAAATCTTGCAGCTCGGTGCTGCCACATGCACAGACTCTCTGAGCACCAAGCCCTCAGCAACCTTCCTCTGATGGACATTTTTTTTTCCAGGAAATGACACAGAGACATAGGTAAAAGGTGATTTAGATAGACTGCTGTGTCACAAATTGTCAGGATCTGATTTAAAGACCTTGCCTTTGTCAAGAAAGACAGTTGGGTGTCTGCTTTAAAGAAGTACTGGGAATATTTTCATCAAAGGTTTGAATTGAAAAACAGTGGGAGGTAAATATCTGAGATGTTGCCAAGAAAGACCGCTATATCCGTGCAATTACCATTAACAGGGGACAGCAGTGGTTCAATGAAGTAATTCAATCTGGTGTCCTACATTTTATCAGACAGCAATTTTGAGTTCTGACATAAAAGACTGAGAAAGGGGATTGGACTCTTTTCTCTGAAATTCAGCCTTAATTCTTGCAATCAGGAGATGTGTTCTCTGCTTCAGGTACAAGCCTGCTATCCCTCCAAGGGACTCAAAAGAATAACCCAATATTCACCTTCAAAAGAAGAATAACCTAATATTCACCTCAGCACCACTCATTCTCATAGGAACAAGTCACACTTTGGGCAAGTTTCAGAGCTGAGTGCCTGCAGTATTACAGCAGTGTTTTCCTCCTGACTTAACTCTCAGTATTTCCTTACTTGGGAATTTTGCAAGAAGAAAAAGACCAATTGTTTTAAAAATAATAAACATTATGATGCAGCCTAAATTAATAAAAGCATTCTTCCAAAATTTGAGAGAGAAAGAGAGACTATATCTCAGGAAATGGCAAAATGAAAAGCTTCTGGAAACTGCCATCAGAATAATACCATGGTTTCTCCCCATCATCCATCCACACTGCACACTCCTGGTTCCTTGGAGGCTCTTGCATTCTTTTTCTCCACAGTAATCCTATCAGTCAGGCCAATGACTGCACTGCTGCTTTCCAAGGTCACCAGGTTTGCAGGGCAGCTCTGCATTTCTCCTCTGCAAGGCAGCCCAGGCTGGCACAGGGCTCCCACACTGGGCTCAGGATGAGCTCCACTCCCTCTCCACACAGGGCCCACCCAAACAGGCACCACAAACCCCTTGTCCAGGGAAATCACCACATTTTTGCCTTTCAGCTCCCTTCTACCACAATGCTTTTTGCCATAACCCCTTTTCACATGTGCTGGTCAATAAATTCTTGTGTAACACCATGCAGAGATCTTGAAAGGTTCTCCTGCTAGCAGCAAATAGTTGAAAATGTTAATTTATATCTTACTGAGCAAAATCTCACCACAAACAACAATGCCATGAGATAATTTGCAACAGGAACAGTCCAGTGTTGCTCTTTCAACTGGGCTACAAATTCCACCAAGTTCCAAAACATCACAAACAAGAGCAAACTGGCTCTTGTGTCATACAGAACGTGGTCATTTGCACGTGGCACAAACCCAGGGCTCACTGCAGCACTCCAGGGAGGGACTGCACAGCCCTTTCCTTTTCATGAAACCATACAGAACCTCCTTTAGAGACTCAACACTATCTTTCCTCCAAAATATTAAACATACAATGCTGCTGAGCATTCTCTTGTAATGATACAGAACTGAGACCCTCAGAAGATGGAGGCTCTGGATATGACAGCTTAACTGCTTGCAATCAAACTAATTTGCAGTAGGATGACCTGAAATGAGTTTAAAAGCACCATAATGCATGTTTAGCAATCAGTGAAGCAATCCTTTATTATTCAGGTTCACATCTGCAATTTGTGTCACGTGTTAAGGGAAACAGAGAGAGGGGAAACACAAAAAGGAATCCTTTTGCTTTGCAGGAGCTGATGAGCAAAATATGAGCCACAGTAACACAGGGCATTTGAGACCAAAGAGACAGAGAGCAAATCTTAAGTCTTCCTGCTACTTATGGAAATCTTGTCATATCCAGAAGAAGAAATTATTAAACACTTGCCTATAAGTGATTATGTCTTGATTTTTCTAAATTTATTTTTGCTGGATAAAAATGATTAAGCAAGTTCACCTGAAATAGCACAAAAATATGAACCAAGAATGCCTCCAGGGTTTTCAGCTGTAAATGAAGTTATCAGCCAGCCACTTTCAACACTCCCCTTCCTACTGGTTCCAAAAGAGAGAGACCCTTTTGGCAAATAATGGAGAATTTCATATCACCCCCCAAATACATAAATCCTCCTATTTCCTTTTTCCCTTCTTTTAATGACATCTCCATTCATCACACTTGTAATCCTTGGGGAAAAGGTGGCTCCAACAAGGTAAGTGGAGAACCATGCACAAAAGCAGGAGGAAAAGGGACCAACAAGATGGAAGCACTTGCTGAAAAAAGGCAAGAGCAGTAAATGTAACACCATTCCAGAAATGTAAAAAAAAAATAAAAAAATAAAAAAATCCCCACCCCAAACCAACCAACCAACCAAAAAACAACCAAAAGAATAGGAAAGACACAGAAGTGCAAAACTGAGGCAAAGCCATTAGAGAAAGCACAGAACTGCTGAGTTCTGAGAACTCCAGCAGGAGTGGGCTTGGGCAAGGAGAGGGAAGGCCCAGGCCAGCACACTCTGCTCAAGCCTGAGTGACAGCTCCTTGGGGATATCACCTCTGAATCACTAAAGTATCTGGGGAATATCCTAAAGAAATTATTATAAAGTTATTGAGGAAATTTAATTGTTCAGACAGAGGGTGAAAATCTGTGTTTCAGCAATGAGGGGACAAACCACAAGGACCTGAAGTTCTGAAATCTGGCCTCAGTTCTGTTTGGTTGGGTAAGAAACTGCTGTGGTGCCCTGCTCTCCTTCTGGGAGATTTGGACAACACAGTTTCACACACACAACCCAAAGAACTGTATGAATTAATATCTTAAATTCAAAGCATGTTATTCAAAAAGCATGAGCATGCTTTAGGGCAGGATTCTACAGTGTTTGAGGAAACACCACCCTGAAGAGCTGTAAAAATAACTCTGACCTTCACCACCTCTGTTCAGAACTGAGGAGAGACCTATCCTGACCAAATTCCAGCCCAGGTCATTTACTCTGCTTGCCTAATCCCTCCCCAAATACTGAGTTAATAACATGTGAAATACACAGTTTTCTTCTCCAAAACCTGTTGTTTTGCTCCAAGTATTCTTATTGTGATGAGCAGGATGCTGGAAATGCTCTTGTTCTTCTTGCTTTGCTGGTCAGGTTGTTAGCAAACTCTTTAATGAGTCTCTGTTCTCCCTAGGAACAGCACTACAGTTTATAAATGCTAAAATTAATAGACCTGGGTAGACTTTATTACATGCAATGTATTTAGTTGGCAATGATGATACCTCCCTTACAGCAGCAGTTAGAATAAACTGCATTTTTAATGGCTCCTGGAAAACAAAAGACAACACCTAAAAGATTTTAGATGAAGAAACACCAGGTTTCCTGGTCTCAGTGCACCACACCAAACCTACCCCACTGAGGGCTGCAAACACTAATGAGTAATTACAGCCCACAGAGAGATTTCTACTGGGGATCTTGTCCACTTTGCTCGAATCTGAATTTACCATCAGAAGATTCATAACCTCTGTTGTCAGCTTCACTTCTGCAAAGAATGGGCACATGGAGGATTTAAAGTGAAGTTAAAATGGATTTCAATATACCCTTCACAATAATAGTTGGTAAAACTAATTACAGTGAGAAAATTGGAGATCATTCATTACCCTAGTAAGCAAATTAGGATTCGTTAGCAATGATTTATAGTGCCAAAGAGAGGATAACAAGGATCCTCTCTCCAACTCTACTCACAGGGGACAGGGCAGTTTATGGTGTGGTGCCATCCCAACAGCCAGTGTGCACTGCCTTTGTGCACCTCAGGGTATTTCAGACAGACACACACTTTTACATCAGCAAAATGCATTTAAAATGCTTGGCTTCTGAAGTCAAGCTCTAAAATTAACCGAGCAGCTCAACCTACTTGCAAGAACCACAGTTTTTTATTTACCAATACCACTGTGCTGGTGATGTGGAGTAAAGCACTACATCTCCTCTGCAGCTTTAGCAGGTTGGATTTATTGAACCCCTTTCAAACAATGCTTTAGATGTGATCTGTGCTCTCCTGTGGAATTGGATTCTACTGCAAGGGTGGGTCCTACTGCACTTGACTGGAGTGGAGTCTCTTCACACCCTCTCACCCAGGAGTCACCAGCATCACAAACCTGAGCACCTCAAGGAACAAAGCTCAGCTCCTCAGGATCACTGCCAAAACATGTGGACCAGGCAATGAGGGAAAATCTGCTCTTTGAAGGGCTCTCTGAGAGCAGAGAATGTGCTGCTGTAACTAATTCCACATTTCTTCTTGCAAGATGATGTCTCGGGTGAAAATCCCTCCCAGTACACAGGGAAATAGCTGGCCTTATCTAGGCCAAAGGCTGCTTTTCCATCATATCCATACTAAACATCACTGGTGCTCCCCTTATTCCCCCTGGGATGGGTTTTTAGAGCTCTGAGTAATGTAATGCAACATTGCACAACCCAGCACGTCCCAGTGGCACGCTGGAGCTGCACAAACATCTGCTGAACCCAACCCACTCAGGGCCAAATTGGATAGCACAGCTGATTAGCCAGAGCCTCAGGGAATAAGCTCACAATTTATGTTTGTCTGAGTCACCAGCCCATGTGCTAAGCACAGTTTTAGCTTTTCTTTCTTTCTTTTTTTTTTTTTTTTTTTCAAGGTGGAGCAAGAGCACTGTTTGGAAAAGAAGGGTGGCAGGGAATCTTCTGCCTTCCCAATGTTATTTCCATCACCAGCTTATTACCAAATTCTACCCAGCTCTGAAAAATTCACAAAGTCTCTGCATTTGGAGGAAAAGAAAATAACACAAACTTGCAATCCAAAAGAGAAAAACAACCTCAAACCATTAAAAGATGAACAGAAAACGCTCAGAAACTGGAACAAAGACTCAAGTAGACATATAGAGAAATAGAAATAAGTTGCCAAAAGCAGAGAAACTGTACAATTGCCAAAGAACCCAATATTCTTGGGAATCAGAGTTGTTGTTTAGAAGCAAAAGAGTCAATTATTTAAATTTTGATTTCTGCTCTGTTTTGTGTTGCAAACCAATGAACCACTATCTGCTTTAACAGGAATTTGGCTGGGTGCAACATACACAAATGAGCAACAGCCTTTCTTCAAAGCTAGGTAAGAAAAAAAGCTTTACTGTTATACAAATTCCAATTGTATTCTAAAATATCTCAACCTTCTGAAATCTCAAGACAGCTGGACAACATTATAAACTCTCATAATTCAAATAGCTTTCCTTTTAAAGTTAAAGAGACGGTGATTTTTTTTCTAAAATTCTAACTACTTTCCAATTATCTGATCTGACATCTTGATGAGATGTAATCTACCTTATAATCTGTCTTTGATGAGAGACAATGACAATTTGCAATGCAAAAAATATCAAAGATGACTGGGAGATCTTCCAGGAAGTATTAAGATATGATTTCTTAGGGTACACCAATATTAACAGCAGGCCTAAATTCTTTGTTTCACATGCACCAATCATAGACTGGACTGATCCCATAGGAAGCAGTGAAGTCAGGCCAGCATGAAAGGCTTCCAGGAAAACTAGAATGATTTTTACCTCTTCTTTTCTGACTATTGGTTTTAATAATATGCAAAAAGGATGGGAAAGTGTCTCCTCTGTCAAGGAGCACTAAGACAGGTGAAACAGACTCCAACAAAATTGCATTTGAAACAGAATCTGGAGAGCACACCAACACCTGTTGGAGTAGAAGAGTTATTCCCAACTGAAGTCCAGACCTGAAGGTGTATTTAGAGCTCCTCAACAACTTTGCACCACCCCCTGTCCTTCAGTGCCCAGTCACACTGGTCCCATTCTGCTGAAGGCAGTTCCTTACAAGCTTTGTTTAATCAGGGGCAGTTCTATCACCCCAGCTGGCTGTGCCTTAGGCTGAATCACCTGATGGAGATTCCCAACCCTCTCCACTGCCAAGGCAGGCTGCAGGGATGCCCTCCCAGAGCATGTGCATCTTTCCTTTCCCTGCTGCTTTTCCAGGGGCACTTACATAGAGGCAACAAGAACAGAAAAACTCATCTCCAGCTTTGCCATTCAGAACTTGATCGACTTACAGTGTAAAATCAGGTTTTTTGATCTACTTACAGTGTAAAATCAGGTAAGATTCCAGCCTCACCATTGCTCTGAAGTTGCATAATGAATTACTAGGATGGAGCTATCACAGAGATATTAGAGCAACAATTTTGTGTTACTGGGAAGTGTCAGCTTTATAAATGTTTCCTTAAACACTCAGTGATCTCCAGAGACTCTGTAGAGTAACAGGATCTAAAAGTTATTTTAGCTTTGCTGCAGCAGGCACAACATCCACAAACATTGGAGACACACAACCCATCACCCCTCAAACCTGAGCACCTGGCACAAGCAGGGTCCTCAAAGGGGAGTCCAAGATGGACAAGGATTATCTCTATGCTAGGCAACATGGCCTAAACACATGAACATTCCATTAATACTTGAGTTAAACAGCAAACATGTGCTACTGGATCCATACCTCAGTGTTCATTCCTTCCTGAATAAAACCTGCTTCCCTCTGCAGCAGATGTCCATCAGTCCATTTTCACCTACCTGCTTCCTGTGTTCCCTCTGGTAGGAGGAGCTGCAGTACAGGATATGTCACAGTCCAATGTACAACATACACCAAATCATTTCCAAGGGCCAAAGCTTTATTATTATCTATTAAACTAGAAGTTATTTTTACTGTATTTGAGACCAACGACCCCTGTTTTGATGTTCTGGGTTAACACCAAACACAAAAACTAACAGCCTTTTCTAGTTAAAAGCTTTGGAAAAAAGAAGTCTATTCAAGTGCATATTCCTTTGCACTTTGATAATACAATAATTACATTGATCAGAAACACATGCTAATTGGATCATTCTGGAGCATTTTTCTCATTGTCTGGTACCACAGAACACATCTGGGTTTTATTTGCCCCATGTAAGTTAATAAGAGCATGGGCTTTTTTAAAACAACAAGCAAGATAATCCTAAAAACAATTTTCCAGAGTGAAAAGGGAGGAAAAAACCCTTCCTGTTTCATCCAAGACTGTGTGAGTATAAAAACAACTTTAAGATAGAAACTGAAGGACATTTTCTACCTACTTGGCTAGTAGTGAGGAAGGGAAAAAAAAGAAAGTTAAAGACTCTTAATACTGTGACTATAGAAAAGAAACAGCTCAGTTAAATATACTAATGGCACCAACAAGGGATGTCTCCCCCACCTACACAGACCCAAACTGGAATGATTTCAGGTGCCAATCCATCGGCCCTAGAAGACTTCAGGCTTCTCCTTGTCACTAAATCCCTTGCTCAGGAGAGCTGGAAACTCTCAAGCTTTCTCTTGGAGCATAGGGGATGCTGACACCTTCCAGATTTTCACTTTAGTGGACCAACCCACACTCAGTATGGTGCAGGGAACAGCAGATGGCTTCTCTTCTGTTACCTCTGCTGCCTGGAGAGGAAGCTGAGCACCGCTCTCAAACCATGCATATTCAGCTCTCTCTGCAAGGAGAACAAGGCTTATTTACCCATGGCACAGCCCTCCAGCCCATAATATACCTGTCCCATTCTAGAGCATGTCTGTAGACCTCCTTATGATTGGAATTTTCCCAGGTAAAGGAAAGCAATTCATTCTGAACTATGGAAAGATGTTCAAGGCTTAGTTTTAATTCTAAATAAATGTTGAGCCGTTTGATATCATTTTTCCCTTCATCCCCTCTCTCATAAAAATACAACATAGGGCAAATATATAACACAACATAAAATATTGTTATAAAATATAACACAACCCAGGGCAAGTGATGACAAAAGGAAACCAGCTTGTTTTTCTGTTTCACAACTTACCTTACACTGATCTGGGCCTTGATATAATTAGAACAACTACCACAAAACTTTTTCACTTGAGGATGCTCTTTTCATACCTCACCACCATCAGTGTGACCATTCTGTTTGTGCAGAAGTCCAATGTAAATTCAGCAGGACACAGCATTTCTCCAGGTATTAGGAAATTTTGTGTAATTTTTGTGAGACCACACGTACACAATTTAATCCCATAACTTTCTTACAGGATCACAGACCTCTATGACAAAAGACCAAATTCATCATGAACTCTGGAAATGTGACAAGAGTGCAACCAAGTTTTCCCATCATGTAATTGAATACCCCAGAGTTTACTTTTCCCCAGAGGTCAATGTGAAGATAGAAGCAGGATTTGATTATACTGATAACTTCCCAGTGCTATGGGACAAGGCTTGCTGCATTTTACCCACCTGGTTTTGGACATACACAATGCTCTGCTTCTCCTACAGTTATTATAAAGGCAGAAAAGATGTGCTTGGAGAATACAGCATAAGTTACAAGACAAACAGGATATGAGCAATTTAAATATAAATCTTGGAAGAAAATAAGCAGTACATTGGATTGACTGGAAAACATTTTTTTACTCCCAAACTTATCTGTGCAAGTAAAAGGTATACTGATGAATGTGGGAATGAAGAGAAAGGTATGAATATAGACTGTTAAATCAATACAGGTGCATGCAAATAAATCACAAGCCCAAAAAAACCTGATGAGTTTTCAAACTAGCTGGGGCCTGATCTGCTTCTCAGGACATAAAATGTAAATCTGGCATAAATATAACTTCTGTGTTTTCCAAGAGTGTCCATGAGCCACGGGCTTTTAAGCAACAGGTAGAAATCACTGTGCCATGTTCTCTGGGCTGTGGCACACAGGAGATGAGGCAAGACATTGTAATGGGCTCTCTAAAATCTGTGAATCAACAAGAACTGGTGCAAGGGGGAATCAAGATCCTACCATCTCCCATTAGAGAGCTGGTGAGACCATGGCTCACTTTATTTACTGTAATTGTGTAAATTAAGTGCTGTTAAAATTTATGTAGTAATTAATACGACACCTGATTAGTTCAAGAAAGCACGGACCACCATGCTGGAAATATTACTTCCAGTGCATTTGTGGAGGAAGAAATAAGAATTCAGCTATTGGGCAGAGTGGGGTTGGTGGGATATCTCTGTGTCCATGCTTTTAGTGCAAGGCATTTTGTGTGAGGAACACTCTGCTGCTCAGAGGCACACGTGTGAAAGTGGAGATACACTTACAAAGTAGCCTGTTCCCAAGCTGGAAGGAGCTGAGCTCTGCAATAAAACACAAAGACAAAGTGGAAAGTCAGTGATGGTTTTTAACACGTTCCAATCCACACAGCTCATTACCAGCCCTTTCCAAGCTTTTCATCACCACATCACAGCACCGACGTCCTGCCCCTTGTCATCTGCTACTGAAACAAACACGCTGTTGCTTAATTTTTCCCTTTACATCTCTCAACGACTCGGAGATGGTAACGTGCTATTTACTGAATTCCAAGCTTCTGCGGTGGACGTAATTGCCAATTTATTTGACAGGCAGCTGGGTAATGAATTAATGATGGCATTTCGCCCTGCACTGAGACTAAACAGACACTCATCAACCAGCCTCCCTGACATGCTGACATTCAATGCCCTGGACTCCAGCTCCTCAGCTTCGTGGCCACAAAGGGGCAGGCAGGAGGGGGAGAAAGGGAAAAAAAGTACCCTGACTTCAAAACAAAAAGCCCGGTGGGTTTGGATGACTTTTTCAGTGTATGACCTGTTTGCCAATTTATTCCTGAAAGGCCCTGGTTAGTACACACATAGTGCTTTTCTAAAATGAGACATTTTGTAAACATAATTAGTAGTCTGGAATGTAAAGAATGCGTGGGCACAGAGAAGCTGCTTTAGTCAATGTACCATTTTCTGGAGAATGCAATCACTACGATTTCCCATTTGGACGTCCACATTGTTTGACAAACCAAGGATTTAGAAACAACAACAAC
Source organism: Aegithalos caudatus (assembly GCA_013389925.1). Lineage (NCBI taxonomy): Eukaryota > Metazoa > Chordata > Aves > Passeriformes > Aegithalidae > Aegithalos > Aegithalos caudatus. Next base: position 696,218 of record WEIU01014322.1, read on the forward strand.
AACAACAAAAAAGCAAACAGCAAATATCTACAGTGTGAAATAGATTGCAAAACTCCAACCTATAAAAATAATTAAAAGTAATATTGCTACCGTGGAAAACAATCAATTTGTTTAAATGCTTTAAAAAAAAAAAAAGCATTGTGAAATTCAGTTTAAGTGGGACACGATCACAACCTCTATATTCACAGGAATTAAAGAGATAAAGGGTTTTGTTTCATTAGTTTTTCATCTGAGCAATGGGGATTACACAGCAGGTCTCAGAGACGTGGGAGAGCCTGAAACATCCCGGTGCTAATCCAGGTCAGGCTGTTCCATGAGAGGGGAGCAGCTCCCAGCTCCGGCCTCCAGAGCCCATGGACACAGCAGCAAAAAGCAGAGCAGCATTCTCTGCTGAGCTGTCCAGACAAGCAGTGTGACACTCCTGGAGCCCAATTCCCACCTCTGTTCCTCAGCACAGCCTGGCTGTGGGTGTGACACAGCTCGGGGACAACCACACCTGCACAGGGGCCCCAGCAGCCCAGGCACACCGTGGGGAAAACACAGAATTTTGGTCACTTTATCCCTGTTCCCAGACAGGGGCCTGAACTGCAGATCTCCAGGGCACAGCTCTGGCTATCAGCAGGCAAGGGAACTCCAGACAAACAAAGACATTCCAAAGTCCTCCTGTCCCTGCTCTTGCTGCTGTGCCACCATCACCCACAGGAGCATCCCTGTTCCCAGGGCTGATGTCCCTGACAGCAGCAAGGGGCCCAGCCTGACAGCTCTGCTTCCCCCTGTCCCTGTGAATGACCAGTGCTGCACTGAGCTGCTCACTGCCCACCTGGGCCCTGCTTTGGAGATGCCAAAAAGATCTTTGCTTTTTGTACATTTTTCATATATTCATAACTCTGTAGGCTACTATTATATAGTTATATAGCTCCTTAACTAGCTCTAGTTCTTTTCCTGCCCTTTCTCTTAGATTTTAGATCAGTAAGCTCCCCTTCCTGGACTCTTCTTTAGACTTGCCTCTATAGTGAACTAAGGGTGTTTTATTTTTCCATATATCAGAGAAATAATAAATGTGGGGCTAGAAGCTGGAGGGGCAAGTGGGGCTTCAGTGGAGGGCAGAAACAAAAGGGGGGGATTACTTAATTAACTTCTCCTCTAATTGGCTATTTTCTGTAAAGTATGTTAATTTGTTAAACTTATTAAATTGTTGAAGTCCTGGATCATGTGTGCATTTTGCCATACTTGCACCTGGAGGACCTCCATTAAAGGTAACTTTAGCTTAAAGCTTTTTATCATCTTAATATTGTTTGGCTTCTGATTTTGGGCATCCCTGGGAGCCCCTGTGGCTCTGCATCTCTGGAGCCTTGCTCAGTGTCCAACAGAGCACACGCTGCCCTCCTCTTCCTCATCCTCCTCTCTGCTTCATTCCATTGAAATTCCTTCCATTTAAACTGGAGATCTACCCACGAGTACAACACATGCAATCATGATAACCACTTTTGTTTCAGCTATGTGCAGATGCCAAGCAAGTCCCACTCTTTCACTCACAGTTTTTTTAAACTTAACTTTACTGGCTGAAAGCGCCAAAGTTTGTATTCTGCATCTGTGTGTAATTTTTTTGTCTGCTTTTTATTCCAAGTTTTGGAAGGGTAGAGTATCAAAACAAAACAATAAAGAGGAAGAAAAAAGAATAAGCAAACAAAATATTTCCCACTGAATATTTTCATTCCTTCAAAAGCAATGCTGCAATGGCTATGGGAGGACAGTCGAAACATAGCAGTCAAATGACTTTCACTGAACAACTGTGCTTTTTCAGGGAACTTGAGTTTGCTGGATGGAAATATAGCCCTTCACACATTGCATGCTGCATATGGAGAGTGCAGTTTGGAAACTCCATTAAATTGAAGTATGAAAGACTGTGTGGCACATGCATGGATGACTGTCAGCTGTGTTGTGAACCGTGTGTTGACAGAGCACAGAGGCTGAAGCGAGGGCTATGCAAGGAGACAACTTCTCACCTTTTGGGTAAGGATCCCACTACCCAGTGCCCAGCCTTGGTACCAACTGTACAAGCATCTTTACAAGCCCATGCTGAGTCGTGATCCTGCACTGGGTGGTTCTATAGCTCCTACATAAAGTGTGCCTATAATAGAGGTAATGGTTTCACTTTCCGAAACCCTTTGCAAAATAGGACATTAGAAATACTGTTTGATATTCACACAACCACCAGCAGAAGCCTGCATCAAGTGCCCATCAGCAAAACACACTTGCTTAAAATTGACAGGGTTCTGGGCTTTTTTCCTTTTATTTTTATTTTTTTGTTTTGGTCTTTTTTTGTTTCCATCCTTTCTTAAAGAGAAGAACTTTGGCCCAGAAGCAAAAATGTAGTAACCCTCGTGTAAGCATTAGTTTATTGTGTACCAAAGAAAATTACATCCTTGAGGTCTTGGAAGGCACAGTTATACCCATTTTGCATATATATTGTGCATTACTTGGGGAGCTGGGTGGGGAGAAAGACTGTGTTGTACATATTTGTTCTGGCTATTGTTTATGCAGGTCTGACTGAATGAAGGAACAGTGGGTATCATTTCAATTTCTGATGTCAACATCAAATTACTTATTTAATTTCATGCCTGGCGAAGCATTGTATAGCTACACGCAGAATCATTTCACTTCATTTGTTATGCTGTGTTTTCTTGGCGATTGGCTTGCCTTCCAACTGACAGCTTTAATTACGACATGAATTTGATTGCACTGCCGAGGAATTAACATAATGCAACAAAGCATTTAAGCACCCAACCTTAGACACACAAACACACACATCCCCACCCTCGCAGCCACACGCACACAAAGCACAGCCACTGCTGCTGAGCAGCTCCTGGCACAGCACAAACACACAGCTCTGCTCCTCTGGCTCCACTCCACACACAGCCAGCATCACTGGTGATATTCTGGACAGGGAGCAGCACTGAGGATTTCAGAGCACACAACCCAAAGGCCGCCCCTCGGTTTGTCTTGGCTCTGTACAGGTGGGAGGGGTGGGAGACAAAAGAATTGAAAATATCCTGTATTTGGGGCTGAAACAATGAGCTGCCCGTGGGATTGCACTGCTGGAGGGGTGTAGACATGTCTCTTCCTGAAAGCAAACAGGAACAGGCCTGGTGGGCAGGGGACTGCAGGATTTCAGGACTTGATCCTCACTGTGAGCACCTCGCTCCTCTCAGCACAAAGTACCCAGCACGGGAGGAGCACACAGCTACAAAGCACTGGGAACAGGGGAGCACTCATGGAGAGTGCAGCAGCTTTGATGAGCATTTTTGAGAGCCCAAGAGAAGACCTTTAATGTAAGGACAACTGGGAAGATTCCTGTCCCACTCCCTCTTCAGGAACTGGAAAAACATTCCAGGCAGAAAGGTGCCAACTGCAGCAAGAGGTGCTGAATCCCATCCAATGACCATGTGGGAGAGGCTTTTGCTGCTCACCCCTTCACTGAAAGCAACCAACACCAGAGCCAGCAGGCAGGGCTGCTACCTGATCAGGTAGGTCAGGAATTCAGGAATGTGCTCCAAAGAAATCAGGTGGTTTGATTTTTGATTAGCAAAGAGGTGGCTGAACCCCTGAATACTCGGTGCATTTTCCACCCAGGTTAGCTGTAACTCTCATGTTTTCCTCAAGTAAATCTCTTGGCTGTTTTGTAAAACATGACCAAAATGTATTCCAAAGAGGGAGGAGTCAATTAAAAATAAAGACATACAAGAAGATAAGAAAAACAAGTTGACTGAGCTCCAAGCTGAGCAAAAGAGAAAGCGCTGCCATCTTGTCTCCAAGCAAGATCTCAACAAAATGAATTCTACTACTGGCAAGATTTTGATGAGATTAAACTGACTACAGCACCCTATATATAAAGGAGGAGTAGCTCTCCAATTTCTCTTTAAGGCCCCTGGAGCTACCTCTGCCCATAAAGGAAAAAACAAGTTGTCATTCCTAAAAAAAAAAAGAAACCTATATAGGGGAGACAGGCAGAGAGCCATGGGTTTATGAAATTCAGAGGGGGAGCTGGATCAGGGCACTACTTGCACTGGAGCATTTGAGCAATCATTATCCCTAATCTAGCAGAGGTCAAATTCTTTGCTAATTATGTTCTCTCACAGAGAGGTGGGTGTGTGTGCACACGTGTGCCAGGCGAGGACAAAGAGAGGAGTTGACAGAAATCAGTCTCACTGCATTGCATCTGACAAGAACAGAGGATATTCCCCTTCCTACTGTCTGATGCTATTTCAAGCCTCATTATGAGAAAAGGTTCCTGTTTAACATGGTCTTTTCATTGAATTATCTTCTTTTCATTTTTGCCCACCTCTCGCAAATGCTGCAAATTACCTGCTTGGATCTCATTAGCCTGGAAAGCAGTCACCCCTTGTAAACACACTTTGCATCACTCTGCATTATCCAAGGACTGCAGGTACATTTACAATAGGCAGAGCTGAAAGATACCTGACAGGAGAGGGAATGAAGCCACTGACATGTCAGTTTGCAACTGGAAATTCATTATCCCCTCTCCCTCATCCTGCATCTGTCACTAAGCTCTCACTTAGGCCCTGCACCAAGCTCTAACATTCCTGTTTCACCAGCCTGCTCAAACTGGGGATGGGAAAATGGAGCATCCATGGAGAACACACACTTCAGTCATTATCCATATTTCCATACAGGAGCCAGGCAACTATAGTGGAGATTCTTTGTATTTCATGGCCAAATTTTCTTTTCTGACCTCAGGGTTAATCTGCCTGCCATATTTTAGATTTTTTTTCTATCTTCTGTAGGGTACACAACTTCTTGCATACTTCTTTTCTTAGAAAATAGCTGTAAAAACAGAAGAAAAGCTTCAGAGAAAACTTACTCTGTTGTCTGTAGCTTTTTCTGTACAGTAAATAGTTGGCATCATTAGACATCTGATTTCTTCAAAAAGTATTATTTTAAATAACCATGGGAAGGTCCTGTCATTTCAGCACATGGGGTGTCTGACAGGGAGAGGGACAATGGGATAGACAGCCCTGAACTGACTTTGGAAGGGAAGAAATGGGATGGACATCCCTGAACTGACTTTGGGAAAGGGACAATGGGATGGACAGCCCTGAACTGAAGGAGCCTGGGGAGGCCACCACACACCCGGGCACAGTGAGAGCTGTCTCATGCACATTTTTCAAATCTCAGCTGAACTGGTAATGCCAGAGCAGAGAGACATTGCTGGTACTGCAATGAATTATCAAAGCAGAAAGGAACTTTCCTTATTAAGGAAAACATAAATTATGTATAACACTTTAAAATATACATCTCCACATATATTTACATAACGTTTCTTTTGAGCAACCTGTGAATCCCTCTGTCCTCTCTCGGGTGCACTAGGGAGGTTGTATTTGCTCTCTGCTTCCTTTTAATTTGCCACAGTGCCGAGACAAAGGAAAAGTATTGTAAAAACATCAGAGAAAAACTGGATTTGATGGGTGGAAGGGGAACCAGGACTCTGCTCTCACTGCCAGGTCTGGCAGTGCAATGCTGTGAGCTGCTGAGAAGCCCAATAAACCTCAGAGCTCTCCACTCAGTACACTGCAAGGGAATGACAAAGCTAAATTAAAACCATGTTTGTAAGGAGCTGTGAAATTTTTTGCTGGAAGGTGCTGTGTAATTGTGAAGTTGGTTGCAGTGACTTCCCAGCTGCCACAGGGCTCAGACAAGCCAGGATGATGATGGTGACAGGCTGACATCCAGCTGCCATCCACTGCTACCTGTACAGAGCATTTCCTTACTGCCTCCTCTGCTTTCACTCTCCTCTTCCAAAGAGATCTTACAGCCCTGAGACTGACCTCAGCTGACAGCTATGAAGGGCAAGCTCTGAAGTGTTTAGCTGAGTGTAACCCATAAAGGCTGGCTCTGGGGAAGAAATAGACCTCTAAAATAATGTGACAAAGGGATGTGGAGAGAGAGTGCTACAGATTTCACACTTTCACAGAAAGAAAAAAAATCAGGCATCTGTTCCAGTGATATGCACAATTCAGCAAAAATTGCTAGCTGTGTGCCTTCAGGCTTAGATTTGCACAACGAAATGTATCCTTTACAAAGGTATTTCTTTTAATGCCTGCTCAGTTCATTTTTATTGGATTGGCCTATAGAGGACACCATCTGGTATCTGTCATCCAAATCTACGCAGACGTGCTATCGATAAAATCCCCATTTCCAAAATGGGGGTTAGTTAAAAGTAGGGCCAGATTGCTGGCTGGTACAAATTGGGCTGACTGATGTAGCTATCCATGCTTTTACCAGCAAAGGATCTGACCTACAAAATCCCCAATTTAGATACTCTTTTGGGACAGGACTTTCTTTATATTCTGTGCTGTAAAGCATGTGGCACAGAGGACACGGAGCCATGAATAAAACACTCAAGGATTGTGATGGTACACATAATAAATAGTAATCTAATTGCAGCAACAGAAAGATTTGTGTAGTCATTGCTCTGTCAGAACAGCTCATCATGTCACTCAGTGAATGACCAGCATTCTGCCATGGAGAAAAACACTCTCCACAGGGCTGCCATCTCAGGCCCTTCCACAGCATTTAGGTAGAACAATAAAGGCAGAGCTTATGCTATTGTTGGCCATGTTATATCAATTCATGATCTATAAGTAAACTGTGTCTCTCTAGACATTCTAATGCTTCTCATAAAGACAGTATCTAGCCCAAAGAAATACATTTTTTCCTTCCACAGCTTAGGGTAAAGAGAGGCCATCAGACTTCTCAACAATGCAGAACATTTAAACTTCATTAAACGGCCTTCAACTGTTTCCAAAGAGCTGAGTGTTTGCACACAGAAAGACATTGTATCAAACCTTCAGAAGTTCACTGAACCGGGCCAGGAGACCTCAGTCACCTGTCCTGAACCCAAAGGGAAGGAGATTTTAGCAAGGAACCATCCCAGAAACTAAACCCAGCTATGCCTCACACCCCTGGGGGCAAATCCATCAGGGTGACCCCGAGTTCCTGAGCTGCAGGAGCTGCACTTACGTCGCTGAGCCTCTCCCGGGAGCTGCTCCGCTGGAAGCCCTTGGAGTCCCCGCTGGCGCTCTCGCTGTCGCTGTCCCGGCAGCTGTTCTGGCCTGGCTTGAGCTGCAGCACACAGAGACACAGAGAGAGCAAGAGGTGAGCCTGGCTCAGGGGAGTGTCCTCGTCCCACCCTGCTGTCACCCCTCCCAGGAACAGCAGCAGCGTGGCCATGGCTCTGCCACACTGCCATGGGCACCATCCCTGTGCCAGGCACAGCCCCAGGGACACCACGGGCACACTGTTCCTGTGCCAGGCACAGCCCCTGGGACACCATGGGCACACTGTCCCTGTGCCAGGCACAGCCCCTGGGACACCACGGGCACACTGTTCCTGTGCCAGGCACAGCCCCTGGGACACCACGGGCACACTGTCCCTGTGCCAGGCACAGCCCCTGGGACACCACGGGCACACTGTCCCTGTGCCAGGCACAGCCCCTGGGACACCACGGGCACACTGTCCCTGTGCCAGGCACAGCCCCTGGGACACCATGGGCACACTGTCCCTGTAGGAGCTTCAGGTGCTGCAGGCTGGATGAGGCAATGCTGGTGTCCCAAGGTAATCACGGTTTGAGACCCTCCTCTGGGAAACTTTCAGACTTCTCCAGGTATTTCTCCCATGGATGAAGCTTTAGGAGTTTCCATCACAATGCAGCATGCACAGCATCAGCTCCTCCCTCATTACAGCAGAAGAGCATGGAGGAGCTGAGATCAGTGGGAGCCTCCACAGGGGAAGAAGAGGCCACCACTCCAGAGAATCTTTTCTACTCCTGGTCTAGCCCCAAACAACCCTGCCTGGTACTCTAAACAATTCTCAACTAACAAACCTTAATGTTCATAAAACAACAGGATCTACTTGATAGGTTATCAAACTGCTTTTGTTTTTCAAACCAGCTTTAATGAACTTTACTGGCATTGTAATAAATAAAAAGTACAAAAATTCCCCTAAATTATATTTTCATTACAACTGAGAACACATCTGCTTTCTCTTACTCTTTGAACTGTTCAGGTCACCACATTACACAGCAGGGTACTGAGAGAAACACTCACCACAGACACCCATTACATGTCCATGAGCACAGATACACCTAGACAGCAAGGGGAAGACATGATCCACATCCACTGCAGTGCTGAAAATCCATATCTTTGATTTAAAGTATCCTTCCCTATATTTTGCTTGAATGTATTAGAATTTTCATTTAGCCTTGCTGCTGCTTTGTTTGAACTAAATCTGGAGGTTAGTACTGGCAAGAAGTCTCTCTCAGAAATTTAGACTTCAAAACACACACAAATACTGGAAGCAGAGGTAAATGCAGAGAAAACACTTGGTGAGTACCTAATGAAATAATTTATGAGAGACCTACTACACTAACCAATATCCATGCAACAAACACCAACCAAATCCTGCTAAGTTTTTCTAATTGTTAATATGATGATGGTAAGTTCCATTCAGACTGTGCTGGAGCAAATATTTATTCATTCATCTCCATGCCATGACTGGAGACCAAAGGTTCCTCCAACAGTCTCCATCACCTTTTTTCCCCTCTTTTTTCTCTCTCCTTCTCATTTATTTCTGGTTCTCCCAGAACAAACAAAAATTCACACAAATGCACTTTTACAATTGCACACAAATAATACCTACACTTCTGCTGATGTTTTCCCACTCTGTTCACCCACAGCCATGGCTGCTCCCTCTCACTGCCAGACCAAACTGCATCTGCAAGTTTGGCATTTGTGTGCCACTTCTTAATCCCTTACTCCCCTCACTAGTAAAGGGAAGCTTTGGGTGTTCTCCATCAGTCAAATCAAAGTAAGGACATAAAGTCCATGAAATTGAAAGTTCCAACACAAAACTGAGTGGCAATGCATGAGCACAACTGCAAAAAATGGCACAGTTGTACTCTCAGCTCAAAGAAAATGTAGCTGAAGGACCAGAGCTATTTGTCAAACACTTAAAATTCAATAAATAAACCAGATATTCCACAGCTCGGCCAGAACATTTCCAGTAAAATGATTTTTATTTCCAATGGAATGGTTTATGGATCAGGTCTAAGAGATCTTGGGAGCAGTTCCTGGAGGCAGAGGGGAGGATAACAAATTCAAGAAGTCTTACACTTCATATATAACTCACTGATCTTATCTAGGACCTCCTGTCCTATAATTTTATGGTCCCAAGTTTAAAATCTAACCACTCAAAGGAAAATGGATCAAGTTTCCCTGACTTGGTCTTTTGTCAACATCCACCCAATGATGGAAAAACTCTTATTGCAAGTGGGGTGTTGAGAATTTTTTTTCCAGTCTCAGATTTTATTTCTAGAACCCAAATTTAGTTTGTACACAATCTTCACGTATTAGTTATTTGCTAACTAATCACAACAGTTTTATAATTCTTCTACATCACAAATTCCAGCTATTTACAGAAAAGAGAAGAAAAACCCAGCAGGTGTCATTTTTCTAGACAAAATTTACAAGGAGTAAGAGAAAATGATGATGATATCTGAGCTTGAAACTCTGTATAAAAAAAAAGTGAACTGCATGGACTAGACAGCAAATAAGTCCAGAAATAAGTCCAAGTTAAGATTTATAAGCTTTCCATACTTTGCTTTCTTTTTTTCCAAGTTGAGTTTCTCCACGTGCCAAACTGTTGAGGGTTTACATTTGATTCCAGAACCCATCAATCTGTGTTAAATTAAAAAAGTAAAGCATGGAAATGTGCCCATTGTCTTCTCTTAAGAACCTAAAGTTACACTCACATATGAGAACACTTAATGTGGACAGGCCATGGGTCATTGCATTTCAGTCTATTTGCACAGATTCAGCTGCTTAAAACAATGCTGCAATACCACAGTGCTGCTCAAAGGTCCACAGATAACAGACTGGATCTTTATTTACACTGTGTGGATCTGCTGCATCACCCTGGGGCACACAGGAACCCTAAAATCGGTTTCCCCATGGAAATGCAACTTTCCTTGGACAAAAAATTGAAGTGCAATGTTGACAATTCTTGTTCCTCTATTGTTCCTGGCAGGGTACCCCATGCAAACAGCAACACCAGCATGAAAATCCCACTGTGCCTCCTCAAGACACCTGGGGAGTGGCAGAGATACTGAGGGAAGGACTGGAGCTGTGTCAGGGAGGTTTAGGTTGGATTTTGGGAAAGGTTCTTCCCTTAGAGGGTGCTGGCACTGCCCAGGCTCCCCAGGGAATGGGCACAGCCTGAGGCTGCCAGAGCTCCAGGAGCTCCCAGGGATGCCCAGGGTGGCATTGTTGGGGTCTGTGCAGGTTTGGAGTGGGACTGGATGATCCCTGGAGGTCCTTTCTCACTCTGGTTATTCTGTGATTCTACAAAGGTCTCACTGAGGAACTTCCCACATTAACACAGTGTTAATCTTCTAATTTGCACCAGGCAAAGAGTGAAGAAGAGTTTACAAGAAGTGTGTTTGAGTCTGTGCTTTCACTGCACAGTGGGAATGAATTTATCCATGAAGGGATCCATCTAAAGGGTCTCACAAAGAGGAAATACAGACATTTTCTAGACTGAAAGTCCAAAACCCTAAAAACTCAGAGTGTCTCTGGCTCACAAGGTATATGCACAATCTCAGGGACTCCCTAGAGAGAGATGGGGTACATGCAAAAAAAGCACCTCAAGGCCACTTGCTCAGGCTGAACAACACAGGACTCAATCCTGGGGCACACCCACAGCTCCAAAACTTTTCTAGTTTTTGGTCATTCTTAGCATTGAATTTTTGAAGCTTTACATTGCACTACAGAACTTGTTAGCTTGTAATGCCTTGGAATCTGTTGGAGGACACCAGAAGTCAAGCAGAACTGGATAAAGTCATAACTACATTTCTATTGAAGGAAAAGGCCAAAAAGCAGATTTGGAAGGGTGGTTGCTGGCTGAGGCCTGGGCTGGGGCTCAGCAGAGGGTTTTATTTCTGATTGTTCACTATACCTGCCCCAAACAGTGAGAGGAATAGGTATTCCCTGCTTTCCAAAACTGGACTGTCTGGAGAATTTTTCTATCAGGGCAGTTTCCCCAGTGGGTGCTGGTGGATTCCACCACAGCCAGGGACACAGGGATGCAGGAATGAAGCTAAGCTGGGGGTGCAGAGGGTGGCATTGCAGTTTTTGTTGTCATTTTGACTACAATAATGTATTTTTATGGACAATAAATTGAGTTTCTTTTCCCCAAATGGAGACTGTTTTGCCCATGACAATAATGTGTGACTTCCTTGCCTTTACCTCACAAACTGAGGGGGGCTGTGAGAGGGGCTGGGGGGAGTTTGACCTCAGCCACAATGTGGTTTGGAGCACTTGCTGCTCATGGACTGAGTCACAAAACCTCAAGGGAGGGAAGGGAGGCAGAGCTGGAGACTGGCATGAAGGACCCAGACAGTGACAGGGACACTGAGGGCACAGAGAGGAGAGGAACAAGATATGGAACACCAAGGGTGACCATTTGATGAAGAAAGAAAGACTTGCTCAGGCCTGAAGGTCACCCAGAAACCATCCAGAAATTATGAATAAACCAAAATAGATGCAGTAACATCACCATAAAACTGCTGTCATAGCAAGTGCTAACAGGAACTCTTCCTTCAGCCCACGGAGAGATTTTCAGGTGACTTGGAATCTAACAGAACTATTTCTGCAGCAGGGAAACACTCAGCCCTACTTTGTGACAGTGAAAGTGCAAACTGAATATTCATCTGTGTCCAAGGAAAGCAGCTCTCTGCCATGCTCCTTCTGCCAGTCAGGGTTACAGGATAAAGCAGAGCTGAACTCTGAGGCTTAGGAGTAGGACAGACCTAGAGGAACAGTGTTACTGTGCCAGCCAGACATTTCTGTGACATGAGGGGAGGGGGACAGAAGCCATAAAACACTCCTAAGGGTAATCCATGACAGCAGGGCTCTCTGTGGCCTTTTCTCTCAGACAGGAAAAGGAGGAAGGACAGGGAGCCCATCCTGTTAAGAGGTGTAAGGGAGGATGGAAGGGCAGCTGAGCCCCAGGCTCCAGGGAGCATCATCCTCTCAGGACCACAGTTGGCTGTGCTGGACCCCTAAGCCACTTTAGATAATTCCATAGTAGCATATAACAGAAAGCAAAATAAATAAACCCTCTGGGAATTTGGCAAAAGCCTTTTTCACAGAGCTTATATACCATGTTAAAAACACCCTAATGTGGCTCTCCTAAGTTTTTGGGGTTTTTTTGTTTTGTTTTGTTTTGTTTTGTTTTGTTTGTTTTGGTTTGTTTTGTTTTGTTTTGTTTTAATGTATTTTAATTTAGAAACCCCACACCATTTGGCAGCAGTAAATCTATAGTGTAGTTTTGAGGTGCCTGAGCTTCTATGCCACATGGAATTAAAGGATTATTTCACTACATTATACTTTAAAGTTATGAATACTAACACCTCTCCCTGTTACAGTACAGCCAGCAAGCTGAGCCTTCAGCAGAGCCCTAAAGGAAGGGGACACCTGCTCCCTGAGAGAAGGCAAACCCTGCTGTGGGGAGAATTCCAGCTTTTCACTTCTGCCTGTCATTCTTTATTTACACAGCTTTTGCAAGGGTGAGGCAGTCCCAGCTCTGCCTGGGTGAGTGCATTCCCTAGCTCAGCTCAACTCCTCCATGTGCCATCAGGAATTCTTCCCAAGCCCCCAAATCCTGAGCAGGCACAGCCCAATCCCACAAATGACAGGAGCCTGTCCTGAGCAGGGCACCAGCACACAATTTCCACCTGCTCCTTAGGGCCTGCCTCCTCCTTTTGGTCTCTGGGCTTTTCCCAGCACAGAGCAGGACACAGGAGTGGGAATTTCTGTCACTTCTGGCAGGCACACATGGATCCAGGCAGCAGCACAGACAAATCAGGCAAAGGCCAGGGAGCCACAGCCTGGGAGAAGCCAGTGGGATCCCAGTTATCCCAGCACAGCCCAGGTCTGCTGGGCCATCCCCAGCCCCCAGGCAGGGACTGACACCCAGAGTGGTTGGGCTGCACAGAGCCCCAGCCCCTGCCCTGCCCAGCAAACACAGCCCTGACATCTCCTCAAACAGCCACAAAAGAGCAGCAGCAGATTTCGTGCAGAACTGAATATCAGATTGCAGAGAAAACATATTTTATCTCTGATCAAGAACAAATCTGGCTGTATGAAAACAAATAAAAGGAGAACTGCATAGCAAGAAATAACCAAGAAACAACAGTGTAAATCAATTTTGATTTCAATCATGATTATTAACAGCTGTCATTTCAAAACTTCTATTTTTATCTCTCCTGCTACTGACAGAAGTAGACAAATACTCCTTATTCAGCAGTCCCATGTCACCCACAGCATTAAAGGTGGTTCAACACATGGTTTGGGGCTGGAGCAACACCTCTCCACTGCATTTCTAACAAGGCCATGCACACCACGACTGCCTAAACAGGGGAGCAGCACAAGGAAAGCAAATCAGAGGTGAGATAATGAGGAGGAAGGATATTTACAGCACGTGAGTTTAGGCAGTAAATATGAAAAAAGAATTCACACCGTGTGTGGACTCTGAATGTTATTAATACAAAGACATTTTTCACCTCAGGGAAGAAAAATCTTGTTACCTGAGAGATACAATAAAACATTAGGAGAGGCTCTCTGTTTACCTCTTGATATACAATCTTATGACAACCAATGTAGATGTTCTAAGAAATTGCCATCTTCTAAGGATCCAGGCCTCCATGCCATCATCCTGGGATCTGACATTCCAACCAGAAATGAAGTGGTTTTGTTTTTTTTTTTGCTTACTTGCATGGTAAAAGTGAGGTAAACCACCAAAGACAATATCTTATCCTTTGTTTCCTTCCTACCTTTAATTAGAAGAAAAAGTAATTTTTCTGTTCCAAAACTCCTTTTATGAAGAAACAAAATCAAACACACGTGCATTCTTTCAACTTCCTGTTGACAAAAACACAAATCTGAATTGAACAAATAACTACAAACAATTTTCTAATCAGCTGGATGATACAGAACAAGGGTGTCTCTAACTCACTTACTCTCCAGCACTGCTGGTCATTTCCTGCTGCCCCTGAGCTGATCCAGAATCTGCTGCTGCACTTGCTCAATAAATTGGAGTAGAGGAAACTCATCCCCCACAGCCTTCAGTGGGGGAGATCCACCAAAGGAGCAGAGCTCCCCCCCTGTGCTCCCGGGGAGAATTTGGCTATTTACATTGTTATTGCAGACACACCAAGTGATGGGGCTGTGCTGGCAGGAGCAGGAGCCCAAGCAACACGGGCTAAGAATAAACAGCATCCTCGCCAGGCGGGGGTGGGGGAGAGAGAAACAGGCATTTATTTCCAGATCCTCTTCTCCTTCATTATATGCTTGGGCAACCTTAGATCCACGGCACACAGAAGGTACTCTGAAGGAGGTCTGTAGCTCTGTTTTATCTAAGTTTCACAGAGAATGCAGCCCATCATTTTTTTCTGTGCTGTTTATACAGAAATCAAAGATAAATTTGGCATAAACTCATCACACCCCAGAATCATACATACATTATACACCACGGAAAGTGTAACAGACTCGCTCTGTTCCCCAGCTCCTGTTAAGAGTGGTATGAAACAGCAAGCTGTTGGCAATTGCAGCAAATGAAGCGTATTTCAGCACACTTCAAAAGCTGAATTGCAAAAAAATATAGGCTTCTCCTGACCCTTTGCATTTTGATGGTTGCACAGTGAGAAACACGGCCTTTAAAATTACACCTTGCAAAGCTCTCCATTGTACCAATCAATCTGTGCAAGCAGCCTGCACAGCCAGGCTGGGAGCAGGGAGGGATGAGCAGCCAGGCTCCGGCTGCTCGGGGACAGCCAGAGAGGCTGCAGCCAGGGTGGGACCCACCTGCCCTCCCCAGCTTCACCCAGCCCTGCTGCTGGGCTTCTTTGTGTCCCAGCCTGCACTTCCAGGGACCTCCCCAGGCCCTGGGTAAGTGAAACTAGTCTTTGGTTAAAAAACAGCTCTGAGAAACACAGATGTGTAGTGCCACAGGAGTGCCATCCTTGTCTGCAGGGATATACACCCATCCATCCACATTCTGATCCACCCATCCATCCCTGCATCTATCCATCCATCATCCATCCCTCCATCCATCCCTCCATCCATCCATTCCCTCCATCCATCCAATCCACATTCTGATCCATCCATCCATCCATCCATCCATCCATCCATCCATCCATCCATCCATCCATCCATCCATCCATCCATCCATCCATCCATCCATCCATCCATCCATCCATCCATCCATCCATCCATCCATCCATCCATCCATCCATCCATCCATCCATCCATCCATCCATCCATCCATCCATCCATCCATCCATCCATCCATCCATCTATCCATCCACATTCTCATCCTTACATGTACAATTTCTGGCTCTTATTCAGCCATTTACCCCACTTACACTTCTTGCTTCTGCTCTGTACATCCCCAAAACAGATTTTAAGTGTAATGGGGAGAGTCCTGAACCCTTGCTATGCTGCCTGTTCCCCTCTCTCCAGAAGAACCCAACAAGGAGCAGTACACATGCCCTGGCTGCAACTCTTTCCACCAGGGACTGCTTTTTGTGGTCCCATTTAGAGAATGGAGAACCAAGCTGGCAGTTTTATGCCAACATTCCGTGCCTGTTTCAGAGCATGTGGCAATGATGAGTTTCCACATTCTTGCTAGACATTATCAGCTCTGGTTTTGGTGGTACAGGCACAGGGGACTCAGGGACTCTGTCCCATCCTCAGCCCTGGACCTGCAAGGAGCTCCTGTTTCTGTCATACAGGAAAGGTCAGGTGAGGTAGGGAAGTGAAGGCAAACACCACTTTTAACCTGAATCTTTGGAAAAGGGAGAGAACAGAAATATTATCCCACTGAGCCCAGTGTCTGATATACAACTTTCTAAGGAAGGCCTCTGGTTACCTTTGAAATGTGAAACTTAGTGAAAGAACACTTAAGTAAGAAGATCAGATCAATCACATGATGGAACAAACAGCAAACAGGTGAGGTTAAAAAACTCTAGAGCTGCAGCTGCACCTCTAGAACTGTCCACAACCCCAGCTAAGAGCCTCCACCTGCTTTAATGAGGGAAAACATAACCCCAGGGTAGCTCCTGCAGAGTTCCACTTATTTCAAGCCCACAGGATGGTTGCTCCTCATGTGCAAAGCAGATGCAAGAAGGGATGAAACCTTTTGGAATATCTAGAGAGGTGAAGCAGCCTGAGAAAGACAAGAGTGACTGTACTCACTGGCTTGAATTAAGCCACGGTGACCACCATCCTTTCCTTCCTCAATGCAGACCACTAATGTGACAGCCAGCTAACATTTTAGAAGTAAATAAATGTCTTGGAGGAGGAAGTATCAGTATTCATGGATGGACCTTGAGATGCTTACCACTGCTAACATAAAGAAGCCCTGTTATTTCATCGTTCAATATAAGCCCAGAATAAATATTTAATAATTTGGTAGCATAAATAATGATTTGAAGGTTGAGCTATTGGCTTAAAACTATAATACTATTTTAAGCCGTTTAACTGCCCAGCTAGATAAATTATTCAAGAGTTAAAAGTCATCCTGTGGTCTCTGTACAAGGAGAAAACTAGGAAGTTGTAACAATAATGACAAAAGCAGGGCAAGATCAATCAAACCACATGATCGCTAACACAAACAAGCAGCAATTAAGCAGCAATCAAGACCAATCTGACTGGGGTTGATGTCCTTTTATGCCAATACTCTCAGCCTAAAGAGCAAAACTTAATAATGTTTTGCAATTTATCAAGGGAGCCATAACTCTGCTCTCAGTGACTTGGCCAAGAGGCTATTATGATAGTATTTCTCTATAATTTAATAATGTGAAGGAAGGCGGGGGGAGAGGGAGTAAAAGCATTTTGACATATAACTCACATCTATACATATTGTATTTTCCTCTTGCTCGAAAGATAGAAGCAGAAGTCACAACAATATACCTCAGTACCAATTTGTTAGCAGGAAAGGGAAGCTGAAGTATCTGGCAAAGAAAATCTATTTGAAGCAGCACAGAAGGGAAGGGAATGAAGCATCTGAATTCATTTGCAGCTGTCATTGATGTGGAGATGAGTTTAGTCATCACAAATAACTCAGGAGAAAAGCAAAGGGAGGAACTATTGTTGAAGTTGTTTAAATCTGGATTAGTTCTGACAGATGGCAAGGTGAACACTTTGTGGTGCACCTCCACCCTGTCGGAGGGAAGCTCTGAGCAGAGTCAACATCCCAGCATTTTGAGGGAAGCTCTGAACACACACAGCTATCCCAGCATTTGGGATTTTCATTTCTCTTTTTGCACACCTCTCTTCCTCCCTCATCCTAAGCAAAAATGTAAAATATATGGCAGCACTGTCCTGTCACCTTGGACTACTTTTGCCAATTGAAATAATGAGTCCTCCTGTTTGCAAATGTAAAAAAAAAAAAAAATAAATCTCCTGATCAATCTTGTAGTCTGTCCTCTGCTAACAGTGACCAAAAGTGATTTAATGCTTGATAGATGTGATGGGCTGCTTGCCTCAGTCCAAGTCCAAAGCCATCTTCATTTCCAGAAAATCATTCTGCCAGCCAGGGTTACTCATCCCTGAGCTGGCAGCCTCAGCAGAGAGGTGGCATCAGGGTAAGACCCAACTCCCACCAAAATCCCAGGGGACAACTGCAGGATTGCCACCAACTTCAAGGGATGCAGAAGCCATTCTGGGAGCTGGGTGTCCACCATAAACAGATAGACAGTTTCTGTGCCTTATACTGATAAAAACTCCTAATTTAACATCTTTTTTCTATGCTTTAAAATTGCACTAAACTTACCCATCTTGAAAATATAGTCAAATATTAGATAAGTGGAGCTTTATTATTGTTTCAAGATAAGTGCAAAAAATCTATAATAGAGGACTACTATCAAATTACAGTTACTTGAATTAATCCTCATCCTGGCATTTAATAATTTGTAAAGTGCTTATTCAGAAAAAGGTCAAAAATCACTTGGAAAGATATGTTAATGGCTCTCTAAGTAATGTTTAGACTTGCTGAATAAATTTTCACACTTAAGTCACGTATAACAAGCATTACAAAATGTATTATAAATCGTGCTCTTCACACTGGAGAGCTGTGTGTACATACATGTTACAGCCTCCCCAGCAGACAGCACTTCAGCACTTAGCCAAATTCACCTCAGCTGAGAAAAAAAGTGAGCTTATCTTTGCTGTTATGCCAGAAATAGATTCAGTGTATGCTCTCATAAAGAGGAATATTTACCTGAGTCAGGGCCTTGTTGTTCATCTACATGACTAAACAACACATCAGAAATGATAATCCAAATAACTGCCAACCCCCAACTTCCCCAAAACTCAGTCTTAAAAAAAAAAAAAAAAAAAAAAAAAAAATTAAAAAAAGAATAGCTGTAAATAATTGGAAATGGAGGAAGACAAAGCCCTGAGCTGATGGATCAACATGGAACCCCTTCCAGGCTTTGAAATATTTGGGCTTTAAAATGACCCACAAGACTTAAAAACTGAGTATCAGCATGTGAGAAAGTACCATATTACAGTTTAAATCAACCATTATACAGGCTCAGCAAGCATCAGCACGCTCCTTCCATGCACTAAAAAACGTCAACTTCTCCTTGGTGAATAATAATTTGTGAAATAAAGCAGGCATGCAAAATATGGGTGGCAGGCAGCAAATGCTGAGATTTGGGGCACCAAGGTGTTTTAAAATTGTTTTTCACTTCTGCATCCAGCATCTACTGAAATCTCAACAGATCAAAGTTTTGCAGACAAGGAAAAAAAAAAGCCTACAAAATTAATAACTATTTAAGTATTCTGTTTCATCATGATAACAAACAGATGGTTTTAATATTCTAGAGGCTAATTTCTGAACAATTAAAAACACAGCAAGACATTAACATCTAATGAAACATTTTAACTACCAGTATATGCATCTGCCATTAATTTCCACACAGTAAGGTCTTGGTTCTCTTCAATCTGTTCTTTATTAAGGAAAGTTTTTCCACTCTGAATTTAGTGAAGTAGAGAATTAACAACTGTTTTCAATCAGCAATCAGCATGATATTTCGCCAGTGTGCATTGAAACCGTCCACACCATCAGACATAAATTTACTCCTATGATGGCTTTGATCTGCACACTGAGTGGAGATGTTAGAGGGGAATTAATTTTCTAATTCCATTTTCATTTAGGACATAGGAGTTAACCCCTCACAGATCTCATGTCCCTTTTTAGCTACTTTAGATAAAGGACACCTACTTAAAATGTTGTGCCTTACACATTACTTACACCCCAGCCAAAAAATAAACTCATTTTTTAAAAATCAACGAAAGCAATCTCATGCAAACTGTATGGAAAGAAAGTTCTTCAAAGGACAGGGGAATCCTATATTTATGAGCCTCTAATTTATATTTCCTTTGCTCATCTGTGATAAGAACATGGGGTAGTATTCATCAAAGCTCTACCCATGCAAACACTAGTTGCTATAAAAAAAAATTCTCTACCCCATACAAGCTAATTCCCTCTTCAGATATGCAGCTTAGAACTGCTGATTAACTTTTCTGCAGGTTTTCCCCAATTTAGCAGGGAATGATTTAAATTAAGCCGAGGCAAGTCCTTCTCTTGGCTCCCAGGGTGCAGCAAAAGGCTGATGTTATTCAACAGTTGTTGTCATCGCCTGGCTACTGTAGGAATGAAGCCAATAAATAAATATCTTGGGGAATAACTCCCAACACCTCCCTGTGGGGCTGGAACACAGGCTCCCTGTGCATTAAACACGTAGGCACCTCTCTAAGTGTCTCTGGTTTTCCAAAGGGTTAACTTAGCAAGGAACTGGGAATGATTTTAACAGAAACCACATTCTGTCCACGTTCCTGTTTTGCTTTTAATCATGTAATTTATGTAAACATGGAATTGCAAGGCTAAACTAATAAACATCGAAAAAAGCCTTGAGAAAACATAGAATTAGGGAAGGAGCCAGCTGCAGGACTCTGCCTCCTGGATTCACTTTGTGGTGTTCAGAGGGGATTTCATGGTGCACCAAGAAATGTTTGTACTGCAGTTAAGTAGAACAAGAGACATTCTGGTTACTGCTTCAAGTCAGGAGAAACAGGGCCTTGAACCTGGGCCTTTACCTGCAGACTGATGCCCTACAAGGGCTATTACCTGTTCCATCTCCCTCCCTCTAATTTACACCAGAAATAATGTTCTGGGCTCAAGGTACTTCCAACAATAATTACATATTTCCATAGAGATTTCTGTAACAGACCACCTACAGCAAAAACACATCCCACCCCTGTCCCTCTGAGTGCCTGAACCCTTCTCAAAGGCTCAGCTGGCTCTGCCTCAGCACTTGCTATTTTCCTTTTTTTTTTTTTTAATAGGCTATTACAGGTTTAAGGCCAGACCCAGAGAGGCTGAGAACACCCACAAACCTATTTGGAATTTGGGTTTCCAAAGCCTGGAACCAGAACAGTAGTTAGGTAAGAAAAGACATGAAAGGTTATTTATTTGACTTCAAGCACTGTCATCACTATGAATTTTGGGGATTAGGGCTGGGAGTTTCGGATGTGCTGTGCAGAAGCAGGGGTGTAACCTCACTGAAAGACAGTGAGCTCCTGGCTCATTTTATATCCACTTTTGGGGCAGTGAAATATGGCTGAAGTGGGGTCCCAGGAGATGCCAGATGGGATTTCAAGAGACCTTTCCAGCCAGTCCTATCTGGTTCAGGGAAATGTGCACACTGAAATGACTGTACTGGGAATTTGCCATGTAACCATTAGCTCTATAACCACCATTAATATACCTTGGAGGCTTTGCCTTATTTTTATATGTCAGACAGTTTCAGGCTAGCACTGTATTTAGTGAGGAGAGCACAATATTAAAATGTGACTTTCATACTTTTTATGCTCCAAGTGCCTGGATCTACTCTTGGCACACTACAAAAATAATACTTTTATGATTCAGTTTTTCCATGAAATATTTATAATACAAGTATTGAGTGATGGAAGTGCCAGAATATTACGATTGCTGCACTTGAATTCCTGGAGATTGGAAGCTTTTGTTTGGTCTAGCAGCATGAAGGAAAAGCGTCCTGCTAAACATCTGTCTCTCCCTGCAGAACCACATGGGAAATTAAGATTTTGGGGCAGCACTGCCTGAAGTCTTTGAGTGCTCAGCTTACCCACTGCAGTCTGAGTGCTGAGGAGTCCCAGCACTATAAAATCACAGAGCAGAGGAAGGTGCAGACCCAGGTGCTCCCCCAGCCCAGCCCTCTGAGCCCAGAAGGACCAGGGGTCCCTGCATCCCTCCTGACAGGCAGACACTGAGCTAACCCAGCCCAAATCCAAACCTGCTGCAGACACCCAGGGAGCTCTGCAGCCCTGCAGCTGCACTGGTGCAGTGCTGCACTGCCTTCCCCTGCAGGAGTCACCTTCACAGCCCCACTGCACCTCCTGCCTGCAGCCTGACCTTGTCCCACCTCTCATGGATATGCACAACACATTCCTCCTCTGCTCCCTGCAGCACCTTCCTGTGCTTGGGGACTGTTATCAGCATCTCCACTCCCTCTCTAACACTAAATTGCCCCAATTCTTTCAAGCCTCTCTTGCAGACCACGCTTTCAGACTTTCTCCATGTACTCCACGTATTTCTCACATCGATTATTTCCCATTCCAAAGGGAAACTCCTGCAATATCCATTTTGAAATACAGAATCACATAAATCATACTGATGCAAAATGAGTATTAAATGAAATATGTAAGGATAAAATGAGAACTGAAAGCTGTGGCCTGCATTTACCCAAGTGACTGGTCAGGCAGGGTCACTTCTGGGTGCCAGTCTTGAGACACCTGAAAATATCTGAAGTGATCACCTGAAGTGTTCTCAACACAAACCATTTGAATTATTGCTGTTATTACACTCCTGGAAGTGCTGTTAACTTCTTTTCTAAACAATACCAGATCTGTAAAACATATCTCCTGAATGAAAGTAGTTACAAGTACAGATACAATTTATAGAACTGTTCAGGAGAAGCTTTGCTTAGTTCACTGAACCTCCTCATTCAAAACATTATCTGAAACAGGTCTTTTTCTAAATATAAGAGTTTTCAATAGAAGTTTGCCTTCTTAGTAGTTTTTTTTTTTCAGAGTTGGCGCTGCAGTGACCAAGTGTAACTCCCCATGACACTTCCACAGCTGGAACTCATCTGCTGTAAGAAGCTGCTGTTGAAGTGATCTGGAGAAACACTTCTCCAATCCATTTTAACAGCTTTCAAAGATTGCTCAAAGATGCCCAACAGCCCCGTTGTCCTTGCCAGGCCCTTCTTCCTCACTACTGAATTTAATTACAGCAGGAGCACTGAATTAAATTAAAACTTAATTTGCTGTTAAGCGTCCTGGCTAAGCAATCTGAGACTGCGAAGGTTTTGTTGGTGTTCATAAATGCATTTTATAAGACAAGGAATGGCAGAAGGAGATGTTGATGTTTCTGTGACAGGCTGAGGATTGGCTTTGAGAGGTCCCCATGAAATCTACATGAAAGAGGAGCAGAGGAGAGAGGCAGGGGAGGAGCTGCTGGCTGGGTGAAAGGCAATGCTATTACCTTCTTTTTAAGGCCACAGAAATGCCACGCTGTCAACCTCTGGCATCCCCCAGCAAACCATGGCAACAGCTGCCTGGCTCTGTAGTAATAAACTGAACCAATTTAATGGCTTTTATTGTTCTGCTGTGATGTTTGAGCGCACCACTTCTTCCCTCCCAGGACTCCTGAGCCCGCAAGGGCAGCAATGAGAGAAGATCTCATTTACCTAAAAGCGCTTATAAATTTTTAATTTGCTTTAACAAGTAAATTAACAAGTCCCTCATTCAGGCAAGTTTTATGGCCTCTTGCCACTTGGGGAGAGCCATAAAAGTTTTATAGATAATCCAGAGCTACCGAGATTGCTCATAATAAATTGTCTGTTTCCTGTTATTTTATCAAACCATTGGGCTTCTAATGACTTAAAGTCACAGCTTCTTTATATCTACACTTTTTATGAGCCCGTATTTATAAACTGTAAAGAATATCTTAAATTATACAGGGCCCCTGCTAATCATTACAAAGCCAGTTTTTTATTGGAGACAACCTTTTTGCTCACGCCCACATAATAAATTTTCAGAGATTTAAGGGGAAAAAAAATCTTTTTGGAAACAGAACACTGATTGCACATTCTATTTTAAGATGTTGCTTTAGCTAAACTTTCATTAATGAATACTTTGAAGTGCATGGAACTCCCTCCACTCTGATTTCTAACAGTTCTTGAAAAAGTTCTCAGGATACCAGGCATGCCTCAGGATACTTTGGCAAGTCTGGCTCTGGGATTCAGGCTTGGGACAAGGCAACAGTGGAAAAACACCAACTCTTCCCACAGAGAGAATGCTGCCTCCAGTGGGAGCTCAGTGTGTGCCCTCTGGGGCCCCACTGGTGACACTGGGACAGAGCCCCCAGCCCTGAGCTGTCCCCACCAGGAGGTGCTGGGAGCAGTCACTGAAATGGGAGCTGGCACCCATGGCAGGTGTAAATGAGAGTCCCAGCACTGCCAGGTCAGCACCAGCCCTGTCCCCAAGTGCCACATCCTTACACTGTCCCCCCCAGGACACTGATCCCACCTGGACAGCCAGGGCCAGGTCTGGACAATGCTTCCAGTGAAAATATTTCCCCAGTACCCAACCTAAACCTCCCCTGCTGCAACTTGAAGCCATTTCCTTTTGTCCTGTCACTTGTTCCTTGGGAGAAGAGCCCAGCCCCACCAAGAAAGGGAGAGTAGGCTCTGAACTTGAGTGGCCAGAAGAGTTTTGAGGGAGTTTGGTTTTTATCTCACTGACTACACATGGTGTAGTGAGATTAGACTCTAAAAGAGAGGAACTCTCACTCTTCCAGTGAGATGAACTCCCCCTCTTTTCCCTGATTTCTGACACAGGAATTATGTGACAAAACCATAGGGAAAAATCACTGCTTATGTTTCCTGATGTAACATATTTGGGGTGGAGGGCAAGGAGAAGAGAAAGAACAAAGCTGCTGCAGATTCTGTCCTCCAGAGACTTGAATATTGTGACTGGGTTAAAACCTGGACTTGCTCTGAAGTTTAGGTTGATACAAAGCTACAAGATCTGGGACTGTGTTAATAATATAGCATAGGTAAAATAATTAGTATTTTCTGTTAATCCAGAGTGCTACAAAAGCCTAAAACTACTTCAACTAAACAGGGGACATTGAATTTGACTTCAAAATTCCCCATTACCTTTCTGTGAAATACACGTCTGTGGAACTGGAAACATCATTTACCCTAAAGGAGAAAAACACTGCAAGATCAGAATATCATCCTTTACACAGCAGAGCCTTCCTGCTTAATGGGAAATTCCAGCAGGACAAGCAAGCTGTAAAAGCTCAGGATACTATTTTTGAGAGAGATGCGAGAGCTGGTGCTAAATCCTGGACTATGCCCATTATCTGAAGCACTGAAAGTGCTTGAAGTTTTATTTATTGATTTTTTTTTTCAGTTTGAAAGTGCCATAGATTCATGTCTCACAATATCAGTCCAGATTAAGATCCATTGTGTAATTACAACCCTGCTCATGTACTTCCATTCTTCGGTGTTATGGTTACCACAGGCCAGTAAAAATAGGCTGCTGGAGAGAATGAACCTGTTGTTCAGGCATCATTGTACACTAAAGGAGAACTTGTTCAACTGGCAATAACTGTAAGTACAGTGGAAACAACATAAGAAAAACAAGCCATGAACCCCTCAACAAATGACAATTATCTTGTATTTCAGGTTGCAAATTCAGGATTCTGCTCCTGCAAGCTCAGAAATCCTTGAGATGGAATGAAAACAACTGCAGAGAATGCCAGAGATCACATTTTTCCAATTCCCTGGAGTCCTTCTGGGTGACTGAAAGTCTGTCTTATTTAAGAAGCAGAACTTAACCATAAATTGCCCACAGCAAATCCAAGGCCTCACCCATCTGTGCTAAGGATTCATCTCCCTGCATCAAGCATCAACCATTGTCTCATCACTCTGTAAAAGTATCTTAAGGTAACAAGGAGAGTTGATGCCTTGGGAAGGCTGACCTGGAACAGACTGGACAGAGCTAAGAATAAAGCAGAGATTTACTGAAAGGCCTTTAGGGTACACCTTGGGCAGGACAGGGCCTGACCAGGGCTCCACCCAAGGTGAAGGTGCACCCAAAATGGTCACAAAAATGGCTAACTGGTCATGAGATCTTACTTTTATAAGTTTTGGTCAATTTGCATATTGGGGTTTAATTGTCCAATTACAGCTTCAGGTTATGAACTCCCATTCTTCTTGTTTTCTCTCTTCAGTCCACCATCATTTGTGGTTTTGTACTTATACTCATTGTTCTTGGTCTTCAGCAGAAATGGGATTTGTTTTGTCTCCCTACCCTGAACAGAGCTGACTGGCACTTAATATGAGGCTCAGAACTACACACCTAGGCAGCACAGAACTTGAAAAACGTGAAAGCTAAAACTTAAGGCATCAGAGTCATACAAAGACTATAAAGGAGGAACAATATCCAAAGGATCTATGTTTTAAGAGACCTCCAGCCCAAAATCCTGTTGACTTCTCCCAAAGAGGAGAAACCCTAAGGCTTGTGGTATGCAGAGAAAAAAGAGGAAAAATAAGTTCTGTGAGCCATGTAAAAGACTGAGGGTGACTCAAAAGAGACAAACCCATTGTTCACAGAGCCTCTCTCCAAATTACATTCATACCCAAGCTGCAGTATTGGAAAGATGTCAGCAAGAGTGTAGGGGTGTAATCAGGATGGAACCTGGTCAGAATGGCACAAGCTTACATGGAAAAGCCTGCCCCCACAAGGATATTTGAATCTGCAGGTAAAGGTAAGATGTTGCTGATGAAAGCAACATATATTGTCGGCAGCAATATTCACTAAAAAGGACAAAAAAAGCGTGGTTCAAAGGAAAGGCTTAATTTTTCCCCCCTGTACTTTCTTCAAAAGTGACAGTAGATGTTCTGTCCCATCTCTGAAATCCCCTCATGGTTATAAATGGATGCAGAAGTGAGAAAGAAGAAATCCAGCAGAAACTTTTTTTTCCTGGAGAAACACTGACCACATATGATTTCCAGACTTTCTCTGACAACATTTACAAGTCTTTTGGACTCTGAAGAGCATCCAGTCAGAAACTCATCTTGAGGGAATTGCTGTGCTTTCAAGATTCACCTACTCGAGCCCTGGCTGTGGCTTTTATTTCTCTATAAACACACACACATTACTTCTCCAACCAAATCCTTGCAAAAACACTTGTCCGCCTCAGCTGCGAGACAGAAGATATTTCCATTAAAGTAAGCAAACTCATCTCTGGTGCACCTAAGGCCTGCGGAGTTCCTAAGATTCAGTTCACATTTCAGGTTAATCTTTTCCTTTCCTAAAGAACAGAACATCCTTTTTCCTGATCTCCCCGAGGGCTCAGTATTTGCAACATCAAACAGAACACACAAACCATCGCGCCCCCTCCAAAAGCCCATTATACTGTCAACTGGCTTCCTAACTGCAACCAGGGGAGAGAGCTTATATACTGACTCCAGAGCTCTTTTACTGCTGGAAAGTGTCCATGATTTCTTCAAGCTACTGCTGCATTTCATTTCTCTAAAGAACTCATAATAAGATGGGCAAAGTTCCAGGAAAGAAAAAAGAAACCCGAGCAATCCTCGGCGCAAACCGCGCGCTCCCCCGGCCGCTGCTCTCAGCCAAAGCCACAGGACCCTCGAGCAGCCCTGCCAGTGACCCTCCTCAATAAATCACATATTAGAACACAGACACACCAATCAGGCTGGCAAGGGAGAGCAGGACCAGTGTCTGCCAGTGAAGATAATGGTGTCATCTTGCAGTGTATTCCATATCCACCAAGCACGGAAAGACGTGAGACACTGGGAGGAAAGTCCTGCTGGAGGCCACGTACAAGCTGCACGAGTTCAAGAGAAATCACTGCCTATTTATGATTTTTGCAAGGAGACACCAGGGTGTTATTCTGGGAGGAAGGCTGTGACTGGGCTGGGATTTGAGTCTCAGCCTCCACGGCTCAATAAATGAACATTTGCAAGGCACAACGTGAATCTCAGTGGGAAGCTGTTGCTGGAGAGTAACACACTATTACTCTAATTAGGAAATTTTTTAAAAGGCAGTAAGAGAACATAAATCAAAACCAAGGGTGTCTGTGCAGCTCTCTGCATTGGGAAAAACTGTTCTGATGTTGACAGATTTTACCAGCTATTTACTGGTTTTCTTTCATTGTGTTTGGACAGTTCACATCAGCTTTGGCAGATTATTGACTGGCCCCAAGCCTGGGTTAACGGGAGAGGGGTCTCATTTTTGCTGGAGGAGCTCATCTTCAGGGACACAATCCCAGCAAGGCACAGACTTCCTTCCTCATGGCCCATCCCACGTGCCCCTCTCCTGCCATGGAGCTTGGTGGCTTCTGTGCAAGGCCTGAGCAATCCAGCACAGCCAGTGCCTGCCACAGAGCTCACTGCAGCTCTCACCCAGAGCTGCTGGGACAGAGGAGCACTCAATTTAACTCCCAGCCAGCCAGCACCACCCACAGTTCTCAACCCTAATTTCTCAGTGACCTCCTGGTAAACCATAGCTGACAGTGGCCGCAGGTCTGGCAGGTGATATTTACAGCTGGACTGCTGGGAAGTCAGGAGGTTATGTCAAGCTGCAGCATCCAAGCGATGGTAAATGGAGCCCTGGACCGTGAGGAAATGGCTGGAGATTGGTTACAGCCAGAAGAAATTGATCTGTCTGAAAAAACAGCCCAGGAATCGCAGGATTAATGTTCAAATTCCAGCTGTGTTGCATTGTTCCCTTTCCTCCAGCTCTCCAACAACAAAGACATGCCTCCTCCTCTGGAGACCAGAAAAGTTTTATTAAAAATCTTCATACAACTGTTGCAGCAGAGGCCCTGTTAAAAGCATCATCGGAGAAAAATGCAGGATTCATAAAGAAACCATCCTACAATTTCCTTTCGATCTGGCATTGATTTCAAAGGGGCTACCTGAGCCAAGTGGCTTTGGCCAGCTCCCCTCCCTGCCCGGGGCAGGCTGAGGCTGAGGCTGAGCCTGGCTGGATGTGGGCACGAGCAGCGCGGGCACGCGCCGACAGCGAGGGGGGAGCACGGAGGGGGAGAAGAACAAAATGGGAACACTTCCAAACCTGCAGCTGTGCTGGCCCATTAAAAAGCTGAAACTCGTTCTACTGTTCGACCTCATACTTATCACCACATAACTATTCATCAAAGAAATTTCGGTGCAATTAATTAAATTATTCCCCTGCCTGTGCCACTGAGTCGTTATTCCAATATCAGCTTTCGCTCGCGCTCTCTTAAGCTCGTGTCTCGATGCCAAGTGACATCTCCAGGGCTGTCCAGCCTCAATAAAGCTCTGCTCCTCACCACTCACAGAGCCCATCATTTCTCTCTTTTATTGCCATTTATTTTCCACTAGGATTTTGCTGCCAGTATATTGGCAGGACTTCCAGTATATGGATGTAATGAAATCTACCACAGACACTTAACATCGGGTCAGGCTTCAGCTCGGCTCATGTGAAGCTGTAATATGATAAACAAATGCTTCCAGGAGGAGGATTTTATCCGCTCCAAAACAGAATGAGGACTCCTTTGGTACCCAGACATGAACTAGGAGGGAGTAATTTCAAAATCCATATGATAATTAGCTTTATAGCCAAAATGTGCTCAACGTGAGAAACCTGAGTTACAGCACAGATCAACTTCTTTATAAAAAACCCTCGGTATCACAGTTTGCATATTCCACCTTTTTTGTGTGTGTTTTGTCTGTCTGGTTTGTTTTGGTTTGGTTTTAACAGCACTGTTAATATAACTCCATGGGCTCAGCACACCAAAGTGTGGGGGATCTGGTGGCTACTGCAGGGCCCTGAGTTGACCTACCACAATATTTAAATGTAAATGCCCAGATGTCAACTCCTCCTCAGCTCTTCTAGAAATTTTGCAGGACCTGATGGCTCTGAACGTGGTCTGTCTGTGTCTACTGCCACAACAACTCATATGATGGCACCAGAGCATCATATCTGCATCCCAACCAGTCCAGGTCAGGATTGCTGCCAATGGGATTAGGCTCTAAAAATGTGAATTACACAAGATACTGACTGTCATGTCCCAGGCCCCTCTAAGGGGACTTGTGGCTGGAGTTGAGAGCGGAAAGAAACACAAAAGAAAAATAAAGTGTTACTTTTAGAAGGAGAAGGAAAAAAAATCAAACCTTAGAACAGTTTATATCTGGGCACAGTAAGTCTTGCACTACCTGGAAGGCTGTAAATCAATAATGAAGACATTCTATCACAGAGGCTTTATTTCCAACACAAGTTAATGGACATAAATCTCCTCCAGGCAATGGATGTAAAACATCAGGCTGTGTGATCAAAGGAGTGGGGGTTTTACCCTGGGTTGGTTTTGTGTCTAAAATAATCTTCTCCAGGAACAATGGAATTTTGCAGCTCTTCCAGGGTGACAGAGAAGAGGACAGAGCTGTTCTGCACCAGCAACTGCCCTGATGCCCTGCTGGCTTTCCAGCTAAGGCATCACTTACAGGAATTTGTAGCATCTGGGTAAAGGCAGCAGAACCCAAGTGTTGCAAGATAAATAGGGAGAACCCAGAACTCTCCTGGTAAAGAGGGCAGAACTTTGCCTGAGTACTGACTATCTTGAAATCTGTTTGCAAAGTTTTGTTTTTTTTATATACACACTGAAATGTGGATGCTTTCCCTGCTTGCCTTGAATGAAGGCAAATAAAACCTGGCTCAAACCAGGTTTGAACCAACCTTGTGCATTCTCCACCTCATCCTTCTGCTATCCAACACTCCAGGTTATCTCCAACCACGCTGCCTTTTATTTTGAAGACTGCACCAGGGATTTTGCCATTTGGTAAATGAGATCTGGATTTGCCTCCCCAAGCACACATCAATACTATCCAAATGAATGCAATCTAGTCCTTGGATCTGATGTTTTCCTAGGGTCCTTCATTACAACATGTCCATTCTTTCTTAAAAATAAATAAATGTTTCTCCTCTGGCATTATGGCACATTACTGACAACTGTGGAGAGCAGTAAAACAAACAGGCTGCCCTGCCAAGAAACATGAAAAATCCAACGTGAGCACCAGGGGCCAAGGCAGTGGCACTAGGAAACTTCACTCCCCCCCATTCTGTATCAGTAATTTAGCTGTAAATATAGTTTAACTATTGCCTTAAGAAAAAAAAAAAAAAANATTGCCTTAAAAAAAAAAAAAAAAAAAAAAAGATTCAAATTTCCAACGTCAGAGATAGTAAAGGAAGTTTGAATGGCACTTTACAGAAATCACAGAAGGTACATTTTATCACAGTTGCTTTAAATTTTTTGAAACATTTAATCCCTTTCCAAAAGCTACTACAACATCTTGAATCCTTCACTTACACGTTTGTTATATACCTAATTTGAATATGGCACATAGACCATATTGATTTAGCCCAGGACAATCCAGTGCAGGACTTCAACACCACCAACACACTTTCAAGTATCTTAATAAAAGAAGTAACCACATAACAAATATTACTCTAGATAATTCTCACCTTCTGTTTTACATGCACATCTGAGTGCATGCCATTTTGGTTTTTTTTTTTAATTTTGTTTTACTTTTTAACAGGAAAAGCATGAAATTAATATCTCATGGCAGCAAATCCAATTACCTGCTCCCTCTGAATGATCTCCTTCAATTCTGGTGCACATTCCAGCTGGACAGTGCACCCCACCGAGCTCCAAGGGCAGGAATTGGCACAGGAGGAGTGATGGGGGAGTGATGCCTTCAGGAGGGCACCGTGGGTGGCAGCACAGGACAGTTCATGTGTTCACATCCTTCATTTCAGTCATTTCCTCCCTGCACCAAGACCACTGGGATAATCTGAAATGCTCCAACTTCCAAGGGCATCTGCAAACCATTGTCTGACAGAGTGGTGATGGTGACATGTGCCAGGGGGGTTTGATCCTCCCCCCAGTGTCAGCCAGGACTGCCCAAGCCAGGTAAAGCCAGGGCTCTGCCAGGGGCCAGGCTGCACAACAGGCTCTGATCACTCCAGGTGGTGAGAGGGGCACCAAAGGCTCTGCCAGCCACATTCCTTCAGCAACCCAAAGGAACTGCAGCACCTGGATGATCCCAGGGGAATGAGCTATCACCAGACCTCTGAGATAACAGGTTTTGCACCTTATCACAAACTGGTCTCACAGCCCATGCAGGATATCAGAGAGCAGATGTCCATCCCTGGGCTGTGCTCAGTGGGAAAAGCCCATAATATGTTTGGTTGACTTTCCTATAAGTTGCTACTGTCAACAAAATTAATGTGACATTTACAACTATTTTGAGGATAAAATGAAGTTGCTTAAATTATTCTGCAGAAGCAGCATGAGACAGAATTATTCAGTTGACAAAATCTAATTAGGTGTAAATTATTTCAGGTTATATGAATTATAAAACCTTTCAGAGAGAACTCAAACTCAAGGCTCAATGTGATACAGTGAATTAACATGCCGGGCATCTGTTTGCCAGAGTTGGGTTTCAGTTGGGGACAAAGTCACACAGGTAATTAATTTCTTCTTTCCACAAGCCACCACGCTCAGGCAGGCAGAGGAAACCATGCCCCATACAACAGATATTTTATTACAGCTGGAAGGCTTTTTTCTTCACAGAAGATTGGAAGAATCTGAGAGCTGGTAGTACAAAAAGGAGCTCTTAGTCTTACCCCCAATACAGAGCTGAAGTTCCTGATGTCTGGGGACAGCAGAAAGGGAATATATTGGCAGGAAGCTCTCCTTGGAGCCTGGGGTCCAGCTCCATCCTTCAAGCAGAAAATTCCTGTGTAGTCACACTGAGAAATATGCTTAAGTGTAATAACCACACTCACTTTTGCAAGTGTAGTTTGATGCTCTGCAAGATCAGCATGTCCAGAAACCTGCCTAATTACCAGTGTTTATTTCTCCTGCTAAGTTTAATTTTTGCTTTTAGATGCAGAAATGCCATCACTGCCTTCTACAAAGCCAAGCAGGGCATCTTTGAACCCAAGCTGTTGGTGATTTTAATGGCTGAAAAGCAGAATGATGAGAAGCTCCTAGGATGACAGGGTGTGCTGTGGCTGTGGAGGAGAAGGAATGATGAGCAGCTGTGTAATTAGATGTTTTGGGTGGGAGAAGATGAGAGCTTTATGAGCTGAGCATCAGCTTTGCTCACTGGCTGCCAGCCTGGTGCAGAGGGAGGGTCTGGGCACTGTGGGAAAGAAGCAGATCCAGTTCCCACAGGAGGTTTAGAAATACACACTGGGATTTGACATGATCCTGATTTTCCATTCAAATGCCCCACGATTGGGGATTTGCTGGATTTCATATGGGACTCAAAATACATTCCCACACTGCTTTCCAACTCCTTGAACAGCGCATTGCAAGGAGACACAAGTTATTTACTATCCCTCACACTCCTTTTGTAAGGATCAGAGAAAATTACTGGAAGCAAAGCAGAACATTTGGTCACAAAGCCTTGAGAGGACGCATGCACAAACCCCACAGCCCTGATTTTCTCTTTCTCTTTAAAAAGTTCAGCTGTGCTGCTAAGCTCCAGCTGGGGCCTTTCTCAATGGATAGACACTGCAGCTTAGTCAAAAATGATATGCAATGCTATCAGCTGCTCTCTTGTTCCATTTCTACACAGAACACATTTCTTACACACTACTGACCACAATCCCTTGAAAAGACTGGTGAGGATTACATATTTTAGATGCCACCTTTTCTCTACCTTAAACAATAGACAGTAGCAAGTGAATAGGGAAAACACAGTTAAAAACAAGCAAAAAAAGCAGACAGAGAGAACACATGTGTACATCAAACATTTAACAATTATTTGCTTAAAGTGACTCTTCATTTGCTTCAGAGATTTAATAAATAAAGCTTGATTCCTTGCTGTCTCACACTACCTGGAGCCAGAGGAGGACATGCTGCCATTCCAAGAAGCCAGACAGACACGAGCTGGATCTGAGGTGTAGGATGGACCTCCCCTCAGGAAACCCAGCTGGCTTTCCTGCATTCTCTGAGGACCCCACGCTGCCAATTTTCTAAGTGAAATCTTAACTACAAAGAGGTTGGAAATACCAAGAATGGCCTCAGATGCATCTGTGCACTTGGGCAGTGTCACTACTGCGTACTGTTGTCTGTGTGTAGATAAACTGCACATTCAAGAACAGATTAGAATAAAGAGAATCTTGTATTTGTAGAAGAGCCATACAAAATCATCCAGTCCAACTGCCATGGGCATCTCCTCATCCTTCCCCCAGTACACACATATATGAGTGTGTGTGTGTATATATATATATATATATATTTAATAGTCTGTCCTAATCCTATACCAAGATGCCAGGGAAGATAAAGTCTAAGCAAGATAAATCCAGCACTCTTTGTTTCTATCTTTGTAACAAGAGCTGGTGGCAGTGACAGAGATCTGAGGATAAACACAGATCTGCCACGGTTCACTAACCTTCATTTCACGGTGATTGATAACTGTATTTTTAAGTGCTGCAGGTATCAGGCTCAGCTCTGAGCTCTGTATCTCTCTATCCTGTTTGTAAGAACATGTTGCAATATACTCCAAGACTGAGGGACCAGACAGCTCCTCCAAGACCTCCCACGTTCATGCCAGGACTGGGGATGGCGATGGAAGAGGCGAACCTCAACCCAATTTCCCTGATGAGGACAGCAGGGCGAAAAGCAAAGAAAATTAAACCCACAACAAAGCAGAGGGCAGGAAAGGGCGTTTGTAAGCACAAAGTGATTCCCTCCCTGTTGCCCAGGCTCAGTCCAGCTCTGGAGGAGCTGAGCTGCAGTAATGGGCAGTGCCGAGCCGTCCCCGGGGCGGCAGCCAAGGCCGCTCACCCCACGATTAGAGGCTGACAAGCTTTGTCAATGCAATCTACTGAACACCGTGAGTGACAAGAGATCAATATTCCCCACTCTCATGGGTCATCACAGGTGACAGAGGTCTAAGTAATAAAACAGCCCTGGCTGCCTCCTCTAACTTAAATGCTTCCCCAGCCACAATATTTCTTTTTTGTCTAAGCGCCTCTAGCTAAATTCCTCACAGATCGAACCTTCGGATGGGCTGTGGGTTCTGAGGAATTGCAATGTGCCAGGATGGAGGCTGGCCTGGCAAGGCTCAGCAGGCTGGAGACACAGGTTCAAATAAATCACCAACGAGGAGCTCAGTGCTGTAATCTGCCAGCACCGGGCCCTGTGGGAGCCCAGGGACACAGGAGGAGGGTGTGGGGACAGAGTGTGCACAGAGCCACCTCCCAGGCAAAATCAGCTCTCTGAAAACACCCCCACAACACCCCTGCTGCCCTGATCTGTGACTTGTTCTAAAAATTACTGGGGGGAACTCCAGCAATTGGCATTACGGTGTTAGCAGAAGACAAAGGTGCTCTGCTGCAAATCCAAGGGAAGTGCTGGTGGGACTAAAGCTCTGGGTCTTTACAGCATGGAAAAACCCTCCTCCCTTGTGAACACTGGAAATGAGTGTGCAGATTTCAAAGGAATCCCCTGCTCCATTCCAGTCACCCACCCTTACCCCTGCCATGCCACGAGGCACCTGGTGGGACAAGCAGAGGATTTGTTCTGTACAGCTGGGCCACAGCCAACAACCACAGAGGATCTCCTGGTTTTCTAAACCCACTGACTACCTCACCCTTAAACAACTGGTTTTATAGCCCTGTGACAAGGAAGAGCTCAGGCTTAAAAAAAAAAATGCAGTGATTTACAGCTCAGAACCCAAATTTAAGGCAGATGAGGAAAACCCCCTTGTTTTAGCCCTTAGGAAAATCCTGCCCCAATTCCTGCTGTCAATAATCATTATGGATGTAAGCCATTGATGTCCATCTGGGATCTGAATGTTGTCCAGCTTTTTCAGATGTTTAGAACCAGCTTTTATTGGGAATAATCTCTTTAACCAAACAGCTTTGCAAACACCACGTTTTGCTACATTCCTGGGAGACAGGCAAGTGATACACACCAATTGATGGGGAATAAATGGAGACACAAAGCAGAGCCAGAGGCACAACTGGACACAAAACCCCACAGGAACGTAATTTCACACTTCAAACTTTGGACAAGTATGTCCTGGAAGTGAGTCTCTTCTAGGGGATGACTGTCAGTTGTGAAATTCTGTTTAAACAGGTGGCAGGATGATGTTGTGTTATTTGGAAATAATTGGGGCACTGTTTACACACCACTCTCATGATCTATGCAAGGATAAAAATAGACTATAATGCTCAAAATCTGTATTTTTACACAAGTTCATCCTCTTTCACTACAAAAAGCAAACCTAATTCTGCTTAAAACATGCATTTATTCTGCCAGTTATTTGTAATAATTACAGGATTTTCCTAATTCAAGAAAAGCAACCCAGTTCACCTATGCCATTGTGGTTTATACAGGTAAATGTTTGAGAGCAGAAATAATTTATCAGCGGGATTTTTTATCTGTGCATGGGACACTTGACCTGGAATGGGCTGAAACAGAAAAAATAACCCAGTACATGGGATTATGTCAAAAAACCTTTAAAGGCTATCATGAAATCATCTTCTGTCCAAGGGAAGGTGTGTTCTTTGTATGGCCAAGGAGAATAAATGGAGATTGGAACTCTGTAGCAATATCTTTTGGAATACACAAAAACAGATGAGGAAGCACATTTCCTCAAGAAAAACTGCCCTAACTCTTGGGATAAAATTAGATGTCTCATAAAGAAAAGGTCAATATTCTAATGTAGGATTTGGTTCTTTAACACACTTGACTACTGGCCAACTCAACCAGCTGGACAAGCACTGCAGAAGAGCATGTGGGAAGGATCTATTTCAGACCCAAGTAATCTCTTTAGTCACTAAATTCAGCTGATTTTCTGAATGATTAGACAAAGGCTTGCCTGTTCCCACATCACTGCTGGGGCAAGGCTGCAGGACAGGAGCTGGGTTAGGATGTGAACCAGCAGCCAAACACAGCCAGCCTGGGGACAGCCAGCCTGGGGACAGCCCCTGGTGGCAGTGGGGCACGGGAGGGCACACTCAGACCAGAACAAACCCAGCCCTGCTGGGGCACAGGGCAGCTGTGAGGGGATTCTGCAACAGGTTAGAGAAAGGAGGCCACGTTTCAGTGCACAGCTGCCCTCCTGCTGTTCCTGAAATATCCATTTTACACTCCACTGTATGAGCTCAGCTAACTCTGCGCTGCACGTGGAACACATTCCTCCTCACACTGGAGTGTGGATGCAGATACAATACACAAAAATCAGGTGAGAGAGAAATAAAACCCATGAAGCTTTTTTTCTTCTCTCCACAACTTTACTGCTATTCTCTCCCAGTCAGCCATCCAGCATTTCATTTTTTTTCCCCCCCTTTGGTCTCAGAGGCTTTTGACTTTCTCTAGATATGGACTCCAGAGTCATTTAAAAATAGAGAATGAAAGCAGTATGGCTACAACCATCTGATGGCATCACATACAGCTCTTAACCTAATTTATTACTGATGATGTAGTCATTAATGTACTCTGAACATGCACTATACACTCCTCTTTAATGAAAAAGTAGCTGGGGAAGCTCATCCAACTTGCTTCAGAAAGTTGGGTCCCTAGAGGCTTACATGTCATCTACCCTTAGATTTATCCAAGGCTGAAGGAGATATTTTAAAACATATCTTCTTGTTATTCTTTTAAAAGATAGTTCCCTTGATGCTGAGCCTTGAAAGTTTAGCAGATCTTATTACCAGGAGTGAACTAAACTAAAGCAATTGGTGTAATGGTTGTTACACTGTGGGTACAACTCGCTTGCCATGTTCTCTTCTCATCCACTTTCATCTCCAAGTGTTTATATGAGCAGGAAAAGTTACTGCAATTTTTCTTCTCATCAGCAAGGAGAGAAAAAAGTCTGGCAAAACTAGACTGGGGAAAGCACAGGAAAAGGAACTATGGAAATAAAAGTCATTGGGACAAATTCACACAGTACTCTGGGAAGATAAGAGGAATGGCAGAGTCAGAAAGACATCAGAGCCCCCACCCAGACTGCCAGCAAGGGTGGTCTGTAATTGGCTAACACTGACTCACAGTGGAAAGGAACTTTTTAAAAGCCATCACACTTCTCTCCTCATGACCCCACTGATCTGCTGAAGCCTCTGGCTCCAGGAGCTCCCAGCACACCCCAGGTCTGCAGCCACAGCACTGGGATGATCCCATCCTTTAGAAATCCAACAGCAAGCTCAGGGCTCAGGAAATCACGAGCTCCAGGCCACAACAGTCCAACAGAAACAACTGCTAGGGAAGCACAAGGCTTCCTGGGGAATGAGACAGAAAAAGGAATTAAAAACTCAACAAACCCCAAAATGTGAGAGAAATATAAACCCTCTCTCCCAGAACCAATGGTAGATCATGTCTCATGCAGTGAGAAGGCAAATCATTCTTTTGGGGAAAGACCAACCACAAGGAAAAACAAATGAACAATAGGGGAAATTAACAGGTATGTGAGCCTGGAAAGTGCTCAGTGGGAAGTGCTGTTTTCATGTATCAGGCCTATAAATCATTCCTCTCCTGTCCTACAGGCATGCTAACTCCTGTAGAGGAACCACAGCTTTTCCTGGGAAGGAAAGAGCAACAGGGATTATCTGGATATGATGTTCCCTTCTGCATGCCAATTATGGTGCTAAAAGGGCAGCAGAAATATTTAAGATGAAGGAAGTCAACACCTCTTCATTCCTGTCTGGTGAGCAGCTCTTCATACTTTTCATGCTTTATCAAATATGGATCACGACTGCCCAGGAAGGTGAAGTGCAGTGCTAAGGTTTCCAGGTTAACTGCAGTGTAACTTTGTCAGCATTTCCATTCCTGTCTTTTTCAAAGGGATTTAAATACTCAAATCTAAACGTGCAACTCAAAGCCAGTTTCAGCCTACAGGATTCCTAGGCTGGGGACAACTTTTTTCCTTCTGTGGAGGAAATTCTTACTATTAATTTATTCTAGCAGTTCTTTTCTTTCTTGCAAGGTGTAAGGAGCAAAAAGACAAAGATTGAGTGTAGGAGCTTGGACACGATAGAGCCCAGGCAGACCCCATCCCTGTCTGGAGGCTTTGTGAAACCCTTTGCTGTGACTGCAGCCAAGGGAGCTCCAGGCTGGAGGAGGCATCACTCCTGCTGGAATCCCCTCTGCTGACACCAGAAGGACCATTAAATGTGCTGTGTTAGTCTAAGTGTCTTTCAGGTCAGTGTTTACCTGAGATAGCATTATTTGAACGTGTGTATTTGTGATCCAATTCACCTGGAGCGCCGCTCCATCCTACAGGAATAAGACAAGGACGTCCCATATGGTGGCAAGGTAGAAAATCTCCTCCAATGCAAACCACCTCTGACCTTTGGGATAATAAATTCTTCTGCAAATGACTAGGCAAAGTCCTGGAGCCTGTGTGCAGGGAAGATAAACAGCCCTCTTTGTCCTCGGGGCCAGAAGTGGCCATTGTATGGAGCTGGCCCAAAGGATTAGCGCTGCCATGATTATTTGTGTTATATGAGCTATTTCAGGAGCTAATTGACCCCGGCACAAAAGCCGGGTGAGAAAGGCTTTTGTAGCTAATAGAATGAGCAATACAGAAAAGGGTAAGGTGCTCTGAGCAATTGGGCCGTGGTACACAGACACTGACTCAGTTTTAGCTGACAGCATCAAGCAGGGCAATCTAATCTCCCCAGTTAGCACTAAATCAGCCTGGTATAAATGAGCCCATGACAGAACACGGAGAAATGGGACTTGCTAAAAGGATAACTGAGGATAACTGCTTTGTGAAGCATAAATATTGAAGATGTTCAGAACTCTTCATTGCTCGAGCTTAGCATGCCTGGCAAGAGCTGTGCAGGCAGAGCTGTTGGATACTCAAATCTGCTTTTGGAGGGCATGGTGGTAAATGTCAGGATCTACATAAGGCACTCTGAAATTATCAATACCTGTTCCTCCTTCCTTCCCTGTCTTGAGTGCTTAATGGCAGGTGAAAGTATTGACACTGAGAAACGAATGGGAAATTGAAACATTAAATCATAAAGCAGCAACAAGAAAAACAAAGCCATTTTCAGAATGACAGGAATGAGAAGGAGGATGGGCTATGGCTGTAGTGTGCAATCATCCCAAAGTAAACTACTTGCCTCTAAATTCACTTGTGAAGAATCATGGAATCATTATGGAAAAGCCCTGTAAGATACTTGTGAAGAATTATGTATTTAAGGGGGGAAAGTGAAGCTGAATTTAGAACTGAACATATTTTTCTTGGCATTTAGTCACAACTCAGGAAAGCTGGTTTTATCTCAAATTCAGAATAAAGGGTACAGTGAAAAAATTAAATCACCCTGACCTTTCTAAAGCCACTAGAAAAGCTGCTGCAACATAATGCATTACATATTCTGCACTAAGTAGGGTGCAAAAGAGAACACAGCCATGTAAATATGCAACAGAAGAGAAATAATCATATTCATCATTTATTTATTAAACCTTCATGGACCCCTCACTGCACTCTCTGAGGCCACCACAAGCATAAAGGAATTAAATAGCACAAAATCCCAGCCAGGAAAAGCAGAATTTATAGGTGCTGCACAAATGGGGTAATGAGGCAGAGAAAATAGAAGGTCTCTGTGGACAGACCAAGCCTAAAGCAGAGACAAAGTCAAGCCCATGTCCCCTGAGCCAACACATTTTAGTGTTGGAATATTCTTCCCTTCATGTGTTTCATCAGTGCCCATGCCCAGGAGAAGCTCCCTGCCCAAATGTGTCCCAGCCTTTCCATGAAGCAAAAAGCTTTCCAGACCCTTCTGCAATTTTACAGGAACATGCTGAGGATCAGCAGGAGAGGATGTGGCAGCCCCAGCAGCTCCCATGACATGGCACATGTCACTGTGGTGCACTGGGACACAGCTTCAGCCCAGGACAGCATCCCAGGGTGATCCAGCTGTGCTCCCCAGGGATGAATCTTCATATCCAAGGTCTGCATCTACAGCTCAGGGCCAGCAAATGGATGCTATGTGTCCCCACACCTCTGGGGCACAGGCACCTTCCAGCAGGGTCTGGTGGGTGCACAGGGCTGGGGAGATTTGAACACAACCTCACCCTGCCCTACACCAGCCAGCTCAGCCTGGGGCCACAGCACCAGCACTGAGAATTTCAGGCTGTGCTAACAGAAAACACTACATTTGACCTGAGGCCATGGAACAGGCTTCCAAAATTGAGTGATAGGGTTTGTGGGTGTGGTTTTGGAACAGAAGTGTGTGATATCACATAGTGGACAACGTAGAGTTTAAGGTTTAAGAAACCCACACTGACACACCCCAGAGGCTGCAGGGCTTTGAAGTTACCTTGTAATTGATTTTAATCCCCCTATCCAGAACCCTGGGTCCTGAGCAAAGCCGTGTTTACAAGCCCCCCATGTGGGTGGTGAGCACCCACCTGCCTTGGCACCCA
This sequence comes from Aegithalos caudatus, assembly GCA_013389925.1. NCBI lineage: Eukaryota > Metazoa > Chordata > Aves > Passeriformes > Aegithalidae > Aegithalos > Aegithalos caudatus. Next base: position 736,913 of record WEIU01014322.1, read on the forward strand.
CAGCTCCACTGACCTGCATGCCCTGTTCAGGGACAAAGGCAAGCACAGGGTTAAAGTCACCTATTGTTCCTGGCCTCTGCAAACAATGCAAACCTACTTAGCTGAGCTAATGTTTTATGCACACTTATTTCCATGAAGCAAATCCAGTGTGTAATTCCAGGATTAGTCCAGAAACTAAGAAGCTTTCTGTTTTCAGCAAAGTTAGTTTTCATTTCAAAGTTTAGTTAGGCCTTAGAAGTTAATCAAAACACAGGATTTCAGAGTTGCACATACACTTGTTATAAGCAGAGAGATCACCAAATTAAAATACATACAATTGTAATGCTGAGAGAGGATTTTTTTACCATTTTCTTTTATTCAAATAGATGAGGGACAAAGAAGAGGAAAGGAGGAGTTAATATTAATGTGCAGGTTCATCACTGACACTGCAATCCTTATGGGAGAGGTTTTACAGGCCATGAGACTTGTAAAGATCTACAAAGATAAAGAAAAGATCTATTTTTAATGCTTCTGTAGGCATCAATTCTATGGACATTAGACAATCATGAGAAAATCAAAGGAGGCTCTTCCAGAGCACCAACATGTGTATGTACCTAAACTTTCAGGAGGGAGAAGGGAAAAAACCAAAGCTAGATTTATCTCAAACTAGGTATGATCCAAGAAATACCACAGTTGGTTAAAATAAAAATGTCTCAGGTTCAATGTTAAAGTTAGCACATTCATAAATATTAAGGGTCTGCTTTTTTTTTTAATGTATCCTTCTATAATCAAACCCTCAACTTTTAAAAGAATAACACAGCCATGAGCACGTGTCTTTTATTCCCTTAAACATTTCACAGTACTACTAAAAAAACTGGGATATTCTGCCTAGATTTAAAAAAAATTGATGTGTTTTTCTATACACCCCAAACAGCTGAATCACTACCTAAAATCCTATTTTAAACAAAGAAATAATTAATGCTCAAGTCCAAACACCCTCACGGACCAGGGAGGCTGCTGGGAGCAAGACAGGACCATCAATATTTGGGACCACAGGCTCTGTGCTCAAGATGTGGCAGTTTATGAAGGGTTTTTCAAGCAAACATAAAGGACAGTATAACAATACAAATATTACATACAATATTACTTGGGATTTCACAAGGATGGGTGTAGTTCTTGTAGTTCTCTTTCTAAAGTGCTCACACAAACATCCCGTCCTAAACAGTGATAAAATAAACATTAAAGTGAATGAAGAGAGGAAAAAAAAAAATAAGGAAAAGATAAACATCTATTCTCAAGTCACTTACTGATGTCCTACAGGTCATTTCTTTGGTGAAATTCACATTTATTGACCTAAAACTCCCCAAAGAGCAGATGTGGCAGTGGAAGGAGCCAACTGCTGCTGCTCCCTCTGCACTCACCAGGGAGCTCAGCCGTGCCCCACCACAGCAAATAATGATCCTCTGTTTGAGAGGTTTCCCTGGAAGCTGCAGGTTTCCCTTGCTCCTTTCAGGCTGCAAACACTGTAAGAATTTTGGGGAAGGCCCTTCTCTCAGTGCTGAGGCTGTGGGCTCTCCACACTGCATTTTCCTCTGCTTTCTGAGATGCTCAAGACCAGGTTACACGAGGTTACTTTACGATTTTCCATCCTCTTCCCAGCTGTCTCAATCCCACGGGATAAAGCTCCCTTGGCCCAAAGCAGGGCTCATTGAGGCTCCCTTGGATTGTTCTCTGTCCAAGGCACAGCTCTGCTGCCTCACCAAGTGCTCACTGTGTGCCTGGAAATCAAAGGTACAAATGCACACTCCACGGAATGGCTTACATTAGTGCCATTAATTCCTACTTTCAGCATAATCCTTCATCTGGGAGTTATTCCAAAACATAGGAGTTAATGACACTAATATAAACCATCCCAATGTAGCATGTGTTTCTTTAGCTTTTATTCCCATGACTAAATGTCTTTTTAATGCACTTTTATTTACCGTGATGGAAATAGTTTTTCCTGCTTTACTCCATCAGAAGTCTGGCTCTGTCACATTAACCCTTTTCTGGGCAAAGCTCTGCAGATGTATTTCCCATTATGACTCCCAAATTAAAACCTTCTGCTGACATTCCAGCAGAGCACTTTCAAGAGCTGAGAGCCCTGGTGGAAACCCTGCACAGAGGGATGGTGATGGCCTCAGCAGGCTGGGCAATCTCCTGGTGACACGGTGCCAGCCTGGCACTGAAATGCTTTGGGATCAAGGAACAGAGCAGCAGGGAGGCTCTGCCCTCCTGGTGCACAAGGTCCTATTCCCTGGTGACACTTCCACCCAGCTGAGGAGAACCAGTGCCTCTGGATTTTCTCAGAGGTGTGAAATACAGGCAGAGGGGGGAAGTGGATTAAAGGAAAGAAGTGGAGAAAAATAGTGCTACTCCCCAAAGGAGGTATGGAAAAATTCCTGGTGAAAAAATGGTCTTTCACTGGAGGAAGGAAGTGGACAAGGAAGGAAAAAGCACATAAAAAGAGTAATGAAAAAAAAGCAAAGTACATTATTTTGTCTCCATTTTGCTTTCCCTTTACTCCATGGCCACCCTCCAAAGCAGAGCCTATCCTGTTCCTGGCCTTCTAAGCTGGACTAACCTTATTGTTCACAAAATTTTCCTTTTCTTTTTTTTCAAAATTACAACTTTTAGAATTAGGGTTAACTTTTCTAACCCCTTTGTATTCTCTTATGGCCTCCTTCACTGTTGCTGAGCACAGGGCAGGTGATGATTGGGTAGGAGAGGAAAAAGGCTGAGAAGTAAAATAAAAGCAATTTGCCTCTGAACAGTACATTAAGAAACAAAGTTTAAACACCCTGAAATGTCCAGTTCTCCCTTCCAGTTTACCTATTATTGCTCAGTAGGTAATCTCCTTTTTAAAGCCTTTAAAAGGAAATATAGAGAGCCATCCTTAAACAATCCTCAGGGATTTTCTTGATCAGATCCATGAAGGAAATACCTTCCTGCAGTGACACTGCACTGCATTAACCCAGCAATTCAGCAGACAGCACTTCTCCAGAGTTACACAGTATATAAATACAGGGCATATGAGCAGCATAAACATGGGACACTTGCCAAAACATAATTCTGTTTCGTAAATCTGAGACTGTATCTGAGACCTTCAAAGAGTCATAAATGATACAGGGAGACCAGCTGCCCACAGAAGTCAACAGGCTCAGGCCTAAATAGATGGATTTCAATAAATTCAGGCTAAATCCTTACCACAAAAGATGTCTATTGATACCTTCTGCTAAGACTTCAAAAAGCACAAAAGTGTTTTGAGGCTCTCACTTTTTATTATCGAAGAGATCCATTTCAAAAAATTTCTCTATTAAGTAAATTCCTCCATCTGATTAGTTTCTTACAGTAAAGATCATTTACCCTTGGGTTTAGATTTGAAGCATAAAAGGTTGAGCCTGAGATTTTTGTGGGGAACGGGGAGATTAAGGATAAGTAAGTTTTTAATTTAAATAGAAAATGTTTTGAGTATTAACTGGTTGATCTGAAGGTTCAGTGATGAGCACTGTAGGGAAAGAGCTTGTTCTTTGGCACGGACACCCCTGAGGGGAGGGGATCTCAGAGGGAGGGCAGGAATGCAAACCTCTAAACATCACAGATCTGTCACCACAACCACCAGAAAAGCAGTTAGCATCAGTATGATTTTAATTTTGGCAGCGAGATAATAAAGCCACAGTGAGGGTGAACACAGTGAATTCTGACAGAAAATGAGAGGAAGAAAGAAAAAGATGTGAACGTAAATCTAGTCCTTCTAGAAAAGCAATCTTGGCTACAGAAGTTAATGATTAAAACATGCATTTCTACTCAAGTGGTTTTCTCTTACCCACCAGAAGTTAAAATGGAACCTGCTCAAAAGACACAGACCTTGTAAAGAACATCCCATCATGAACATTCACATGCATTTAGCTTCAGTGAATCCCCCTGATTTGGAGAGGGCTCTGCAGCTCCAGGGTCCATCCCTCATTCAAGCAAAGCCTGGCACAAGGGCGAGGTGGGGATTCCTCACCCACAGGGCCTGGCCTGTGCTGGCAGCTCTTTGTGCCAGCAGAAGCACCAGTGAAAACAGACATCATGAAAACCAGGTCTGAATTATTCCAGCACAAGTCCTTATCTCTCCTCCCAGCCCTTGTCCCGCAGTTTCCATGGCCCACTGCAGCTCCAACACCACTGGAGCTGTGTGGGGCACTGGGGTGAGCTGCCTCTGCCTGCACTGGGCAAAAACAAAACCAGCTGATAACCAGAGAGAGCTGCCAGCACACAGGACAATCTGCAAATATCCAGGCTACATCTCTAATGATTTCTTTTTACTTTTTGATGACATGAAAGGAGGATGAAGGATTTAAAACCACCATGAAGCACAATTCATTTAACCTTGGGCAGTGCAGCCAATGCTTGAGATGCTGAAGCTCCAGGTGGGCAGGCAGAGACAGCTTCTTTTGGTGAGTGCAAAATGACTTTCTGACTCCTTTTGACCACCAGTCAAATTGTTCTAGCTCTCCTGCTGTTGCAATTTGAGAGTTTGCAGTGCTTCCTTTCCAAGAACCATTTGGGAGCAATATAAATGGTGACCTTCTTTGGAAGGAAGATGCAACCTGTAACAAAGGTGTCATTAACCTCCAGTGGGGACACACGCTCACCAGCCTCTGTGGGACACTGGAAATCTCTCCCTTCCAAATTAACAAGGAACCTTGTGACGTTGTGGAGTGAATTACACATCCTGGACTCTTGGGATCACAGCTCTGGGCTTCTCAGAAAGAAAAACTTTCAAGAGAATAAATGAAAAGGCTCAATCCAAACTCACAGAAGCACTTGTGGGTTTTCTTTTCAGGGCCAAACACATTACAATCAAGACTGTATTTGCTTGCTAAGGACCAGGAGTTGCTTGAAAGTAGAAAGGAGCAGATTGGGAGCTTAGAATACCATATGCATGGGTAAGAAATATTCTTTGGATTTCACCCACAGCTCAGTATTTTATCTGGAGATTGCACTCCCAGCAGCACTGTACAGCTTTTGCACTACCCAGCTGTTATACCAGGTAAGTATGGATCCCTAAAGCAACCAGAAAATGGAGATTTATGAGCCTGCTGCTACTTCAAGCAATACATCCAGAACTTGGCCAAGCAGTACAGACTTAAACTTGAAGAAGTAGAAATCCTGGATGTATTCTCTTCTGAGGTACAACTCCACCCAGGGAACTATATTACCTGCATAGCCCTGTGTGTTTAAATCCCTCTCATTACCTGTCCCCTCTCTCCACATCTTCCTCAAATGCCCCCTGAGCTGGCAGTGCAGTGTGGTGCACCTGTCTGGCACAGAATGGAAACTGAGCCCTTCCTTGGGCTTGCTCTGTGTCAGTTGTCTCCCTGGGGCAGCACTCCCAATCCCAGGGCTCTTTGCAGACACTCAGGCAAGCACAGCACCTGCTCCCAAGGCCCTTGGAATCAAAAGACAGATGGGCACCCAGCTAAAAAAGGAAAAAAAGTTAGGAGGAAGAAACAAGGGTGGTAGAAGGGAAAGCGGGCGTTGCCTTTCCCTTTTGTCACTGACCCCTCTTTAGAGACAAGATAAAAGGCAGCCAGTGAAAAGCTTTACTATTCATTTTCCTTGCTACTGAGATCAAAAGAAACCAGTTGTGGTTTTTTTCCTAAAAAGACACACCATAACCTTTGCAAAAAAAAAAAAAAAAAAAGGAGATGGGATTGCTTTAGGCTTCTCGAGGATTTCCTGCAGGCAGCACCCTGGAAAATGACAGAGATGACAACATGTGCTTTTCAAAATAAAATGTCTCCATGGATGTTGAGATTTTACACACCACACTCATATTCTTACAATACATCACTAAAATCTAAACTTAAAAAAAAAAAA